>CM077193.1:29980361-30307861 GCA_039654625.1 Rhinogobio ventralis
GACAAAAGTACGTTTTGGAATAAAGATCGATGATGTATTGACTTATTTAACTTTTGTTAATATTGAACAAAAAGTGACAGTGTACCTTTAAATAGAGAAATGGCTGTGCTGGCCAGTAACTTCCAAAATAGTCTTAAACCAACATGAAAAAGAATTGTGATAAGATTGTGGATCATTATCCTGCCTGAAAATATAAATAAATACTCATATTTTTGTCATATCGCCCATCCCTAGTGAGAAGGAGAAAAAAAAACTCTTATTCATGAGTCTCTGTTGTGTGTGTTTGTGGAGAACAGTGCTGTGCTGGTTTTGACGTGACCTCCTCTCCTGCTATGAAAGGACAGAAACAAACGGTGGAAGATGTCGCCAATGAGGCAGTAAACTTACTTTGGAACCTCTGGTAAGACCTCAAACTAACTTAACTAACTAACTTTTTTTTTTGGTCAAGATAGATTGATGTTTATACCCAACAAGTGTATTAACAAATGCCCTTGAGTGTCTTAAGTGTTTCCTGTGACCACTTGACAGTGTATCATCATAAATGTGCAAATAATACTATAATAATGTTGTGTAGTCTATCATTAGAGTTTTACTCATTGAGAGATTTATTAGTGAGGGAATAATCAGGCTACCTAATAATTTTATTGGAGTCTTTCACATGATGTACAGTTAGTCTAATTACTTAGTCATTAATTTGCAGCTATTGTGGGAGTGGCTTGATGCAGCGCATGAGATTCAGATAACTTTGTAAAAAAAATGCTGTCTGCAGTGCCATTAGAAAAAAATCTGCTTCACAGGTGAAATAAAAATGTAAAGCCTGTACAAATACTAGAACACTTGGGATTCATGTAACAAACAGTACATTTCATTTATCTATTATAACCTTTATGTAATTTTGGTCACTTGACTGTTTTCTTATAAAGGTCCAGAAATTCAAGGGTTTTTCTTGTCAGGTGATGTCATTATGCCGCCAGCTAATCACTGCATTGCTGATCGTGGTTTCGAGTATGGATATATCTGTCTTTTCCAATGAACACACAGTAATCTCAGACAACTTAATCCAGATATTTTAATCAGATTTGCAAATTTGTTTGAATAACCAAATTAGCCAGAGTTCAGTTATCATGATTAGAAGTTAGCATGTCAAATCATCTGTATTAAGCGAGGTACGAAGAAATGTATAATGTATAATCCATCTCTTTTGTCCACCTTCAACCACTTCTGTTCTGATTTCTTTGAGGGGAGGGTCTTTGGGCAGGTAAATGTATGGGCCTTTTCAGATCTTTTGATCTAATGGACGAAATAAGTTTGTGCAATTTACATATGAACACAACTGGAGATGACAGAAAAACGTACGGAGAGCAGCAGCTTTCGTTTCTGCTCTGATAGCCACAAGGTGAGTGTGTGTTAGAAATTAGGTGAGAGAATGTTGTGCTTGGTACTTTTTTCGTCTTCAAACCAAACTTAGGTCTTTAGCTGACAAAGTGTAAATCAATCTAGTCTGGCTAGCACGCTTCACATAATGTTGACACATCAGGTCAGTAGGCAGAGAATAGGAGAATGTGCCATTTAGTGTCTTACTTGGCATATACTTAAAATAAAACAAAGCATGAAGAGTTGTGTTGTAATCAGTCAAAATGTGTTCAAAAAGATGACAGTTGCAGTCTGGTATGATCTGTGTGTTTCTGTCTGTTTTCTTTGTGGCTGTGTAGTGAGAGCAGTAGCACAGCAGTGTCAGTGTTCAACAAGTCTGGACTTCTAGATATTCTTCTACACTGTCTACAGAGGCACCCTCAGAATAAGGAGCTGGCAATATCAGCAGGTGACACCAGTTATACACATGCACATGTATATACTCATACAAAAGTTAGACTTTTATTCAACAAGGATAAGTAAAGACATTTATAATGATGTGAAAGATTTGTAATATATGCTGTTCTTTTAAACTTTCTATTGCATCATTAAATATTTGCATCATGGGTTACACAAAAATATTAAGCAGCACAGCTGATTTTAACATTGATGATAATAATTATAAAAGATTCTTGTGCATCAAATCAGCATATTATAATTGTTTCTAATATAAGGTTCATGTGACACTAAAGACAGCTTTGCCATCACAGGATTAAATTACATTTAAAAAATATTAATTTATTTTACATTGTAATAATATTTCAAAATATTACTGTTTTTACTGTAGTTTTGATCAAATAATTCTAGCCTTGGTGAGCATAAGTGACTTCTTTCATAAACATTAGTTTTTGAATGGGAATGTATATATAAATCCTCCTCAGATTGTTTAATTTCATTCTCACACTCCTTTATTTGGGTACTATTTAGAGGTAATTGCTGTTGTTTGTGTATGTGTTTTTTTCCACCTTCTGTGTAGCCCACTGTTTGCACACAGTAACAGAAGAAAACTCAGAACTGGTACGCAGTGTGAATGCAGGGGTATTTGGCGTCTTGGACAACATTCTGTCTGCCACACACACCAGTATGGAATACACTCTCCTGCACACACTGGCTGCAGGTAAAACAACACAACACTGGATATGTAATACATATATTTAGCTAGCTAGCTGTGTTCAAGTATATATTATAAATTAACATTATTTTTAATAATTAATATTAATCTAGATTAATAAGATTTGCATTCATTGTTAGTTCATGATACCTAATGCATTAACTAATGTTAACTAATTGATCTTTGTCATCCAAAGAGTTAATATAGTGCTAATAAATTTACTCAATTATAATTAAGACTGAAATGCTGCTTTCTGAATGGGTTGTGGATACTTAATGTATATTTGAAATAAAGCTTATGAATGTTTTATATGGTTAATATGCGTTTCTTTCCTTTGTTCTTCAGGCTCTTTATGGAATCTAAAAAGCAGTCTGTCTTCAGCTCAGCAGTCTCAGACACTGGCCGTGCTGGCCGCCACTCTCTCACACAGCCTCATTTTGGACGCTGGAGTGCTCATCCCAGAGCTGTGGCGTGCTGAATCTTCCCGTCTGTCTAAAGAGACAACGTCTGCCACAGAGTCGGATCATACAGACGAACAGCCTGCAGGGCATAAAGCCGAAGAGATGGAGGAGGATGCAAGAGATGAGAAGATGAATGGAAGGAAGCCCAATGGACAAATGTCAAAAACAAAAAGTGACATTTCAGATCTGTTGCCTGTAAGTTTGAAGTTGCTTTGTCTTGTGTTGTAAAATAGGATAAGGTTTGATCACAGAATTTTCATTTCAAGAATTAGCTACAAAAGAATGAGCCTCTTATATTATGATGGGTTAGAGTGCACATAGAGTTCACAGGCACACTCTTAAAGTACACTATATCCCTCAACATGAGGACTATGTCTTATTGACTGGCTGAATGTGTCACATGATTCAAATATGGCCAGTGTGAGGGCGGGGATACCTTCTGCACTCTTCCTGCCCTTTCTCTTTCCCCTTCAAACCATGTCAACCCAAGTGATGGCACATCTGTCCCTCAGAGCAAGATGGTTCTCGTTCTCTCTAAACACGGAGTGACTGTCCTCACTTACGTATGAGTGTGCAGGGCTACAGTAACCTCTCTGAACTCCTGTTGGCGAGTATAACCTGCCTATAGGGTGTCCTGAATGTTGTCCTCTTTGAACATTTAGGGTGAGATTTCCAGATCCTCATTTGTGGCCTAGTTTACATCTGGAACCAAAGTAAAGCATGTTTACTGTAGCTGTCCTTTCCATGTTGCCATGAATGCTATTCATTCTTTCATTTTTAACATTGAGTCGGTTATTAGTAATCAGTTAAACTATCCTAAATCAGTTTAACCATCACTATATGTGTACAGATTACCCCAACTTACTTTTGTGGTTTTGTTGTGTGTGTATGTGGTGGTTTTAAGAGAGACAAACTGGAGTTGCGAGAGGCCAAAGCACTGCTGTCAGCACAGCAGACGTCGCTGGAAATCATCGTCAACATGTGCTGCTCCGATGGTGAGTGTATGTGTGTTTTATAGGCGAGCAGGTGCTCGGGGGAAGACATGAATATTCTAAACCCTGCATAGGATTTTATGTGCTAAATTAGAGGAATGATTTCTTTGCTTGTGTCATAGAAGACGAGGCAGAGGATAATGTGACGGGATATTGACTCTGTGTGTGTGTGTAGAGCCCTCAGATGATGAGTGGGAGGAGATGTCCAGCAGTGATGAAAGTGAGATGTGTGCTGATGGGATGTCAGAAACTAATTCCAGCCTATTTTCTCCTCTCTGTCTGTCTGCTGAACTTCACACAATCCTGCTCAACCACAGCATACCTCAACAGGTAACGCATATTATTACATAGTCTGCAAAACATACAATGACATGGTCTTTTTGTGTAACTCTGATGTTGCAGATTCTTCAGGTTCAGTGGGGAGAACGCAAACCTCACATGCTGTATTCCAGGCTACTTTGGGATATTTGTAAAACAAGCTAAATTAGGAGCACAATGGGCATATTTTGGCTTAATAGTAAAATGAGGATACCGTTTAGGTCTTAGGAAGGGTTTTCACATCAAAAACTATTTGAGCAAGGACAGATTAAATTGATCAAAATTGACAGTAATTACATTTATAATGTTACAAAATATTTCTATTCCAAATGAATGGTGTTTATTTGAACTTTCTCTTCATCAAAGAATACTGAAAAAAATGTATCACGGTTTCTGCACAGCTGCTGAAAATTGCCATCACAGGAATAAATTACATGTTAAAATATAATATATTATTTTATATTATAATAATATTTCACTATATTACTTTTTTGCTGTATATTTCATCAAATAAATGCAGCCTTAGTGAGCAGTATCTTCTTTTCAAAGTTGTTTACGGAAGGCGGTCCCATCGATTTGCTTCAGAAGGCCTTTATTAACCCCCTGGGGCCGTGTGGATTACTTTTTATGGATAGATAAAAAATTTTTTTCCAAATTTTGGGCTGCCATTCATTGCCATTATAATGCTTGGAAGAGCCAGGACATATTTTAATATGTTTTAATATATTAAAATATGTATTTTAATATAATTTTAATATAACTCTGATTGTATTTCTCTGAAAGAAGAATGTCATATACACCTAGGATGGCTTGAGGGTGAGTAAATCATGGGCTAATTTTTGGGTGAACTATCCGTTTAATAGATGCTCAAGGATACAAGTGGATTATCTAGAGTATCATGAATTTATCATATTTATTTCTAATGGTGAGAGAGGTGAAAAATGTACTTATTTTGGTGAATAAGCTTTACTGACATAACGTTTTAAGTGGAAAAAAATCAGAGAAATAATCAAAGAACAGTGAAAGGCACTCAACACTATTTGTATAATATACTCCATACGTACTCGTGTATTATTTGTATAACGTACTGTTCCTGTGTCATAGCACTTCACTGTCTGATTGCTTTCAGGTCTTAAAGAAGGCAGAGTTCCCAAGTGCCGCGGCCCTTCAGACCTGTAGCAAGGACCCTTCCTGGAAATGCCTCTTGAAAAAGTAAAAAATGGCATAATAGTTGTAATATAATGCAAAGCTATGAAAACCCAGATCTTATACTCTCAAGCTTTGTTTCTTCTAGGATGCACCGGGTGCAGTGTCGGGCACTGACGTGTCTCCATAATATCCTTTCCTCTATGGATACAGAGTCTCTTGGTGGTGCTTCAGGGTTACAGGCCGTGGCTCTGCAACTCTCCTCATTGGTCTTCAGCTCAGCTGGTGATTTTAATTGCTGAGAGATTGATCAAATTTTATTTTCAGTTACAATTTGGGATAATATAAAATAATAGTTATAATGCTTATTGTGCCACATTTCTTTTTGTAGTGATGCTTCCACTTTGTCGTCTTATAAATCCAGCGCACTTTTTTCCTTTACAGCTTTTTTTGGTCACACATTACATATATATATATATATATATAATTAATAAATAAGTTATAATAAATATTTAGTTGTGTACTGTGAAAGCAACATAGTTTATCTTATTTATTACCATTTATTTTTTATATTTATTTAAAGGGATAGTTCACCCAAGAATGTCGGTAACCAAACAGTTGATGGGCCCCATTGACTTTCATTGTATAGTTTTTCTATGCAATGGAAGTCAATGGGACCCATTAGCTGTTTGGTTACCGACATTCTTCAAAATATCTTCTTTTGTGTTCAACAGAAGAAAGAAATTCAAACAGGTTTGGAACAATTTGAGGGTCAGTAAATGATGACAGAATTTTCATTTTTGGGTGAACTATCCCTTTAAATGTGTATTTCTATTAATATTATTATTATTTTTTTTCCATCTAATTTCTTTCATTTGTTTTGAAGTTTATTCAAATGTAAAGTTCAAGTAAATGCATGATTCCAAAGTCATTAAGTAATGGTGTTAAATATTTGTTATTTCAGTATTGACTAAAATAATTGTGATTGTCGAATTATGATTTTTACAATTCTGAATACATTTTTAGATGTATTAAAGGATGAGGAGTTCCTGGAGGCTGTGACCAGTGCTCTTCGCTCTCTCCTACAGATCATGGCTACTAAAAACATCCCTCAGGTGATAACCACATTCACCTTTTTTATGCTTTAGTGTAACATTATTTCAAGCTTTACTTGTTTTTTACCATGTGTGTTTTATTTGCTGTATTCTGCAGTGTATGACTCCACACCAGCTAATGAGTTTTTGTGAGGCTGCCACCAGCTGTGAGCTGGTCAGTGTGAGAGTTAACGCTCTGGCCATTCTCGGTATCACAGGAAGTTCTCTTGCCAAAGAGAAAAACACAGAAGACACTCTACAGGTAATACTGATTGTGGTAGAATTATTAGAATAACATTAGTCATGTTTGTAGTCTATATTGCTTTTATTATGCCCACAAAAATATAACTTTCAAATAGTATTAACCTATTTTAGGTTAACAAGAATTATCAAAATGTATTATTGGATGTTCATTTGAATTATTTAGACTTCTTTTGAATTACTTTATTATTAGATTATTCAAAAAATAAATACAATGAAATGCAGTCACATTTTACTAAATTACAGATGGCTACATTTATCACATTCAACAGTATTTTAGGACATAAATATTTTGATTTAAAAAATAAATTGTATGTTAATAAATGACAGGCAAACAGGTAGTTTTTTTTGGAGTATATTTGTCATTGCATAGCTTTGGTCAGTTGCACAGCTAGCCTTATCCTTTTTTTCCCAGCTGATTGGAGATGCATTACTGAATGTTGCAACGAAGGACACAAACCTGCTGGTGTGCGGGGAAGCACTTGATGCCCTCTTCGATGTGTTTGCTGATGGCGATGAAGCAGAGAAAGCTGGGAAAAAAATTAACCTGCTTTCATCTCTCAAAGCCCTTCAGCCAGGATTTAGGGCCAAGGTTTGTTTAATGCCAACAAGAAATATTACCACAAAGATACAAACGCATTCATGTTTTGCGCACTTGAGCAGTAATATTAAATCAGACAAATCTCACACATCCAAATACATGTTCAGGCTTGAGTTTAAGGTTTAAGGGCAACAGATCTCAATCTTAGTCTGTTCTCTAAGATTGAGATCTGTTGCATAAGCACTGTCTCAGCCTCACAAAGACTGTCCACAGAAAGGAGCACTGAAACTGAACGGATCTGTCTTGGTTGGCTGATCTTAAAAGTTTCACTTGTACTTTTTCAGCTGCTTTTAACAATTTACAGTCTGACCATTCGCATAGCCATTGCTAGATCTAGTTATTCTAGTATGTTCTTAGGCCTTTAGATGGCAGGCTTTTCACAGTTTGGCCTTTTGTTCCCTCACAGCTGCGAAAAGAAGGCAGAGGAAAATACAGCCCTGATCAGCTTTGTGTTCTGGACAACATAAGGATCAACCTTAAGAGATTCGTTGGCTACTTGGAGAACCTGCAGAGAAAATGATTTCAGAGATCAGTAGTACAAATTCTCTGTGAATGGCTCACCTCGTTTTATTTAGCATTCTCTGTCTATATTCTATGGTTTTCTTTTGGTTTTCTTTTTATGTGAGTGTTTGTGAGAAAATTAAGATAGAAAATTATGTTTGCAAAGCCAAACATATAAGTGCTTTAATTAAAGCATGAAATATCATAATGGTGTCTTGTGTCAATTAAGATGAGTCTGTGGTGTCTGTGTTTTTGACTCCCTTTTCTATTGTACACTCCCTTGGCCATCAAAATATCATCCAGTCTTCTATCATATGCTCCTTTAACCCCTTGTTTATTCTGGCTTCTGGTGAGACCTGTCCACAGCGAGAGCATTTGTAATGATGGACCAATGCCCAGGGGTTACTTTATAAACACTGCTATGTTGCTAAGTGTCCCCTCTCACCCAGTCCATCATAATGTGAGAACAACAAAACCCTTTTGTGTAGGGTTTCATGGCCCACAGCAATGGTAGATTATCAGCATCAGAAAAAAAAGCGTATAAGATGAAAATATTTCTCAAGAATTACAATACTGTATGATTGTTTTTGTCACCTTTCATTTTATTGAAAAGGATGGAATGAAAGTGAATAAGGCTGTCTGTTCATAATATTCTGCCTAACATCTTTTGTGTTTCACTAAAGAATACAGAAGTCATACATATATTTGGAACACCAATTGTATTTTTGTTTATTTCTTGCACTGTCCCTTTAAGAGGTAAAAAAAAAAGAAGCAGCACTGGTCGGACCTGTCCCACAGTAATAATAATGTTGTTTATATTCTATTCGAGGACTCTGTTCCTTGTAATCCAATTATAAGATAACAGTGAGACCCCATGCACTATATATAGGGCTCATTGGATTAGCGCCACCCTTTACAGGGTACGTTTGAAACATGATACAAGCGAGAGGTTCATATTACTACAATGTATCAAACCTAGTGCTGTTACGTAACAGAAACTGTAACGTGCACTCTTGCGTAACACTCGGAGTCAGCGCGTCCCTGCTGCTCGCTCGCTCCCGCCTAGCCGAGCATGCGCAGTCGCGCCGTGGTCTGTCCGCCATTGAGACACACGATCTCGGATAGAAACGGGTCAGAGGCAGTGACACAGACGACACTCACGTTTCTCCATTCCTCGTGCTCTGAAGTTTGACGGTTGCCTTTTTTTTAAGCAGAACGTATTTTACAGTCCGTTTACACGGGTATTTTCCTGTCCCGAGAGACGTTGATGGACCCGCACAGGATATTTTAGTTGCTGTCCAGGGCGAGTGTGTGTTCCCGTTAGTGGGTTAAGCGAACCGAGCCTGGCTCTGCTCTGGGGGCAAGTGTGCCTGCAGCAGCTCAGCGTTTGATGGATCCTAGAATCGCTTGGTTTCAGCCAGAACAGCGCGGACCCGCCAACAACCTGTGGATGCACATCTGGGAAACGACACAGACGCTAGGAAACCTTTACTTTAACAACAACTGCAACACAACCAGCGCCAAACTGACGAGCAGCGGCGGCGGGGACGGTGCGTCGAGCAACGCGGCCGACAGCAGCGGAAAGACCAAGGATCATCAGGGGATGTCTGGATTCAAACCCGACAGTGAGGTCTCCGAACAACAAGACTTTATCCCACTGGAAACCAATAACAATAATAACAGCAGCAGTAGGGCGGGCAGGGGTGTCGGCGGAGGGGGGCAAGTGGGTGGCAGTGGGGTCGCAGGAGTGGGAACGGAGTTGCCAAGCAAAAGGAAGAGAGACAACAAGGCGAGCACCTTTGGGTTTAATAGGAGTCTGCTGCTGACAGATGGGGCGGAGGACGTCTACACGGGCACACCGTGGAAGAGCAGAAACTACTCGGACGGCATCGTGGGGTGAGTGCAGACATGAACTTTATGTGTGTGGGTGTATATGATAACCTCGGTGCTGGGCCCGTTTGTTTGCTCGGATTCAGGAGCTGGCCTACACGTTTAACACTAAACATAGGGTTGTTCAGTGCACATTAAACATGTCATGACCTGAATAAAAAGCTCGATGTTGGACCTGCGACCGTTCATTTACAAAAATAACTATCAGGTTCTCTCAGGTTTACCAGAGGTTTGACATCCGAGCCGTTTCTTCACCATATTTGGCATGTCTAGAGTATCCTTGCAACCCTTCCATTTAAATGACCTGCGCTGGCTTGTAAGCTGCTCCCCTGACGTTACTCTAGTGCTCGAATACTTTTGTAAAACTACAAGTAGCGCAAACTCTCTCAAAGTCCACTTAGTCTTAAATACAGAGTTAACCAAAAAACTAAACTTCTATCATTATTTAGTCACCTTTTTGTCCCTTTAAACATCTGTCAGTTTTGCATCTTGTTTGAAGAATCACATGATTAGTTATGTTTTACAGTAGTAACAGTGGGTGTTTTGAAAACAATTGTTGTCATGGTAAATGTTTGTGGAAAAAATAACTATTTGAATGTGATTATAGAAGAATATAACTAAAATGGCTGAACTACAAGTTGAAGGCTTATTTATTGTCCTTTATGGGCTATTACATATCTTAGTGGATCTTTTCCATTGCATGCAAGACTTTATTCAATGAGACCAATCCCAAATGGAAAACTCCAATACTTTATGAATTACTTTGTGTAATGCATTACATAGAGTTGGTATACTGTAGGTACCGCCTCTATTAATTATCTTCCAGTCAGTCAGTAATCTACACCTTGCACTTCACACTCCGGCAACGATCATAAGTCATCATGATGACAGACTTCCATGTTTATATTGCTGTCATTACTTGGATTGCTGTAACTGTTTGTGATATGAATTAAACCGCTTCAAAAGTGTACTTATTTTTTAATATCCTCTCATCGTTTTTGTCCATCCACAATAATCCACTGAACCAAATTTTTCACTCTTCTAAAAGAAGACAACATTAAGGTAATCTATATTAATTGAAAACGATACGATCACTTTAAGTTGAACATTTTATTTAGGCTTTTATTCAAATATAAACATTGATCTGCGCACTTACATGGAGCACTAATGAGGTTTGTTCTCGTGCTTCAGGCAAGCATGGTGGATTGCTTGTATGGATTTACTTTTAAAAATTTTGGTTGTGTGGATGGATACTTTTTACTTTGAATGGATGGACAAAAATGATGTGAGAATTTAAAAATATATAATATAAATGGTGATGAAACTAATCAAATTTTTGGTGAACTATCCCTTTGTGGACTAAAAATGAAATCAGCAACATGCTCTCAAACCACATTTTCCCTGAACCAAAAGATATTCAATTAATTAGGTTTTAATGGCGGTACTTTATTAGGGGCATTAAAAATGTCCATAAGCACATCTTCCAGTGTGCCAGAGAGGTCAATTGTCAAATTGTATGATGTACCATTTTGAACGAAGCATGTGGAAGTACTGTTGGATTGTGTATTCTGGTTTGTGTAGTTGTGTTAGAATTAGGTGTAGTGGGTGTGGTTGTGGTTTGGTAGGTTTTTTAAAGTGCAGATGGCCCTACTTTGTGATTATGTGCAGCAGCTTGTGGAGCCCAGAGCAAAGTACAGCCGACAAGCCTTATACTCATTTATAGTAATGTTAGCAGAGTGTTTGCATAAGTCCATTCCTTTGTGATTACTCTAGTCTTCACCTTACAGACCTTCTCACCTGATCCCCTCTCACTGTTTTTCCATTTGTCATATGAATAAACTTGTCAGCTCCATCTTTTAGACGTGTGTCAATGTACAGATTTACACGCAGGTCGGCTCAAGCTACAGTTTTGTAGCATGTCTGAGATGCCTTTAATCTCGTTCTGTAGAGGGATCTTTTATTGTGGGTTTTAGAAAACCATGGTGTGAAATGTGCTGTCTTCCCACGGCAAAGAATATTTCTAACCTACACATCATAGAAATATTTTGTACACGTGTTAGTTAGAGGCTAATTTCCCACTATAAGCCTTTTCGCTGCTCTGTTCGGTGGTGTGAGAAGAGAGACAGATGGCTTTATGGGTGTCTGAATCTCTGTGTGTGTGTGTGTGAAGAGATTTTTCTGTGTTTATTTTTTCTGTGTTAAGCAAGTTCCTTCCCTATTCTACCCAAAACAAATGCTCCCCCTCCCAGCTGACACACGATCCCCATCTCTGTGATGTCACAGTGCTTCTAGCCAATCAGAGTGAGCTGAGATCCTTTCATCTGTCTGACAGCTATGCTGCAGTGAGAGGATAGGGGAAATCCTCTCTCCACGCTCAGTTGTGCTGCTGCTGAATTTTTTATGTTGCGTCTTCTGAATGTTTTTTTTCTTTTAAGTGTAGGATGAATTCAGTATAGGACTGGTACAAACGATTATTTTTTCAATTAATAATTCCCCCACCCCAGTTAATTTATTGATTATTTTTTGATTAATTACCAATAATGAATAACCATATCGTATCTATGTATGAACTTTTACCTAATAATACTATTTATGACAAAAAATACGGTTTATGCAGTGTAGTCCTAATTAGGAAAGGTATTTACTATGGCTGCGTTCAGAGTCAATTTTTGGGATTTACAGCAGCAACTGTGACTCCTGAAATGTTGTGTTCATTCAGGAGGTTAAAGTAGTTGCTTGAATATGTTCATTCAGCTGTGTGATCTAACAGTTGAAGTCACAATCGCATTCTAACTAACCAAAGAGGTAAGTAGCGACAGTATCATGATGATATCCATAAATTGTGAAGTTTTACCACGATTGACTGCGTTATTATATTAAATATTCCAGAAAGCAGGTTATGTCATATATCTGGGTATGTTTAAGGTTAAGTAAGCGGATAACCTCAACTTTCGGTTTCAAAAAACGGAGGTAACTTTCAGGGTATGTGAGTAGCCATAGCAACTCACTCTCTGAACATAACCTACTCCAGAGCAGCTCATGTTCCAGGGTTAGTTTGCTTAAGAGGTATTCAGATGTGTGTTATATAATTAATATGGTTATATTAATATAACTAAATTTGTTATATAGTTACAGTTATATAATATACAATATGATATATTAATTCTAAAGCACTATTATAACAAGGTAATGTTTAAATGTTAAAGGGATTAAAATTCTGTAATTTACTCAGCCTCAAGTTGTTCCAAACCTGTATGAATTTCTTCCTTCTGCTGAACACAAAGAAAGATATTTGGAAAAATGTCTGTAGCCAAGCAGATCTCGGCAGCCATTGACTACCATTGTATTTTTTCCTCCCACTATGGTAGTCAGTGGCTGCCGAGATCTGCTTGGTTACAAACATTCTTCCAAATATCTTTCTTTGTGTTCAGCAGAAAAAAAAAGAAATTCATACAGGTTTGGAACAACTTGAATCAATCATCAACAATCATTTTTAGGTGAACTATCCCTTTAATTAAATTAAAATATAATTATTTATTTTATTTGTCATCTCGCACATGGATCTACATTCAATTAATTAGCATCAAACAAACAATATAATCCTTATTCTCAGTGAATAAAGATTACTTATTAAACAACCTTCTAAGCACACTTTGGCAACATAATCAGCATTGGCTAGTAAATTTTTTAGTTTACTCGCCAGACTGATATTCTATTTTATGTATGTTAGTGCTGTCAAATCGATTAATCGCGATTAACCACATCCAAAATAAACGTTTTTGTTTACAAATATATGTGTGTGTACTGCGTATAATTATTATGTGTATATAAATACGCACACATGCATGTCTATATATATATATACACTCACCTAAAGGATTATTAGGAACACCTGTTCAATTTCTCATTAATGCAATTATCTAATCAACCAATCACATGGCAGTTGCTTCAATGCATTTAGGGGTGTGGTCCTGGTCAAGACAATCTCCTGAACTCCAAACTGAATGTCAGAATGGGAAAGAAAGGTGATTTTAACAATTTTGAGCGTGGCATGGTTGTTGGTGCCAGACGGGCCGGTCTGAGTATTTCACAATCTGCTCAGTTACTGGGATTTTCACGCACAACCATTTCTAGAGTTTACAAAGAATGGTGTGAAAAGGGAAAAACATCCAGTATGCGGCAGTCCTGTGGGCGAAAATGCCTTGTTGATGCTAGAGGTCAGAGGAGAATGGGCCGACTGATTCAAGCTGATAGAAGAGCAACTTTGACTAAAATAACCACTCGTTACAACCGAGGTATGCAGCAAAGCATTTGTGAAGCTACAACACGCACAACCTTGAGGCGGATGGGCTACAACAGCAGGAGACCCCACCGGGTACCACTCATCTCCACTACAAATAGGAAAAAGAGGCTACAATTTGCACAAGCTCACCAAAATTGGACAGTTGAAGACTGTAAAAATGTCGCCTGGTCTGATGAGTCTCGATTTCTGTTGAGACATTCAGATGGTAGAGTCAGAATTTGGCGTAAACAGAATGAGAACATGGATCCATCATGCCTTGTTACCACTGTGCAGGCTGGTGGTGTGGGGGATGTTTTCTTGGCCCTCTTTAGGCCCCTTAGTGCCAATTGGGCATCGTTTAAATGCCACGGCCTACCTGAGCATTGTTTCTGACCATGTCCATCCCTTTATGACCACCATGTACCCATCCTCTGATGGCTACTTCCAGCAGGATAATGCACCATGTCACAAAGCTCGAATCATTTCAAATTGGTTTCTTGAACATGACAATGAGTTCACTGTTCTAAAATGGCCCCCACAGTCACCAGATCTCAACCCAATAGAGCATCTTTGGGATGTGGTGGAACGGGAGCTTCGTGCCCTGGATGTGCATCCCACAAATCTCCATCAACTGCAAGATGCTATCCTATCAATATGGGCCAACATTTCTAAAGAATGCTTTCAGCACCTTGTTGAATCAATGCCACGTAGAATTAAGGCAGTTCTGAAGGCGAAAGGGGGTCAAACACAGTATTAGTATGGTGTTCCTAATAATCCTTTAGGTGAGTGTATGTGTGTGTTTTCAAATATACATAATTATACACAGTACACACATTATGTAAACAAACTTTTATATATCGAGATGAATCATTTGACATTGTTTTATTTATATATATATATATATATATATATATAATATACATACATACATACACACACACACACACACACACACACACACACACAGTTCTGTGTGTAATGGATTATCAAATTATTATATTAAGTAATTATCATTAAAGCCAGACAATATATTTTTTTATCATATAGTGACCTTTAATTTGGAGCCAGAGAAACTGGGGGATGCATGTCACTTTGCTCACAGCTCATTGGTCCAATTTCAGCCCAGGAGTTCAGGGTATATGTGATGGTAAGTTAACCTTGCTTTCTGGAATACCCCCCAGAACGTACAAATCAACTTGAGTCTGTATATGGTTACCGTGTTTTGCATGTTCATGTTGAGAAAAAAAAGCCAAACCGAACCCGACGAATTGGCATTACATTGACGCATAATTCCAGCCCTACTTCAGTGCTTGGTCTTTTCTTGAAGAGCATTGAATCGATGCAAAGGATATGTTTTTTAAACAAAGACGCTGATTTGTATTCAGTAGGTGTTGCTAAACAGATGGTGGCCTGACTTCATGTCTTTGAGTAGTTTTGATCATGTTAAAACTTTAAAGAATTGAGAATTATATCATTTTCTTATAAGGATTTTCAATGCATGCAGGTTTCAGTAATAATTATAGTAATTTGTTGTTTTATTTATTACAAAACATTAAGCAAGATTCCTTCTGGCTTATGTGCATACATATTCATCTATCACTGTCATTAGGTCAACCTGTTACCATGGGGCATGAGGGAGGCATTGCAAGTTGGTTGAAGGGGGCTAAATGTAATAGAAAACCAGCACAGTGAGGCTTCCTGAGAGGCTTTTAGTCTTTTACTGATTCTGTCACTAGCAGGAGGATTTAGAGTTGTGAGAGTGTGTCATCAAAGTCCCTTTCAAGGAAAGTCTGTTCACTCGGTGGCCATATTTGCAACACCTCCGGGCAGCTATTTCAGGCATCCAGTCTTATCTATTTGAATGGGGTTATCCTGAAATCTAAAAAACTGCTTTGCTGAACTGGAGCTTTTAACTGCAACTGCAGTGACGCAATGACTTTTACCAATCAGTGATTGGCTCTTTTATTTAGAAGGCGGGGCATAGTCCGCCATATTGTGTGTTGCAGTTTCTCCCATTCATAAGTAATAGGAGTGAACTGTCTTTGTATACCTATAGTCTTTGCTTCACAGATATAGTCTGTGTTAGAGGTATAACTATCCCAGACACCCTCACACACAATTAGACCTCTCATCAAGATTCATCCTCATCACAATGGCACTCCTAGGGTGGTCGAAATGATCAGGATGATGTCAGAATGTGTTGCTCGTTTTTAGACCAGTGGCAGAATGTTTGGAATCTGCATTGGGGTCAATGACATGACGTGCATATTTTTCTGTGCCGGTGCATTATTTCCTTTTAAAATAATTTCATAAATTCATGACATATATCGCTTTATTCTATAAAACCTATTTAGTTTGAATTCATTTATAGTACATTTAAATAATTGCCTACATATTATTTTATGTTTTGTTATCTTAAACCCCCAAAATGTCAGGTGGTGCAACTGTCTGAACAAATTAACAGACTTGGAAAACTATTTAAAATGGTGTCTTAATAAAAAAAAATTTAAAACTAAATCCTATGGCATCATTTTAGTTTTGAAAAATTTCATATAAACACATTTTATAAATATCAGTATTTTTAAAGCTGTTGAGATAATTGAAAAACTTTTGTCTAGAAATTTGTATATTCTCAAATGTCATGGTGGCACAACTGCAAACATGGATTGACAAGGTAATAACAGTAAACATAATGCATTATCCAGAGGAGCCCAACTGATGCATAATATAAATAAAATTATATAAAAAAAATATGCATTACATCTGTTTTGAAAAAAAAAAACACGACCCATTGACATGTAAAACTTAAACCCATGGCTGTTGGTAAACTTTTATTCGTTTTAATCATGCCACATCAAATGCTTACCTGCTGCAGTCCCCTTTAAGGGTTAATTGTCGTCATTTACTCACCCTTTCAAATCGGGTCATTTCAGATCTGTACAACTTTTTCTTCTGTAGAACATATTTTGATATGTCTCATTATACATTGGAAGTCAATGGTGACCAAAACTGTTGGGTTAGCAGCATTCTTCAAAAAAAAAAAACTTATTTTATGTTCCGCAGAAGAAAGTAAGTTTGGAACGACAAGAGGGTGAGTAAATGATGACAGTATTTTCATTTTTGGGTAAACTATTCCTGTAATGATCAAAGTGCAGCATGACAAGATGGGTATAATGAATGTATATTTGTTGATGGCAAATCATTTACAAAGACTCCATAAATTATATAAAGACTTGCCAAAAACAGTAAAACAGCGAAAATTAAATGTGACTCCCATTGTAGGACCCTCAGTATCTTAAAATATATTATAAAATAATATATTGTACTGGTAAATCTTCTGTTCTTTTGCTGAATATGGCACCAAATGTAGAACATTTTTAATTCAAAATTTGCTTAATTCAAGGTTTGTAGAAGGTTGTAGAAACTATTGAAATTAAAATAATTATTTGTAATACAAACTGTCCATATTTAAAGCATATTTATTCACACACATGCAACTCTCCCGAATAAGAGGTTTTTGTGTTATTATTATTATTATTATTATTATTATTATTATGTGCCACACATAATACACATTTTAGTTTGTGGTTTTTTATTTTTTATTAGAAAGATGACACAATGCTCAGTTGAGTCTGACAGTTGCTGTTAATGTGAAAAATCTTTCACATTATTCCTGTGGACTGATTGGTTAAAACTTTTTTGTAACTGATCTGAATTTTGTAACTATGGGCTAATTTGGATGAAATCAGTGGTCTTTTTACACCAGATCTAGAGGGTCAAAATGTGAGAGGAACTGAGCTGTTAGTGCATATCAAATGACAGATTGCGTTTAGCGTGTGTGATCAGGTTTAGTTTGAATGTGGTTTGTCACGGTCTGCTGAGCATTGAGGCTGCAAAGCAACTGACTAACTTTACTTACTCAACTGACAGCAGGCCATGCTCTGCCTAGCAACATGAAATGGACACTTGTTTATGCTTTGCCCCATTGAATGTACCAGGGAGGTTTTGGTCAGACTTGAGTCAGAGTTGGGTGGGTACACTTTGAACTTATGTAATAGCTTGAATGTTACTGATTCATCACAGAACAGTGTCGAATACACATCTAGATGAGAGTTTAACATGGAGCTTCAGTCAAAATAAGGCAATGTTTTGGCATCTACACCATCAGACCCATTGACCATCTTTATGTTTCACACAGAAGTAAGCCGCGCTGTTTGTTTGGCCCTCAGTCTCAAATCAAAATTGGTCAAGTTGACATGACCTCAAAATAGAAATGTGAAAGGTAACACATTTTGGTGAGGTACTTATCCAGTATAACTTGTGTAGTTATTGCAGGGCCATAAGAACAATCTAGGATGGAGAGGGCAGATTATAAATCTCATCAGCCTCTCTTTACAAGTATGACTCAGTTTGTAATGCCTAGCTGCCACTGAAACACGAGATGCACTTCATGACCAAAGAAAGTTTTTCTATCCTTTGAAAGTTTCATTTGTCATCAGCAAAGGTGGGTAGACGATCCAAAAACTGTACTCAAGTAAAAGTACAAGTAAACTGAACAAAGATATGATTAAAATAAAGTGTTTTAAGATTTTCAGGTTTTCATGTACAGAAACTGTAATCAAATGTAAAATAACACTGAACTTGATAGATAAATAAAATATACATTACAAATATAGTTACAAAAGTTATTCAGTCAAGAACAGCTTTATCTTTTGTTGTTTGATTAAATTTATTATAGAGACGGCAGCAGGAATATTAGGCTGCTGTCACTTTAAGAGCTGCACGGATCCAATATACTGATACACATGCGTTTTCTTTGTCAACTGTTGACAAAGAAAACAGTTACCTTGTACACACGACTGTGTGTATGAGGTTTTGACATATATTTTGACACAGAAAACAGTGCATGAGTCATCTTGAGTGGTTTAAAATCACTTTTTCTGTGAGCGTGCTTTGGACACGCAGTCTAGCGCTCGAATGGATTAAAGTCATATTAAAATGCAATGCAAATTCCTGACCTTAAGTATTTGATTCCAGAATTAGTCGATTTTTGATTCCCACCTGTACCCTTTGAACAGAATTGACTAAAATGAGTGATTCATTTGTGAGTGGGGTATGCTCATACCCTAGGATAAAATGAGACGGCATGCTTGGAATAAATGTATTGTATTAAAATAAAGTAACGAGAGGAAAGTCGTCCAATGTAATGAAGTAAAAGTACAGTTTTTTTTTTCATGAGAAATGTAGTCTAGTTAAAGTAAATGTACCTACCTACATCCAAAAATAACAGTAAATGTAGTTTGTTACTACCCACCTCTGGTCATCAGCTCAGTTCAATAACTGTGTCATGATTATTAATTACGTTGTCATTTTGGCCCTGACTGATTGACATTTATTGTTAGGTGAGCACTAGCCATAAGTGGGATTACTGCTTACTGCTTTAACGTTTGTTTAGCTCAGTGCCAAAGCTCTCAGTTTCCAGAGGATTCTGCTCGCTATTACATGACCAAGTATATTTTTATTCTTCATAATGCAACCAACAGCAGAATAAAATTCTTCAAAAGTTTATTTAAAGGAAGGGTGAATTTTTAGTAATTTCTGAAAGCGGGTCAGGTATGTCGCGAGAAGTGTGTCCTCCTTCCACGTTTGTTGAACTTCTGTTAAAGATGGACTGCTGAATGAAAAATAAACTTGTTGGATAAAAATATCCCCTTGGCTCGAAAATAATGAGTGGGTCTCATTGGGTGCATTCTGCCAATTTTAAACTACCCATTTTTAATATACAATATTGTTCAAAAGTTGTCCCACCAAGCCTGCATTTATTTAATAAAAAATACACTAAATCAGTAATATTGTGAAATATTATTACAATTAATATTAATGTATAAATGTATTTGAATATATTTTAAAATGTAATTTATTCCTGTGATGGCAAAGCTGTATTTTCAGCATCATTACTACAGTCTTCAGAGTCACATGATCCTTCAGAAATTATTCTAATATGCTAATTTGCTGCTCAAGAAACATATCTTATCATCAAATAACATTTCTTATTATTGATAAAAGTTGTGCTGCTTAATATTTTTGTGGAAATCATGATACAGTGTGTGTAAATTAATGCTGTTCATTGTTTGTTGAAGTCACAATAAAACAGAAGTAGAGAGATATATTTTGTTCCATATTGCAACGTACATCGGAGTGTAATGGATTAATGCAAAACAATGTAGTGCGGGGATTTGGTTCTTTGCATAGGTTTTTGATTGAATGTTGATATGTGGGTTTTGCACTCAAAATTGATGAACGTGAGCTTAAAAGGGCCAGAGTTTGATTTAGTCATCAGTTAATGACGTTTTAAAATAAAGACAGCAAAGAGATATAGTGGGGCTTTTAAAACATGTCCTCATAAAAGTAAATGAGGATGATTGTGTGATCAAAGTATTTGTGTCGTGTGAGTCAGTCAGCCCACAACAGCACTAGTGAAAATTGTTTTGTTGCATGGCCTCACGGTGAAGGGTTTCCTATAGCGACAGAGTCTGCTCTCTGATTGGCTTACACTGAGAGTAAACTACACGCTGCTTGTGCTCTATTGGAGGACACAACAGGCTGCTCTGGAGAATTGAAACTGATCTGAACAGCTTATTCTATGAAACGAAACTCAGACTCTGTGTGTAATCTGTTTCCCACAGCCAGGGTGGACAACTCTGTGGTCAAATGTGCTTTTTGTACTGTGAAACAGCCTGCTGGGAATTATTTAACTCCAGTTGGATTGAGTGCTTTCAATTTTTTTCAACTCTTCATTTTGTTTTCGATTCAGTCTTAGTTTGTCAGCTTCTGCTCACTCTCTTGTCCATTTGGGTTTTATAACAGTGTTGTTAAAGCAGATGTGGTGAGATCAAGAGGTCATTCAGGCCCTGTGTTTCCATTCTTGGTCTCAGTTCTGTTGCTAGACTGTACTTACTTTGTTTGTTTCACAGAAGTGTGTTTCACTTCTATCTTCTTCTTGATGAAACAACAGACGCTTTGCAAGCACACACACCCATATACTCGGTTATTACTTGTATTCTAAATCTATTACTAATTTAGGAAATTTGTGTTCAGGTTAATAGTTCTATGGAAGTTTGTATGTGTTTATTGGGATCATTTTGTTAATATTGTCTGATCTTTGAATATGTCAGAGCTGTACAATAAGAGTGGCTAATCTTTTAGCCTTTTCCAGCAAAGTTAATGAATACAATACAAAATTTGTAAAAATAACTTTTATTGCAAGATTTCTAGTAAATATAAAAAACAATTATATATTATATGTACAGGGGTTGGACAATGAAACTGAAACACCTGGTTTTAGACCACAATAATTTATTAGTTTGGTGTAGGGCCTCCTTTTACGGCCAATACAGCATCAGTTTGTTTTGTGAATTACTGTCCTTCACAGTTGCCAGAGGGATTTCGTTGGAGTTCTTTTGCACCTCGCTTTTAAATCACTAATTCAAAAGCGAACGTAAAATGCGCACAGGGATTCATAAGGGTGCAGGCCAGGGCAATTAATTCTTATGGAAGTTGAGCTTCTATACTATAGGAATGAACTAAAAACGTTTGCTCTGCTCTGTGCCAATGGACTCGCACTGTTATGAATGCCCGTGTGGCTGTGTGCATTTTACTTTTGCTTTCAAATTAGTGCCAATTCGGTGGCGGAAATTGCTTGAATGGTGTAATTGCTTGAATTCATTATTATACTTAATGAGAAACGCAACAACACAACAATACAATGACAAACTCGCTTAACCCTGGTCACAGATGAGCCAGCGAGTCTCACACCAATAATTTGTCCTCTTTTGAACTCTGATAGGTCTCCTGTTATGTTGTGAGGATATATATATGCGTACATCTAACACTATATATTGGCCAGTCCTTAGCTCTTAAAGTGACAGCACCCTGCTGTCTGTCCTTTAATGCTAATCAATCAACAAAACACATCTTTAACAAAGATTAATCTATATTTAATTTATGCAGTGAAAACTATAGTGTTATTTTACATTTTAATAGTTACATTTCTGAACCTGAATACTACTGTTAGACCTTACTTTATAACTTTGTTATATTGTATTTTATCTATACTTGTAATTTTGTGTATTTGTTCACTTATTCACTTGTAATAATGTTTAATTATTAAAAGCTAGATTTTTGCTGTGATATCAAAGTACTTAAAGTGGGCTTTAAGTAATAAATTAAAAGCAAAGTTACTTTTAAATTTCAAGCATTATTAAAGACAAGTAAACACTCAGTAATTAAATAAGAACAAATTAACAAATAAGCTATAGCACAAAAAAATACAACTGAACAAAGATACAAATGAAATAGTGTTTTAAGATTTTCGGGTACGTCTAGTATTCAGGTACCGAAACTAATCAAATGTAAAATAACACCACTTTATAAATAAAATATAGCCTACATTACAAATAAGGTTATTCAGTCAAGATCAGTGAGTTAATTTTCTTTCTTTTGTTGTTTGAATAATGTTAGTTACTCAGACTGCAGCAGGATTACCGTATAGTCTCGCGACTGATGGCTGAAGGTCTGGACTCTATTGCAGCTTTCATTGGCCAAGGACTGCCCAAGAGGACGTTTGACTGACATGTAACGCAACCAATCACAGTTAGTTTTGTTCCGCGTCATGTTTAGGGGCATACAAATTTAATGTCGATGTCCCTGCAATAACAGACCGGCGTGCATCTATAAATTATTAATTCAAGAACGTTGTTGCAACAATGGAGCCGCAAACTTCACATACTTTTGAAAAGAACTGTTTTTCTCACACACACACACACACACACACACACACACACACACACACACACACACACACACACACAGATATACACACAGAATATCGGCCGATATATCGGTATCAGACTTTTTTTTACTCCCAACCCATATCGGTCGGGCTCTAGCTGTCACTTTAAGACATAATGCACGGATCCAATATACTGATACACATGTGTTTTCTTTCTCAACTGATTATGCTCACTTAAGACAAACCCGACTGTGTTTACGAGTATATTTTGACATAATTTTGTGTGCATTTGTCTGTTCAAGTTCAAGAAGATGGGAAAGAGAACTCTATTCAGTTTTTGCATGTGAGAGGTGGCTTTCTGTGCATGCGCTTTGGGTGTGTGTATGCAGCACAGAAAACAGCGTTTTCGCTTGAATGATTTAAAAACACATTAATATGCACACAAAGGAAATTGACAAAGGGAATACATTTTTATTTTATTTTATAACAAGTATCTGATTCCTGACCTTAAGTATTTGATTCCAGAATTGGAATCGATTTTGATTACCCACCCTACCCAGTGACCTGTGTCTGTGGAGTCATCAGCATGCGTCTGCAGTGGGTGTGTTCGTGTTGCAGTGGTGGCTGGCTGGCTCTGATGAATGCTGTCAGACTGCCTCTGCAGAGCATCATGCCCAGGGCAGAACTTTATCATGCAGTTTTGTTTCACCATCACGGTCAGACAAATGTGCTTAGACACCGATTGGACCCCAAGAGACTTGTGTGTGTCTGTGTTGGTGTTTATGCTCAAAGCTTTGCATGACTTGTTTATGCAGCTTGGGTGGCCAGAGGTACTACGGCCTTCCTTGAGATAAAAACTGTGTGCTTTCATTCACTGTTTCCACTCGGATAAGCGAATGCCAGTTGAGCATACCTTTACCTTCATGTAACCAATTATTTCATTTGATATGGAAATCGGTGCATAGTTCTTGAATAATTCTCAGCATTTTTTAAGAGTGAGTCTCATTCTTAAGTAATAAGATGCCTTAGATTCCCAGAGTGCAAATTGTTCTTCAGGGTGTGATTGTTTCTTACTTGTCCTGTCCATTTCTAAAATGTCTGGGCAGATGACTTGTGAGAATTTTAGTTTGCCAGCTCTGGTTGAATGTATGGGATGCTGGGATTTAAAAGGTTATCTGAACACCTTGTTCTGCACAAGCTAATGATGTAACAAATTAAATGTGGCCCACCAGCCTTCACTTGCTGTCAAATGTGGAGGAGGGAATGGATTAGTATATTTAAAGCTACACTATGTATTTTTTTTTGCCGCTAGGGGTCACTAACCTCTTCTAAACAATAACAAAGGCGTATATTGATGAAGCAGTGAATGAGCATGGAATCATGGAACTTGATTTTGTTCCATGGCCCATAATGTTTGAGCGTGCCGCTAGATGTTACGCAGTTGTCCACGTCTGTTGCCATGGTTTCTACGGCAGTAAAAGCGGAAACCGAGGGTAACGTGGATATGACGCCATTGACAGGCGACTCCCTCACACGTCCCGGTGCCTTGGTTAAAATTGCAATTTTCTCATGATTTACAAATAGTTGGAAACATTTGGGATATTGTAAGTACTAGAGGTCAACCGAACTAGAAGTTTTTCAGATTAATCGGCACCGATACCTGATTGGTGGAACAATCGTTATCGTCAAAAATCCATACCGATAGTTTTTCCGGGTTGCGTCCGTTGCTGGAGCGGCTGAGAAGGGTGCACTGTCATTACACAGTAAAGAGCTCTGAGAAGGGTCTGATGGCATTATATAGCACGAGAGTGGCCTCTAGAGGTGAAATAAAAACTATCACTGACGTTGTTTATATTGACACGTGAGGCTGAACGCTGCACAGAGAGCACTTGCACATCAGATGTGCGTTTAAAACAGACATGGAAACGGTATGCATACAGAACACAGTACATGTTGCCAAATCATAATAAAGTAATTTGTTGAATAGATGCTGCATTAGCAGGTAAAGAACAGCACTATGTACGTACTTTGTTGTCAAGGCTGAGAGGACACTAACATTAGCAGTACCACAAGCAGTTAAAACAATGTAACTAGTGATGTGAGAAAGCAAACTGTATCATCATGCAGCTGACAGAAATATAAACAAATCAGAAACACATTTGATTTCAATACATATTTTGTTATTTTGATTAGAATCTAATCATTAGGTAATGGTCAAGTGTTCTAAAAAAGCAGACTCTTTGGATTTATATGAAACGGTAACACTTTACAATAAGATTCCATTTATAACATTAACTAAGTTTAATAAATGCTGTAGTATTGTATAAATTTTTTAATTGAGTTTTAATTTTTATTTGATCTGTTAAACTTAATGTTAATGCACTATGAACTAACATGAATGATCAAGGTACAATTGTATTGCTCAAATATTTAATACATGCTGTAAAATGTATATTACATAATGCATATCGTTCATGTAAGCTAGCTAATACATCCATGTTAAGAAATGGGACTTGCAAACTGTTACCTATAAAATGTACATGTTTCTAGGTTATAGCTAAAGAAACATTTATTTATAATATTATTTTAATGTTTAAATTATTTTCTGTAAAAATTAGTTCTCTTAGAACTCATTTTAATATATTCATATTTACATATGTATTTCATTGAGCACATTTTCATGGTTTCAGCACTGTTTTACTTAGTATTATGGTTTAATTTTTTAATTAATTTATTTTTGTACAACCTAGTTATTGTATCGGTAAAATCCACTATCGGTCGACCTCTAGTAAGTACTCAACTTAACAAAGTATATAACACTGGCCTAGTGGGTTTTGGATCTTTTACTGCAAAAATCCTACATATTGTACCTTTAATGTTAGGCTACTCTAGCAGTTAGCAAATATAGAAATAACTAACGCAGAACATTCATTTAGTGTAGGTGTAATTGCAGTGTCCAACCTCAGGAGAAAAGACTTTATTTCTTAGAAGCCACAGATAGAGCAAGCCACTTTACTGCAAGTCAAGCCATCTTGGTAAAATTCCAGGGTAGTTTCTGTGTCAGGTAACTCCTACATTAGTGGTGGGCAATATGACCAAAATTGTAAAAATAAGTTAAATAAAATAAATAAGTTTTTATGATATCAAAATTCTTTACCATTGAAATGATTCTTATCACCATTTTCCATATCATTTTTTAAAAAAATGACTAGCCTACTCTCAAGCTTACTAAAGACAAATAAACAGTGATAAAGAAAGTGCAAGGAAAACAAACTACAATAGAACAAAAACACAAATTAAATAGAACTGAAAAACTAGAAATACTAAGCCTACATAAAATGTATAAAGTAATCAAATGTAACAAAAAAGAATGCATAGTCTTTACTGTGTAAATTAAATATCCATTTATTCTTATTAAAGTTACAAAAGTGATTCAGTCAAGCGCAGTGAGAGATTTTCTCTCTTTTTTGTTGTTTGATTAACATTCATATTGACAGCAGGTAAATTTGGATGCAATTTCTCAGTTCACTTAGGACATAAATGACTGCTTACTGGCAAATACATGACACTTTGACACATATGTATGTGTATTTAACCATTCAAGCCCAATTAGGTGGCAAAAAACACAGTTCAGTTCTCACAAGCTCTATGAACAGCGGCTTGCGCGTCAGAGAAGGTGCACACGTTTAAAAATCAGCTGTTTTTAATCCGCATTGCTTAAAAACGCATGCAAACGATAAGCTTTCGTGACCACACTGCACATCAACATCACATTAGCGTAACCGCGATAGAGACGGTAGCCCAAAATCTCTACCGGTTGACCAATTTCTACCAATTAATCGTGTCTAACAGTATATATCGCCCACCCCTATCCTACATAGTTATCTAATTAAATTGGGAAAAGACCAGATTCTCCAAGAGAGAAAATCATGTTTTATTATCATCAAATCAGCAATGAAATCTGACAACAGTGGTGTCATAAATGTAGCTTCTTTAGATAATGCTAAATCAAATCTAATGCAAATCGTGCTAAAATTTATTTTCAAGAATAATACATACTGTTCCAGCTAATGTGCATGTGTCTCTTGCATACATTTGATCAGTTCATGCATTCCCTGTGAATTGAACCCATGACCTTGGCATTGTAAGCGCCATGTTTAAGCTACAGGAGGGCTATTGGAGTCATTACCTAAGTCCTATGCAAGCAAACTAAGCACATGGACAGAATGATGACACCATCTGCAGCAGCAGCTATGTGTACATGAGCGAGGACAGAGGCCAGTTTGGCAGGCATGTGTGGATTCAGTCCAGGTCACGAGATTGGCACCTGACACCAAAAGACTAGTGTTAGTAAGAACTGGAAGAGAATGAGAGGTGATAGCAGGTAGCATGGTGCAGTCGTTTCATGAGCATACTGAACATGCATATCACCAATACATTATTTCAGTGAATGACCTGTGCTTCTCTAAGCAGCTTTCAAATATAGTATTTCTGCAGATGTCTCTCATGGAACTTTTAGATGCTGCTACCATTGCTTAAATGTAGCATTCAGGTTGGAATGAATTAACTTGAATTTATGGGTCAAGTTAAGTTGAATTTAATGGTGTGGTGCTTTCTAGGTTCAGATTATTAGAGATGTGTAATAATGAGGTGTCACAGCTAGTAGCTGCACTCTCCCTCTTCCTGACTCAGATGCTTCATTAGCTCTCCCTGCTGTAGTAACCTGCCTTTAAATGTTTACTTACCTGTAACTAGGGTGTGAATTTGTTTCTTGGTTCTTTTGTACTACTGTTTGGAAGCCTAGAAATCTAGACGCACCCTAGCGGCAGCAAATGTAATTTGCAGCCAGGGTCATCTAGCAACTCTCCGTTGGCTTGCGAGCTTGAAAAACCAAACTCTAGTCAGGCCAATCACATCGTGTATAGAGTCGGTGGGCGGGCTTAACATAATGACGGCAGGGTTGCGACGGTTCCGCGTGCTGCTTGAAAACAAAGAAGCTGGCGAACAGCGGTCTTTCGAATCGGCTTTGGCCGCAACTCTGGAAGACTTAGAGTTGAGCTTTTATTTGAGAAAATAACAAAGAACAGCACTGAAGTCATTCTTAAAAAAGGAAGATGTGTTCGACCGGATATGGCAAAAGTTTAATTTATCAAATAGCTCCGCTTCACCTTCTTCGTTGCTCTGGTTGGTTGTAGCGATATATATTGCGTGCAGAGGGAATTTGAAAGACAACCGTTTATCCCGCCCCTCGGATTGAGCCCTGCCAATGGTGTGTTCCCAGACCCAACATCTTGATGTGGGTCTGGCTTGTCAGGTTAACCGTTTGAGGTCAGTAAGACTTTTTTTTAATTGTGTGTCCAGGCGTACCTGCATGGGCTGCTTTGGTAACGATGTAGGAGTACCCACATATGTGATGAAGCTTTCAAAGCAGATGCAGGAAAAATGAAGGCGCATTATCTCGCTCTCTAAATAAATGCCCTGTTGGGACATGTGCAGAACTACTCTGTCGCACAAGAAAATGCCAAAATCTTTGGACATACCATATGAATACTTCTGGCATTTCCATCATCAGTTTTGACGTTACCGCTGTGTGTCATGTTAAGAGTGATGCAAAAGACAATTTGAAATACAATTTCAGCAGCCAGAGCATCCAAACTGAGATGCATCTGTAAAAATCTGATGAGATCCATCTGATCGGGAACCAACTTCAAATCTATTTTAAATCCGTTATGAAAAACAGATTTATGTTTTTTGTTGTCCAGACTTTCAAAAACCCATCTGGATAAAATCGGGATAGACTATGCAAGAAATCAGATTTTTGCTGGCAGTCTGATCATGGCTTTAGAATGATTTCTGAAGGATCATGTGACACTGAAGGTTGGCGTAATGGCTACTGAAAATTCAGTTTACATTTTAAAATAAATTAAAATAGAAAACATATAGTTTAAATTGTAAAACTATTTCACAATGACCGTAAGAGACTTTCAAAAAACATTAGAATTCTTACCAAAACATGCCAAATCTTTGACCTAGTGAAGCAAAAACCCTTTGTATGCACACTATTGGCTGTGTTATGTCTTATTCTTTCTTTATTGTTATTGAATGACACACAACAGCTCAGGTCATCAGAAACCAGGTTTATCATTGCCAAATTGTGGTACTGTGCTGCTAAATCACTTTAATATAGTATTTGTGTTAAACATTAAAATAACTTTTATTGCTAATAATGCAATCACTCTTTGAGGAACTAGATTATGTAATACTTTATTTCTCTTTCTCTCCAGGCTGCATGAGGAGATAAAGGACTTTTATGACTACATTTCTCCTCGTAAAGAGGAGGAGCGTATGAGGCAGGAGGTGGTGGACAGGATCCAGAGAGTCATCAAGGACTTGTGGCCCAATGCCGAGGTTAGTGTTACTCACACACACCTTTTAGTTAAACTGATTGTTTTCTTGAGGTTTATGTAATTTGTATTCTTGAATATTTGAACAATGAGAAGCAATCAATATGGTACTTGTCATGGATGCATAAATATAAACATAAATCTAAACACTGTCCTACTTTCAAGTTTGGATTTGACCTTTTAAATACCAAACACCATGTGTGTATTTTTTTTACACTGGTGTCATGGACATGCAGCGGTCTAAATATAGAGCCCTGGGGGACTCCATTTCTAAGTTGTGACTGAAACCCACCAGAAATACTCCTGTATATCTAAAAAGATGTATTTATTGATTTAACAGCGAATTTGCTTTATATACATTTTGTACAGTTTGTCAAGTCATATTGAATTATTAATGTTTTCTAGCAGAGAAAGCAATATGCCTAATGGGTGTTGAATGTAAAATAAAGAAAAGACACATGACATGGAAGTTTAAACTATAAAGGAACCAGCACAGCTAAATCAATAGAATCAGAAAGAGCTTTATTGCCAAGTATGCTTACACATACAAGGGATTTGTCTTAGTGACAGAAGCTTCCAGTGCACAGACAGAATGACAGCAACAAAACAGATAATGCAAATAAAATAACTGTATAAAAAATATACAATATACAAAATAGACAATGGACAATATATGCATGTACATGTATGCTATATACAATGCAAGGGTATGTGAATAAGAGGTATGGTATGCTAAATAAATATGAGTATACATAGTGTTCTGTATTGCACATGTTTATTGTCAGTTGACGGAAAAAAATAATAAAAGCGCGATAAGTCGCGAAACACAACTGAATTACTGACAGGATGCTGTGCGCACGCTCCGAGCACAACACGGACAAGCATAGTAGCCTTTGTCTTTGCGTGCCTAAATGGCCAAATAACCACATACATATATAAAAATGCCAAGACTTTTGGTCAAAAAAGGTTCCTCACCTAAAGGATGTGAATGGTCTGTGTAAGAAGATTGAGTATTTAACTGTGCAAGGAGAGGTTTAACCTACTATTTTTGAACCACATCCATGTCATTATGTTCCTGTGTGTATGAATACTTCACTGCTTGTTAAATAGTTGTCTTTAATTATTTATGCTTTGCTCAAATGTGTATTTATTTTTTGTTTATTTTGCACTTATTAAAGGTGCTGTATATAATTTATTTTGACTGAACTAAAACATAAAAATACCATATATTTGCAGATATTTAGGAAACATGCTAAGTTCATAAGTTTCTCCAAAAAAAACAACAACGCTACAGTCAGTTATTCCACTTTGAAATGCGCATTCTGTGTCAGAATGTTTTGTTCTGTGTGATCCCGCCCACTGCCCATCTGCCTAATAGTATTTCGATACCCCAGGTGGCCAGTTGGTGGAAAACACAGCATATTGCAGCCATGGAAGCCAGCAAACATACTGGGTCAGTGATCGCAGATTTTACCTGACCTAAAAGCCTCTGCATTCATTTAAAAAGCTCTATGACCAGATAAAAATGAACTCTTCAACTTAGTGTAAGGCTCGTAGCCTTCCATTGTCAATTGCGCTCCTGACGAGGTGGGGGCGGGGAAACCACTCTCTCCAATATTTAGAATTTGGACTGCAGTACCCATTTCAACCAGCTGTCTATTACATACTGCACCTTTTTAAGGTGTGGAGTACATTGTCCCATAGATTTGCATAGCACGTAACTGCCAACATATATTCATACGTCTGATATGAGTTCACATCTTTCTCAACAGTTTTAGTCCTAATGTGTTGTTTGCAAGTAATTACACATGTGCACTCAGGCAGAAAGCTGTTGGGGCTGATGGTTCTCACAGGTGAATTATTTTAGGGGAAGACTGAGTTGAACCTCTTTTCCTATTTTCTGATTGCAGGTTAAAGTGTTTGGCAGCTTCAGCACAGGCTTGTTTTTGCCTACAAGGTAATGTTATGATTTTTTTTTTCTCTTGCTAGATTTTTTCACTGAGCACAATATTCTTATGATATCTTACATGGTCTTGTACGTACACCTGTTTTGTGGTTTGAGTTAAACGAAAGTTAAACAAAATTTTTGCAATTGTGTATCAAACAAGTAGTATGACGTGTAGGTGTGTGTGTGTGTTTGGGGATTAAGATTTGTAATTTTAGCTCTGCTTATCCTGTGATCCTGAGTGTGTGTGCACTTTTTGTGAGTGCCAATCTCATGTCACTCACACCAGTACTGCATTTATATGCCATCTAGATTACTGAACTGTGGCTTAGTGGTATGAACCTGTCTCTGCCAACACACATGCGTTCTAGTTGCTGAAGCAGTTGATTTTAGTACTCCGATGTGACGTCAGTAAATTCTTAACATACTTGGGTGCCCCTAGATAAGTTTGTTCCAAAACATCAATACAAAGACTCATCATTTAGTGGAGTATTTATTTCTTAGTAGGAGAATGATTTCTGTTTGCATATTTAAAACTTTCTCTCTCTTTAATACCAGTGATATAGACTTGGTGGTTTTTGGTCACTGGGAGACTTTACCTCTCTGGACTCTGGAAGAGGAGCTACGCAAGAGACAAGTGGCAGATGAAAACTCTGTCAAAGTCTTGGATAAAGCAACGGTACAAGCACCGCTGTGTGTCATATACATGTGTTGGGCATTTATGACATCTGTCAGACATCCCTACTTTTCTTTAATGCTCCTTTTGTCTGTAGGTCCCCATCATTAAACTGACAGACGCACACACAGAGGTAAAAGTGGACATCAGCTTTAATGTACAGAGTGGTGTAAAAGCTGCAAACCTCATTAAGGAATTCAAACAGGTGAGTGTGGAGGTTCTAACTCTTCCCACTCAAATGGAGTGGGTTTAGGTTTTGGAAACTAATTTGAACCAACTACACTGGATCGTCACCATATCTCCTTAATGTGGGACGTACAAGGTGTTTAATATCATTAATATTAATAAAAAAATTCTCCTTTGGGAGAAATTGGGTATCAATCATTGATGCTTGTATGGTCACGGCTCGCATCGTGTGAGAAGAATTGCAAGCCGATCAGAGGACCTTACAAGCACCTCCTTAGCACGCAATAATTTTTAAACCTTCTGAAACCATTTGAGGAGCTGGCCCAAATTTGACTAGTGTATTGGCTCTATATGTTCTGACTTGTGTGTATTTGTGTTTGTGTTTCAGCAATACCCTGTGTTACCGTACCTGGTGCTGGTTTTGAAGCAGTTTTTACTGCAAAGAGAGCTGAATGAGGTTTTCACGGGAGGAATCGGATCATACGGTCTGTTTCTCATGGCTGTCAGCTTCTTACAGGTAACATTCTTCTACATATTCATTTAAATATACACTCTCACTAATACCCTAAAATAAGCAAGTACTGATAATAAATCCATAATAATGCAAAGAAACAGTTTGTAATATTAACTTTATCTTATTTATTCATCAAATAAAAAATAATCAGTGCTTAGATATATTTTATATTTAAAAATCTGATCGTCAATGAAGCTGTCTATGCTGTTAATTATTTACATCGTGCTTATACTTTGTTGGTTATAAAGAAATGATTTGCCAATGTGCAGAACTCTTGCTGAACAAAAACTACCTTTTTGAGCGGTGAGCGGATTCTGACTAACTTAAACACATCTGATTGGTTGTTGTGTTCACGCGTTCAACAGATTTGTCTGTGATTGGCTACATTGCTCAACACTGGAAAACATGTAAATAGAAAGTATTCACTTACACAAACACTCACAGAAGCGCATTAAAGCAGTCGGCTAGCAGCAGGTATCATCACATTAAATAAACCAAATAAAATACTGTTTTACTATATTTTTGATACTTTTTCCTTTTATGAGAATAAGAGACTTCAATCTTATTGTCCCAAACTTTTGAACAGCAGTGCACATTAGAATACAACTTTAAATGCACATATCTCAACACTGCAAAATGATGTAATGCTCCTCTTTGCAAATATCAGCTTGCTAAACTTGCTTTTGTTATCAGAGGTATGCCTCTGCAGATTTACCTTCGAAGTGAAAACCACCCATTTAATTATTTTTTAAAAAAATTTTTTATAGGCCTTTTGCTAATATATAGCAATTGCATTACAATTCTAATTGCTGTTTTATTTCCCAGCTGCACTATAGAGAGGACGTGTGTAGTTCAAACGCAAACCTGGGTGTACTGCTGATTGAGTTTTTTGAGCTGTATGGACGGCACTTTAACTACCTGAAGACTGGGATCAGGATCAAAGACGGTGGCTCATACGTGGCCAAAGATGAAGTGCAGAAAGACATGCTGGATGTGTACAGGCCCTTTAAGCTTTACATTGAAGATCCATTGCAGCCAGGTATGCATACAAACCCTTAAGCACATACTGAAAAGTTTTAAAGAGTCAACGGCTTAGCATTTTTAACAGTTCAACTGGTATTAAAATGGGATCATGTTCTGATTCTTATCATTTGTTTTTTCTGTGTCACAGGAAATGATGTCGGACGAAGTTCATATGGGGCGATGCAGGTGAAAGAGGCTTTTGATTACGCTTATGTTGTCTTAAGTCACGCTGTATCCCCAATTGCCAAGTACTACCCCAACAACAAGTCGGAGAGGTGAGATGAAGAGAACTGTAAGAGATGTGTGCATTGTGTGCATTGTTTTCTTAGTTGTTAGGGCTGGGTAATACATCAAATATATTTGGTATTAAGTTGGGAATTTGAGCCATGATGTAATATGTAGTATAGACACTACACTAGCACCACAGTATTCAAGCTGTCTTGATGATGCCAGGCGGAATATGCACCCCTTATCATAAATAATGGGTCTCATTCACTATTAATTGCATGGCATATTTGTATTTATATGCTGAAGAACTTATCAAACATTTTCACCTAATTACAACAAGCACATACATCCAGGTTACAGACCTATTTTTGGCAACATGTATTTATGCATATTTGTATATGTATGTATTTATTTATTATTGAAATGTGGTGAAAAAGACAACTGCAAACTGACAGACAGCATTGTAAAAACTAACATTAACAGTCAGAGGTGGAAAAAAATATTGTGTGACAGGTGTGATTTTAAAATCAGCATCTACTCAGGATAGGATTCACGATTGGTCTTACCTTTTCCCCACAGTATTCTAGGTAGAATAATCCGTGTAACACAGGAAGTAGCAGAGTACCGTGACTGGATCAGTGCGCAGTGGGGTCAGAAGAACAACAATGAGTCGGTCCTCAACTGTAATGGTAAGACATTTATTTCTGAGCTTATTTTGAGCTATCTCTCAGTCTAGAAAGCTGAATATTATTATTTTTTTTCTCTATAGCAAATGATGTCACACTGCTAGTTGAGCCTGAGGAACTTGATGAGTGTAATAATAACCTTTCAGAGGATGGTGTGGGGCTTCCTCCTGTCCCCCGGAGCAAAGTGTCATCCAACTCCTCCTCTCCTTCCCCCTCTTCTCCTTCATCATCATCATCGTCATCACCATCCTCAACGGCCTCTAGCTCAAGTGATGCGGTAAGGAGTTCATACCCATACAAATCCACTCAACATTTTTGACACCTAAAAATGTTAATATAGATTTCTTCTGTATGTAAATTATTTATCACGTTTATCTGTTCCATGTTTCCTTAACTAGGGTAATATTAATTATATTCATCTATTTTTAAACTCATTTTACCTTGTTTCTTGCCAGGAAAATGGCATTAGATGCTGTTTTGGCATAACACAACCAAAATATTTTTTTTTTGACTGGATTTCTGCAGGACTCTGATGGAACGCCTTATAAGACCGTAAAAGCTTCGGGTGTGCGGGGCTCTTACAGTGAGAATAAAGAAAGGAATCTGTCCAACCACAGATCTCAAAATCATTCAGCAACAATGTCCACCCCCACTAATAAGGGCAATAAGGTAAGAAACTGTTAGAAATGAATATGACTCTATATCTATCTATCTATCTATCTATCGATCTATCGATCGATCGATGCACCGATATGAACATTTTGGTTGAAACCGATAATTCTTTGTTTGAAAGCTGATAACCGATATATTGGCCGATAAATCTACATAAAAATCTTAATACACTTTGAGAGCCTGATTACAAAAACAAAGGCTCCCTATTAAAAGCCATGTCCCAAACACTTCAACATAATTCAAACCTATACCGTACAATAGCCTATTTGACCAGTGTAAGATTTTTTAACTTTTCAAATTAATTTCACACTCCTATGGCCAACTTACTTTATTAAAAAAATGGTAACACTTTACAATAAGGTTTAATTTTTGTTAGCATTAGTTAACCAACAATGAATGAACAATATGCTACAGGATTTATTAATCTTAGTTCATGTTAATCTCAACATTTTCAGATCTAAAGTTGTGTCTGTTATGTAAGGGATAATGTACATCCAGCCGGTTGTTATCGCAGAATAAAACCGCTTCACTCTGAAGAGGTTTATTCTGCGATAACAACCGGCTGGATGTACATTTATCCCGCTTATTACACGGCTACTTGTCTCAAGTAAATTAGACACGAAATATTGTCTTGAGTTTAAATATTTTAAATATATGAAAAACAGTTCCAAACTGCTTTAAGCCTTTATCTATTGCTGAAAAGATTCGTTTTTACCATATATGTTGAAATTAATGCTGAAAGGGTTAGTTCACCCAAAAATGAAAATAAGCCCATGATTTACTCTCCCTCAAGTCATCCTAGGTGTATATGACATTCTTCTTTCAGACGAATAAAATCGGAGTTATATTAAAAAAGTCCTGGATAATCCAAGCTTTATAATAGCAGTAGTTGTAGCTCTGTTTTTGAAGTCCATAAAAAATGCACCTTTCCATCAAATAACGTGCTCCACATGGCTCCTGGGGTTAAAAAAGGCCTTCTGAAGTGAAGCGATGCATTTGTGTAAGAAAAATATCTATATTTCAAACTTTATAAAGTAAAGTTCTGGCCGATCGCCTTCTGTGGAAAAAAGTGTTGAAAGTGCCTCTCGCAATTAAAAATGTGTACGCTACGTCTGACGACCGTAACTGGTAGCGTAAGCATTTGAACTGCAGAGGCACTTTCAACACTTTTCCCATAAATTGAATACAAGAGGCGATCGGCCGAAACCTTTACTTTATAAAGTTTTAAATATGGATATTTTTCTTACACAAACGCATCGATTCGCTTCAGAAGGCCTTTATTAACCCCCCAGAGCCGTGTGGAGCACGTTATTTGACGGACAGATGCATTTTTATGGCATTTTTAACAGAACAACAATCGCTGCCATTTATAAAGCTTAGATTATCCAGGACTTTTTTAATATAACTCTGATTGTATTCGTCTGAAAGAAGAATGTCATAGACACCTAGAATGACTTGAGGGTTAGTAAATTATAGGCTAATTTTCATTTTTGGGTGAACTAACCCTTGAAGTCTTCCATCAGTGAACGGGAATAACATACCGCTGGAATGCGCGATTTTACCAATCAGAATCAAGTATTCCACAGAGCCGTGTAATAACATTAGGTAATGCACTTTGAATGGACTGCTAATAAACACAAACATTTTATTACTAACATTAACACAGGTTATTGCTCTCTGTTTGTTCGTGTTAATGCATTAACAAATGAGACCTTATTTGTAAAATGTTACCAAAAATTATATTGCCTAACAAAAAATAAAAATAAAATACCTAAATAATGCAAACAAGTCATTGGACAGCATTACTTAGGCTGCATATAAAGAATCAAAATACATGTGCCATGCATGAAATAGCCTCTGCACGGACAATAAGGAAATGGTTTTAATCAAACCATTGATTGAAAACAGTTGATGAAAACAATACGAGAACAATAAAAGTGGTAGTTATTAATAATAACGCTTCTGTGTTTTTGAAAAAAAAAAGTTTAATATTACAGTAATTGTTAACATCTTTATTTTTAGTCTATTAGTCTATTAAATAACGTTGCTGTTTGCGCGCTGAAGAGAATGAACAACTTTAAACTGAAGCGCTTAGAAGGTTAATTAACAACTAAACGCATCATATATGAGAACAATCAGAAATTTATACAAAATAAATATAATATTACAACTTATATTTGCACAAAATCACCCACAGGTGAACTAGGTTACGTAGTCAGAAGGCTCCTGTGGATGCGCTCTTCCCCTGTTTGAAAGTGCGCGCTGAAACTGAAGATGATCACCGGTACAATGGAGCACTGCGGGGTATATTAACTCAACGAAACGCAACCTATATGAGATTAATCAAATGTTTATAATACATAAACTTAATATTGCAACTTATATATGCTTAAAATGACGTGAATGCACAAGCAAACTTGACGGTGCTGGTCAGAATGTGTTGTGGACGAGCTCTTCCCACAACAGTGCGCTGAAACACAACTAAACCCAGAGAATTCGCAACGTTTTATTACAAACATTTTCTCATTACAGTGTTATGTATATGACAGTCTCAGTAGTTATTAATGATGTGCATTTCTGTTTGAACTACAATGAAGTGCTTTACTGCATCGTTAATTAACTCAACCAAACGCATCCTATATGAGATTATATACACAGAATATAATATTACATATAATATTACAACTTACAATGGCACAAAAGGCTGCGAATGCAGAAGCGAACTTGACTGTGCTTGTCATGAAGGTGTAACTTTGTGGATGCGCACTTCCCTCAAACGTGCTGAAACACTACGTTCTTTTACAGTCGTGTTCTCATTATAATTTTATGTAGCCTGTATGTTAGACTTGCGTTGCACATAACTGTATTTTCCTTTTTGAAGTGATTCCAATCATATTTTGAGTAATTCAAACCCATCATGGCGGACAGCGCGTCTGAAGTGTCTCACCTGAAAGAAATAATACATTATCTATCGGTTTGAATATATCGGTCAAATTTTCGTATTGGATCGATAACGATAACATCAAAAATGATCATTTATCGGCCGATAACGGTATGTTGCCGATATATCGTGCATCCCTAATAAATAAATATATATATATATATATATATATATATATATATATATAATTACATATATACATACCGATCAGGTTATCATTAACATTAACATGCATAACATTATGCATCCTGTGCATTAGGTGAAGTGAATGGCACTGATTATCTCTTCATCACGGCACCTGTTAGTGGGTGGGATATATTAGGCAGCAAGTGAACATTTTGTCCTCAAAGTTGATGTGTTAAAAGCAGAAAAAATGGGCAAGCGTAAGGATTTGAGCGAGTTGTGAAGGGCCAAATTGTGATGGCTAGACGACTGGGTCAGAGTATCTCCAAAACTGCAGCTCTTGTGGGGTATTCCCGGTCTGCAGTGGTCAGGATCTATCAAAAGTGGTCCAAGGAAGGAACAGTGGTGAACCGGCGACAGGGTCATTGGCGGCCAAGGCTCATTGATGCACGTGGGGAGCGAAGGCTGGCCCGTGTGGTCCGATCAAACAGATGACCTACTGTAGCTCAAATTGCTCCAGAAGTTAATGCTGGTTCTGACAGAAAGGTGTCAGAATACACAGTGCATCTCAGTTTGTTGCATATGGGGCTGCATAACCGCAGACCAGTCAGGGTTCCCATGCTGAACCCTGTCCACCGCCAAAAGCGCCAACAGTGGACACGTGAGCATCAGAACTGGACCACGGAGCAATGGAAGAAGGTGGCCTGGTCTGATAAATTATATAATTTTTTTTACATCACGTGGATGGCCGGTTGCGTGTGCGTCACTTACCTGGGGAACACATGGCACCAGGATACACTATGGGAAGAAGGCAAGCCGGCGGAGGCAGTGTGATGCTTTGGGCAATGTTCTGCTGGAAAACCTTGGGTCCTGCCATCCACGTGGATGTTCCTTTGACACGTACCACCTACCTAAGCATTGTTGCAGACCATGTACACCCTTTCATGGAAACGGTATTCCCTGGTGGCTGTGGCCTCTTTCAGCAGGATAATGCGCCCTGCCACAAAGCAAAAATGGTTCAGGAATGGTTTGAGGAGCACAACAACGAGTTTGAGGTGTTGACTTGGCCTCCAAATTCCCCAGATCTCAATTCAATTGAGCATCTGTGGGATGTGCTGAACAAACAAATCCGATCCATGGAGGCCCCACCTCGCAACTTACAGGACTTAAAGGATCTGCTGCTAACATCTTGGCGCCAGATACCACAGCACACCTTCAGGGGTCTAGTGGAGTCCATGCCTCGACGGGTCAAGGCTGTTTTAGCAGCAAACACAATATTAGGTCATAATGTTATGCCTGATCAGTGTGTGTGTATATTACTTAATATTTACTTTGTTCACTTTTTTTATTTCCTTCTTGTTCTCCTTGTTCTTGTTGTTCTTTTTCTTCCTGATGTTTTAGTTTGTTTCCTAATCCAGCTTTCTGATAAACCTGCCGTTGTATACTATGAATATGTAAATTAACTAATATATTATATAAACAAACCTTGACATCAAATTAACAATAAACAACAATGTATAAATAAATTAACCTAGATTAATAAATGCTTTAAAATGTAAAAAAAAGTGTCCATGATACCTAATGCATTAACGGATTCATATGTAAAGTGTTACTGTTTCATTACTTTAAAATTAATGTAATATTTGTTTCTTTTTTCCTGTTTTATTCAGAGCCGACAGCTTGCTAACAAAAGTGCTCAAGGGCCACACAGCAACCCCAACAAGATGCAGCAAAACAGCAAGTCTCAAAAACTCCTCACAAAGAAGAGGAAACCTCAGCGTGAGGTAGCGCACGAGGACCTGTGTAGATAGGGGGAGCTGTTACTGCAGACTCACACCTGCTCTTACTTTCTCTGACCACTGAAGGGTGCTGGTGGTATAATTTTTCTCTCCTGTCCCACTGTTCAAGGGATGCGTGTGACTTTGTACCTGGAAAAGGAAAAGAATGAAACAAACAAACAAAAAAAAAGAATAATTAAAGTGGGGCATAGGCCATGGGATTGAAATCATGTGGGAGAGTTTAGGCCTGAACTCCACTGGCTTCTGCACAGCTTCTGCTCACTGCCCATAGGGAGCTGCACTGCTCTACTGGAGATGTGGAGGACCAGAGAATGTAGGAGAGAGAATTCAACTTGAGCAATACCTGAAGCCCTGGACTTTTGCCTCACTGAGGAAAACTGAAATTAAAAAAAAAAAAAAGACTCAAATTACATAAAAATGTTATATTGAAAGTGCAACGATTTTTAAATGTCTAAAAAAAAACATGAAAATATAATTAGTACAAGAGAAATTATGCATGTTTTCTTTTTTGAAGAGTGGTTCTTTTTTGTCATGTACACAGATTATACAAATATTTGTACAAAAAAGTAAAAAAAGAAGAAAAAAAACCTAAAAATATTATCAAACATGAAAATGGTTTCATAATACTTTTATAGTATTGTTCAAATTTTGCCATGCTATAGATGTACACACATTAATAGAAAAACAGCTCCTCACAGCTATGTTTGGGTTCAATTGCCAACACTTATCATCAGCCTCTTCTGCTGTGAGTGAGTGAGACTGCGTGAGTGAGAGAGTGAGACTGCGTGAGTGAGAGAGTGAGACTGCGTGAGTGAGAGAGTGAGACTGCGTGAGTGAGAGAGTGAGACTGCGAGTGAGACGGTGCGTGAGTGAGAGAGTGAGTCAGTGCGTGAGTGAGACTGCGTGAGTGAGACTGCGAGTGAGTAAGAGTGAGACGGTGCGTGAGTGAGAGAGTGAGTGAGTGAGACTGCGAGTGAGTGAGACTGCGAGTGAGTGAGACTGCGAGTGAGTGAGACTGCGAGTGAGTGAGACTGCGAGTGAGTGAGACTGCGAGTGAGTGAGACTGCGAGTGAGTGAGACTGCGAGTGAGTGAGTGAGACAGTGCGTCAGTGAGTGAGTGAGAGAGTGCGTGAGTGAGTGAGACAGTGCTTGAGTGAGTGAGACAGTGCTTGAGTGAGAGAGTGAGAGTGCGTGAGTGAGGGAGTGAGACAGTGCGTGAGTGAGACGGTGAGTGAGACTGAGAGAGTGAGACAGTGCGTGAGTGAGGGAGTGAGACAGTGCGTGAGTGAGGGAGTGAGACAGTGCGTGAGTGAGTGAGGGAGTGAGACAGTGCGTGAGGGAGTGAGACAGTGAGACAGTGCGTGAGGGAGTGAGACAGTGCGTGAGAGCGTGAGGGAGTGAGACAGTGCGTGAGAGCGTGAGGGAGTGAGTGAGGGAGTGAGACAGTGCGTGAGTGAGTGAGGGAGTGAGTGAGGGAGTGAGACAGTGCGTGAGAGCGTGAGGGAGTGAGACAGTGCGTGAGGGAGTGAGTGAGGGAGTGAGACAGTGCGTGAGTGAGTGAGGGAGTGAGACAGTGCGTGAGTGAGTGAGGGAGTGAGTGAGGGAGTGAGACAGTGCGTGAGTGAGTGAGGGAGTGAGGGAGTGAGACAGTGCGTGAGTGAGTGAGGGAGTGAGACAGTGCGTGAGTGAGTGAGGGAGTGAGACAGTGCGTGAGTGAGTGAGGGAGTGAGACAGTGCGTGAGTGAGTGAGGGAGTGAGACAGTGCGTGAGTGAGTGAGGGAGTGAGACAGTGCGTGAGTGAGAGTGCGTGAGTGAGTGAGGGAGTGAGACAGTGCGTGAGTGAGTGAGGGAGTGAGACAGTGCGTGAGTGAGTGAGGGAGTGAGACAGTGCGTGAGTGAGTGAGGGAGTGAGACAGTGCGTGAGTGAGTGAGGGAGTGAGACAGTGCGTGAGTGAGTGAGGGAGTGAGACAGTGCGTGAGTGAGTGAGGGAGTGAGACAGTGCGTGAGTGAGTGAGGGAGTGAGACAGTGCGTGAGTGAGTGAGGGAGTGAGACAGTGCGTGAGTGAGTGAGGGAGTGAGACAGTGCGTGAGTGAGTGAGGGAGTGAGACAGTGCGTGAGTGAGTGAGGGAGTGAGACAGTGCGTGAGTGAGTGAGGGAGTGAGACAGTGCGTGAGTGAGTGAGGGAGTGAGACAGTGCGTGAGTGAGTGAGGGAGTGAGACAGTGCGTGAGTGAGTGAGGGAGTGAGACAGTGCGTGAGTGAGTGAGGGAGTGAGACAGTGCGTGAGTGAGTGAGGGAGTGAGACAGTGCGTGAGTGAGTGAGGGAGTGAGACAGTGCGTGAGTGAGTGCTAACAGCTAGAGAGCTAAATTTGTGTTGATCTGGAAATTTGATGAACACTACAGCTGTGGTTTTCAATTTGCTTCTCTGAATGATCTGCCTATCACAAAATAAGTTGTTTTGTTAATGTATTTATTTTTTATCAATGACAGTTGATTTCTATATGCTGACCATAGAGGCCAGATATGTTTTGTGTTCTGTCTTAGGGCTGAGTGGCAAAACATGATTGTTGCTTGTCATGTAGTGTGATTATATTTTTATATATATACATACATATATATATATATATATATATATATATATATATATATATATATATATATATATATATATATATATATATATATATATATATATATATATATATATATATATATATATTATAATTTTTTCTGAATGTCAAGTACCCTTTTTCCAATAACAATTGAGTGACCAAGTTTATTTCTGAAAGTACATTTTATCAGAGGTATAGAAAAGGTGGTTTAAACATTTTTATTTGTGGCTGGTCTACTTCAAGGGAGATAAGGTAAATTATTTTGTGTGATTTTTATTTGATTTTGTTTATTTTTTAATTTTTTTTCGCCATTCCACTGATATTGTATTATGTATTGCATAAGAATGCCTGTTCTCTCAAAATTAATATTACTGCAGTTCTTCAGATAAACAGTAGGTGGTGGTGTAACCTTTAGGTTATTTCATTCACTGTAATCCCCCCCCCCCCCTTTTTTTTAATAAGATCGATTTTCTTAATAGTTTTGATATACCTGGTGTAAGTTTAAGAGATGATGGCTTTTGATAAGGTAATATTAGTTGCTCCACCTGTATTGAGTGTATGTGATGCTATTATGAAGTATCAAAGCCAGCAGTATGTCTTAACCCGTCGGATGCTACTGAAATAGAGTGAGAGAGATGCAGAGACAGAGCAATTAGAGGATCATTAGTGCCACAGCCAGTGCTCCAGACAGGTTTACTACACATGTATCCATGAACATCCATGCAATAAAAATTACAGCACAACTATCAAACATCAAGGTGGTACATTTACTATTTCATGAAATTTCTGCTGAACACTTTTTTGTTTGTTTGTTTTGAAAGGTTATTAGTATAAATTGCGTTACTGTCCTCATGCATGTTAAGTGTACTAAATGTTGTTTGGAAAACGTTTGATATGGTTCTATGGCTTGGTATAGGCAATTTATCTAAATCCAGCAAATTAATGTTGTTCTATAGTCACTGGGTGCAGCAAAACGCAACATCTGCAAATCTGACATTATGTGCAGTCTCTAAGATCCAGTTATGATTTGATGGACACTACTGGTCAAAAGTTTGAAAACAATAAGGTTTTTTTTTAATGTTTTTGAAAGTAGTCTCTTAATCTCAGGCTGCATTTATTTGATCAAAAATACAGTAAAACAGTCATACTGTGAAAAAGTATTACAATTTAAACTAACTTTCTGTTGTAATAAGTTAATTAATTCCTCTGATGGCAAAGCTGAATTTTTAGCAGCTATAACGACAATCTTCAGTGTCATATGATCTTACAGAAATCATTCTAAGATTTTTTTTTCATGATACACTGCCATTTAAAGGTTTGGGTTAAGTTTTTTCTAAAAAAGGGAAAAACTGAATTTAATACTTTTATTTAGCAAATGCACGTTGAATTGATCAACAGTAAAACATAATGAAATGAATAATTATTACAAAAAAGGTTCTATTTATAATAAATGCTGTTCTTTTGAAGTTTTTATTCAAAGAATCCTGAAAAAAACATTAAGCAGCACAACTGTGTTTAACATTAATGTTTCTTTAGCACTAAATCATCATATAATGATTTCTGAAAGAGACTGGAGTAATGATGCAAAAAAAAATTGGATCAAATAAATGCCACCATGGTGAGATTAAGAGACTACTTTCAAAAACATTCAAATTTCTTAATGTTTCTAAACTTTTGACCGGTAATGTATATTCACATATTTTTGCTTCTGTTTTGGTTGAGGAGATTTAGGCTAGCACATTTACTTGACACACAAACTCTTTTTCAAATAGAAAATACGGTTTTCTTGATTTCAGAGAAATTATTTTGAAAAGCGTATCAGGTTGAGTTTAAGCAGCTCCATTGTATGTACTACAGAACATCTGATGTGTCACAAAGTGCATCAGGTTTAACATGACACTGAAAGCACGGATAATCTTAAATGAGTTAAAATCCCAACTCGCTTTGTGCTTTTTGAGTGTTGGAGACTCATTACCCATTGCAGAAGAATTGAGATAAACATGTACATCATTTGTCCAGGTGGGAATCTTTGTCCTAGACAGACATGGACATTTACCTCATCCACATCTTTATTGTCTTTGACATGCCAATGTAATATTTTGCCTTTTGTGTGATCTGTGATTTATATCTACATATAAAGATAATATGGCAGTGGTTGCTACTTGAGCAGTCATATTACACTTTCCAAAAGCAGTCACCAAATACTAATAATAATGGGGGAAAAGGCAGAGATACTGTTTAATTATACTTTTTGTATATTTCCTAATTGTAGTGCCTGCCTGTGAAGTGTATGCTATTCCAGCTGGTTCACTGAAATGCGCACAGGACTGCAGCTTTTGCATTGTTTCTATTCACTTCTGAATAGTCACGTCTATGTTAAAAAACTGGTAATCCCAAAAATGAAGGAATATTGAATATGCATTAGCAATTATTTTATTATTTTTTATATATTATTTCATGATTTGTCTTTATTTTGAACAGAAGTTGTTTTGAGGCTGTCACTCATAATATTAGCTCTTATAAGCTACTGTTTAGACATCTGTTTTGTATATTTTTGTAAGAATAAAAGGTAAATAAAGCTCAATTTTGAATCAAATCAAAAGGAAGATCTGTATTCTACAATAAAAAAAATGCACTTTAAAATATATATAGACTATAATTACTCAAAGAAAAAAACAGTGTGATCACAGTTACATTCATTAAACATACGAAAATGGACAAATTCATTGTGAGGACATGGACAAAAGAGAAGCAATTTATTTTTTGTTGCTTTAAAAAAAAAAAAAAAAAAAAAAAGATTAGATTTGTTTCGGCATTCAATCACCAACTCTCAGTTCAGACACTACAGAAACGGTCGTGTTTTTGCTGCACGCGAGGAGGCGCGCGCAGAGCACACTTGATCCGAGCGGTAGTTTCGGTAGCGCGTGCACAGTTTTGTGATCGAGCCTCTGCGAGAGAGACAGTTAGACGAGATTTAACACTGTCAAACACGGAACCGAAGGACAACATCAAATTGATATAATCGCTGTGGGTTTCGGCAATAAAAGACAGAGTTAAGCACTCGACGATAGCGCCCAGGTGAGTGAAGTTTCTCACGTAATTCCCCAGCGCATTTGATAACGTTACCTGTGGAGTTCAGTTACCTGGACTGCCGAGGGAAACTGAGCGAACAAAGACGTTCTTTGATTTTTCGTTTTAAGTTGTAATATTGGGTGGTTCATTTACGTTTTCGGTTAAATGGAGTGCTTCTTCTACTGCCTGTGATCATCTTCACAGGTCTGTTTTCGTGTCTGTAGGGCATCATCAGGCGTAAACATTCCTGACCGAAAATCTATATCATTTCTGTATTGTTAATACACGGAAGGAATGTTGTCCAGCCTTACAGAAAGAGTTATATAATTATATAAATATCCTCTGCAATAGCTGTCTTTATCTTCTTTGTTTGAAGTATCAGTATTGCTCAAACACATCTTCTTGTCCCGTGAAACAGGGAATATGTGTTCGGTAGCGTTACTGAGTGTCTGTTTTGACTAGTGTTGAGGTCCCAAATCTTACTGAATACAGATAATATGGCGTTCCTTATAAAAGTTCATTTCAAATACAGTCAACACAGCTGAAGCGTCAATCCTCAGGCTAGATAGTGGAAGTAACTGGTTTGCTTCTTGACAATAATGGTCTCTGTACAGGAAATGAATATGTTAGTGTGCATGAATCTTATGCACTGGAGGCTTATCGTATGCACTGTACTCTGAGCAAACAAAGCCACTGGGCTTACCATCTAAAGTGAACAGAGGAGAAAGACACGGATAAAGCAATAGACAATTGATTAAACTCGATTGGATTTTTTAAAAGTTTAGGGTTGGATTCACCAGTCCTGGAAAAATGATGGGTATTTCTGTCGTGAACATAAATTGCTTTGCACTTAGACTTGGAAATAAAAAGAAATGACAAGGATTTGTGGAAATCCTCTCTAGCAATCTTTATGACGTGATTAAAAAAAAAACAAAAAACGAATGAACGACTGGAAAAATCTTGGAAAATCACTGCTCATAAAGGGTGGGAACCCTTAAAAAAGCTATGACTGAAGATGAAACCTAACAGAGGAAGTGTCTTCTGTAAACTGCTGCAAGTGTTTGGCAGAAATAAGTGCAAAAAGTATTTTTTGATGTATCAAAGTATAATTGTATGTAAATATGTTCATTTTCTAACTTGTCATTAGTACAATTGCTGTTAAAAAGGTTTTCTGCCATGTCAGAGCTGCTGATTAGCTACTTTATTGAAAGTAGAGACTAAATAGCATTGACATTCACTGCTTGATTCATTCAGAAACAGGTAACAGGTTTCGAAATACCAAGAATAAGGATGACTGATGTTTGATAGGTCACGCGTCTTACCACAGCAGAGTCATTGTGGTACATAAAGTGGCATGGCAGTCGCATTCAGCACTGTACTAATGTACTCTTACACTCATAAATGTTCAGGGGTGATGAAACAAAGTGATTCAAGTTTACTAGGAAATAAAAATTGTTGCTTTTTGGTTTCATTAACAGTCAGCTACTGGAACAAAACTTTTAAGTTATTAACTTTTGCCAGTATTAAATGATATAAAAAGCATATAAAAATTATAACTGAAAAGTATTTTGTTTTTGTTTTGTTTTTATGGTAGATTTTAGTCAAATTTAAATCAAATTTAGTAAATCTTACAATTGTTATTATAATGTAATACATATTTTATAACGTTCTGTCAACCCTTCTAATATCCGTTGGATGATGTTTTAGACTTTTTCATAGACGACTCATATATTTGCTTGAAATATGCAAGGAAGTGATAAATTACCACTTAATGTCAGCCTATATGGACTAATGGGACATTCGTCGTCTTGCTCGAAGGCAGAACGGATTGTGCTTTCATGTTGAGAGTGAACAATCTATACAAATATATGAGAGTGAGATGCCTGATGCAGGACACTTTCCCAAGCTTTCTAGTCAAGCTAATCTAGTCTAGCTTTCTAGCTGAGAAATACCCCTGTTATGTAACATATTATATGCACATACAAAATAGAAGTGGATTGATTCACCACCCAAACTGAAGGTGAAAGTGTGTTGTTGTGTTTTCTGTAAGAGGTTGTGTTGATCATCTGTGCAGTGTTGAAAAGAGAGTTGATTGAGTTCACTGAGAACCTGACCATGCCTGAAAGTAAGTGAAAAGCAGACAGCCTTACTTACAGACATAAGGTTATTTATAACCCCATACCAAATGTGCTAAAGCATTATAGTCAGACTACTGGTAATGTGTACATGCATGAGTAAAAGCGTATGTGTAAGCATTTCCATATTGGACTTTGCAGTGTCTTAAAATATATTTTAATATTCAATATTGAATGCTTATCAAAAATAACTTTAATTGTCCTGTCTAGATCATTTTTATAGTTTGCCTCTTTGATATACATTGAAGGAACACGCCGACTTTTTGGGACTTTAGCTTATTCACCATATCCCCCAGAGTTAGATAAGTCCATACATACCATTTTTATCTCCGTGCGTGCCATAACTCTGTCTGACGCACCCACCGCTAGCCTAGCTTAGCACAAAGACTGGAGGTAAATGGCTCCAGCTAGCCTACTGCTCAATAAATGACTAAATAACGGCAACATTTTCCTATTTACATGTTGTGATGTGTATAGTTACATCGTGTACTAAGACCGACGGAAAATGAAAAGTTGCAATTTTCTAGACCGATATGGCTAGGGACTATACTCTCATTCCTGCGTAATAATCCAGGAACTTTGCTGCCGTACCATGGGTGCAGCGGCGCAATGATATGAAGCAGTGCCTGAAAATAGTCCCCAGCACGCTCTCTGTGCAAGCAGGTTGTCACGTTGGTTATGTTGACGGAAGTTAGCCTATTTTCAGGCACTGCGTAATATCATTGCGCCGCTGCACCCATGGTACGGCAGCAAAGTTCCTGGATTATTACGCAGGAATGAGAGTATAGTCCCTAGCCATATCAGTCTAGAAAACTGCAACTTAATTTTCCGTCGGTCTTAGTTCACGATGTAACTATACACATCACAACATGTAAATAGGAAAATGTTGCTGTTATTTTGTCTCTTATTGAGCAGTAGGCTAGCTGGAGCCGTTTACCTCCAGTCTTTGTGCTAAGCTAGGCTAGCGGTGGGTGCGTCAGGCAGAGTTATGGCACGCACGGAGATGAGAATGGTACGAAAAGTCGGCGTGTTCCTTTAAGATCGTACCAAACGATTGTGCATGTGTCAGTTTTACTGAACAGATACTATATGTATATGTGTATACTGTATATGTGTGTCTGTGTAATTTTAGTAATAATGACATCATCAATGTTGAGTGTGTGAGACTGATGACAGCCAATATTTTCTTCTCTCATACTTTAAAAGAAACACACAATTGCTCCCTAAGACAATGGAGAACTGCTAGATCACTTATGCTTAATTTGAGAAGCACATGGACCCCCTCTGACCCTTGACTTGTTCTCCACCCTTTTCTCTCGCTAATATGGTAGAGACTTGAGAGGTTAAACATTCAACTGTGTGTGTGTGTGTTTTTCCCACCCCTGTCCTGTGTGTTGCACACTCCCTTCCTCCTGTGGAGATTTTCTGGAGTTCTGGAGTCCACATATTCACACAGGCAATGTCTTTTCCACTGAATGGAATTTGGTGTACATTCAGGGAGTGACTTCCTGAGCTTACTTAGCTTTTTGTCTTTAAAACACTTAGACACATTTGTCTGCACATTTTAAAGTAACTATATTGCTAACAAGAAAAACATTTGTACTTTATCTCAATTGAAATTTTTTTTAATTTTTGACGTTCCACTGTCGTAACAAGTCATTCCACTGTCACTGTCACTGTCACGTTTTGTGTTGGACAGAATGACTTACAGAGCTCTTACTTGTTCCATTTGAGATTCAGTTCGACGTTGATAGTGTTGTTGACAGAAACATATACACTCACCTAAAGGATTATTAGGAACACCTGTTCAATTTCTCATTAATGCAATTATCTAATCAACCAATCACATGGCAGTTGCTTCAATGCATTTAGGGGTGTGGTCCTGGTCAAGACAATCTCCTGAACTCCAAACTGAATGTCAGAATGGGAAAGAGAGAAAGATAGGTGATTTAAGCAATTTTGAGCGTGGCATGGTTGTTGGTGCCAGACAGGCCGGTCTGAGTATTTCACAATCTGCTCAGTTACTGGGATTTTCACACACAACCATTTCTAGAGTTTACAAAGAATGGTGTGAAAAGGGAAAAACATCCAGTATGCAGCAGTCCTGTGGGCGAAAATGCCTTGTTGATGCTAGAGGTCAGAGGAGAATGGGCCGACTGATTCAAGCTGATAGAAGAGCAACTTTGACTGAAATAACCACTCGTTACAACCGAGGTATGCAGCAAAGCATTTGTGAAGCCACAACACGCACAACCTTGAGGCGGGTGGGCTACAACAGCAGAAGACCCCACCGGGTACCACTCATCTCCACTACAAATAGGAAAAAGAGGCTACAATTTGCACGAGTTCACCAAAATTGGACAGTTGAAGACTGGAAAAATGTTGCCTGGTCTGATGAGTCTCGATTTCTGTTGAGACATTCAGATGGTAGAGTCAGAATTTGGCGTAAACAGAATGAGAACATCATCCATCATGCCTTGTTACCACTGTGCAGGCTGGTGGTGGTGGTGTAATCTTGTGGGGGATGTTTTCTTGGCACACTTTAGGCCCCTTAGTGCCAATTGGGCATCGTTTAAATGCCACGGCCTACCTGAGCATTGTTTCTGACCATGTCCATCCCTTTATGACCACCATGTACCCATCCTCTGATGGCTACTTCCAGCAGGATAATGCACCATGTCACAAAGCTCCAATCATTTCAAATTGGTTTCTTGAACATGACAATGAGTTCACTGTACTAAAATGGCCCCCACAGTCACCAGATCTCAACCCAATAGAGCATCTTTGGGATGTGGTGGAACGGGAGCTTCGTGCCCTGGATGTGCATCCTACAAATCTCCATCAACTGCAAGATGCTATCCTATCAATATGGGGCAACATTTCTAAAGAATGCTTTCAGCACCTTGTTGAATCAATGCCACGTAGAATTAAGGCAGTTCTGAAGGCGAAAGGGGGTCAAACACAGTATTATTATGGTGTTCCTAATAATCCTTTAGGTGAGTGTAGATTTGAGTCTGAGAACGTGAACAGCTCCAGGTAGAGCGTCACAGGTTGCCGTCTCTAAATTATGATTCACGAGTTTGTTTGCCCATATAATCTTTAAGCTAATAAGATTAAGCGCATTTGGCTTGCTGTCCGTGGTGGAGGGGCTTGAGGAAGCAACTTCAACTCGAGCTTAGATATACCCCCCAGTGGGACTACTGCTTGGATGATGAGAATGGTAACAAGGTGCCTAAATTATGTTAGTGGAGTTGGGGAGGTGAAGGGATGCCATAAACAGCTGATGCCAGAGCAAGGTGAGCGGCTGCTTATATGCGTTTTGGTTCAGGAGGAACTGTAAAAGACGGCTGCTGTTAGTTTGTAGTACTCTGTGACTGTCTGTCTCCAACTCTGCATAGTCTTACAGAACGCGCTGATGATGTGTGATGTATGCACGAGCAGGATGCACGGAGGTATGAAAAAACGTATATTGACAGGCAGGTAGGACATCGTATCATTGGGTTTGGAAAGAATGCAATGAGACTTCCACAGAAGATATACTGTATGTTCATGTTTTAATAGACCACTTCTATTATAGACTACTATCAGGATGTGAAGAGAGTTTTAACCAGTAAAGTGTTTATAAAAAAATTGCCTACCCTACCTTTAAGAATTGATGACCACAGAATCCCTTCATCTCATCCATGTTTTTTATAGGCAATTACACAAAATCAATCTGTCCAATAATGTAATCACCTAACCAATAACAGACGAAGTGGTGCCACACTGCTCTTTAAAGGCTTATGTGGGATATTTGATATGGCATGGAAGATCATTATTGTGCTACATTTTTAAGTCCTGTGGCTTTGACAGACAGGGTGGGTCCATTCTGTAGAAATCTGACCATACCACACATATGACAACAAACACACTATTTAGAGAGGGGGAGAGAGGGAGAGAGAGAGATAGAGATCTGGTGATTGTGGTACAGCGACAGCATCACAGACATCTGTTGTATTATATCTTAAGCAAACAGTCCATGTAGTGTGATCACAGCTACTACAAAAGGTTATTGACTGTCATTCAGAAGGTCAGAACTGCTCCCCGTCAGTGCAGTCTGTTGCTGTTCTGGCTTTGTGGGCAATGAAGCATGTGCTGTATGATCTATTTTAGATTTTGTCTATTTGAGTTGCTTAACAGCTCTGTGTTAAAACAAGATCTCACACTTCTGTGTTCAAGCTGTGTGGAGGAGTTGTAGAGTTAGCAGCCATCTCTTGAAAAGGTGTTCAGCTAAGTTGGAGTCAAATTCTAAACACTGAATCATCAGGTGATTGATAGGGTCTCCTGTGTGTGTGTGTGTGTGTGTACACGTAGGCTTGGCTATACTTGTGAGGACCAAATATCCTCACTTATACAGGTGCTGGTCATATAATTAGAATATCATCAAAAAGTTGATTTATTTCACTAATTCCATTCAAAAAGTGAAAATTGTATATTATATTCATTCATTACACACAGACTGATATATTTCAAATGTTTATTTCTTTTAATTTTAATGATTATAACTGACAACTAAGGAAAATCCCAAATTCAGTATCTGGACATTACATTATTGGACATGGCGGATTCACTATTTACATAGGAATTACAGAGGAATCCTTTTATTTTTAATATTTAAAAATGTTTGTGTGCTGCTATGCATCCCGTTTGTGTGTAATAAGCAGAGTGTACATGCGTTGTGAACCCACCTATAGGCGCATATTACTAACACGCCCTTTAAATGACAAAAAAAAAACGCTATTGACTTTAGACCAGGTTTTTGTTGGTCAGTGGCGCAGTCATTTTTTACTGACCTCAAACTTTTGAACTGTAGTAATGTATATGTGTGTTGGTTTGAAGTCTTCCGTGCCTTTTAGGATATCCTTCAATAATGTCTGACAAAGAAAGAGAATGGATTTCAGTGAGATTTGATTGGAGATTAGCATCAAGGGTTAGATCATGTACTGATCACCCATTTGTTCAGCTGTTCTACAAACAAGTATGCTCCACTAGATTGACCAAAACTAGATTGAAGTTTTATTGTGTTATCAATGTTTTGGTAAACCTTCTCTAGAAGAATGTGTTGGATACTACTGTATTTTCTCTGATGTGATGATGACCACTTGCTACTGCAGTTTTATTTCAGATGCCTGAAATTCTCAGTAACGGTTTATGTAATGTTATCCTCTTAAAAATCCACATCTGAGGTCATGATACACTATGTAAGAGACTTTAATATGAAGCCGAATGCTTCAAAGAGTTCATCAGGTTTTGAGATCACACAAGGTCATGTCAGATCTTTGGCCTGTGAGAGATGAAGAGGTGATTTAATTTGCCACATCTTACCGTCTGATCCTCTTATATAAAGCACACTTGAGCTGATAGAAAAAAGCATGCCTGTTGTCTTTGTTATGGTGTCTTTCCTGTAATCCCTTTATTATTCTCTCATTTTGCTTTCCTCCCTCCCTCTTTACCCTCATCTGCTAGACCGCACCAGTCTGTCTAATTGTTCCATATATCCTCTGCCCATCCCCTCCTTCAACCCCTCCAAAAACCCTCTTCTCCCACATGCACAAAAGCTTGCATTTAAGCAAACATTGGTTGATAACATAAAAAATATTATGATTATAATATATAGCGGCGGAGTGGCATCCGTGTGTCACATGCATTCTGAACATTCTTTCGCAGTGTGTGTTTGCTCGTAGCACTGATGTAATGTTTTGTCTAGCCTTGTCTTCTCTGTTTTTTTTTACCGTCTCTCCTTCACACATGCTCTCATCCTGAGATGCAGAGGTGTGGACATTATCCCTGCGCAGTGTGGACTGTGTGGAAGTTCTCCTGCTCTTGACCCTTTTAAAGAAGAAGCTCTTGTGTCTTTGTCCTAAAAGTGGATGTGACACTTGAAGCTCTTTCTGAAGATCATTTGCTGCTGAAAGGTATTTCAGGTGCTTATGTGAAGCATTGTATAGTGTGTGTCGCCGCTGCGTTTTTTCTATCGATTCCGTTCATCTTAAATTCCTTATTAAACACCGATTATTGCATGCTTTTGTGATATTTTTCATTTATTTGTTGTTATGTATATATGGGGTTGGGTATGCCATGGGTGTATTTGTAACAGTGAATGTTTGTGTATGGGTTTTGAGATGGGATTCTCTTTCCTGAATGGTGTGTTATGAAGAGACAAACTAAACCTGTTGTCCACAATGCGTATTTTTCCTTTTTTTTGTTTTTTGTTAAAGGGATAGTTTACTCAAAAATGAAAAATCTGTCATCTTTTATTTAATGTTTTACACCCCATTGACTTCCATTGAATGGACAAAAACGGTTGAAACAGTCTTTAAATATCTTCTCTTGTACTCCACGGAAGAAAGAAAAACATACATTTGGGAACAACACGAGAGTGAGTAAATGATTACAATAGTCTTTAGTTAGGGTAGCGCCATATTTACAAAATGTCAAAAAAATTGAAAAAAGATAAAAAAATTTGGGTGAACTATCCCTTTAAATCATCCTTTTTAGATTTGGTGTATTTACCCTATTGATGGTTTTCCACCGATATAGGAGACAGGAGACGTCAAATATAGATGAAGAACACCTGAAGGCCAGAGTTTGATAGAGTGATAGAGTTTGTGTGTTTGTGCTCTGTAAGAGTCCAGGTGCTCAGGTCTTTTGTCACCTGACACGTCTGAGACACACTTATATTTGTACTGTGACAAGTGAATTGCAGAGCTCGAGAAAACCACAGTTCTTCTTCATTGAAATCTCACAGAAAAGGTTCATTGTTGTTTGAAGCGATGTACCTCACTGCTCTGCCGCCTGTACTGCACTGCCTTCAACCCTGTAGTTAGGGAAATGAGTCACGGTTGCTAAGGAAATGGGTTGGTGTGTGGTTAGATTGAGTAGACATCTAAGGTTGTCTATGATGAGAGTTTCTCTGCTCAGAAAATGGTGGATTCTGTCTTCTGCTTTTGTGTGTGCTGTGTTTTCCTTTGACTTATCATTCTACTGCCCACTCACTCTGACCGCCTTTATCAGCACAAAATCAGCTCCGTGTTAATGCAGCATCTTTCACATCATCGAACATGTCTAAGCATGCACATGTGTAGCCTACGGTTTAAATGTAGAAGTGTGTTTCCTTGGAAAAGCGTATGATGTGAACATGTTTTTAATAATGTGAGATCGGAGATGTCATGGTGACATTTTGCTGTGGTTTTTACTGGTTTTACAAGTCTACGTTAAAGACTTGTTGCTCTTAATGGAATTGATGTTTTATTGACGTTTTAAATTGATATCTTACTCGTCATGTATTGATGTATTTATCTTTGTGTGGGAATGAAAGAGAGTGATTTGAAAAAGGGTGTTGAAGAAGGTGATTCATGTAGAAGATAGCTATTTTCACTTAGCTAATAATCAACCTTTCAACTTCCCTCACAGTACATTCATAACAGACCCAAATCTGGTGTTTTTTCTTACCTAAACAGCTGAGCTGATACAGTATATTTGTGAATGAACTACTTGAGAAATGCAGAATGTCTGTGTGTGACATGTCTATGGATTGTAGAGCAGCACACATTCCTGGTTACAATCAGATTTTTGCTTGTGTTCCAGTGTCCTTCCACCATGGAAAAGGGGAGTGAATCACGATATTGTGCAGGGAACTACACAGACATACACACTCTGCTTGAATGTTCCTGCATAGTTCTGCACAGATGCACACACCTGAAAAAACACACACACATACGCGCAGGTTTAGTTGAAACAGTGTAATAGAACACCGGGGCACCAGTTTCTGATACAACGGCTTTCATTGTCGGGAAGAGAAAAAGGAGAGAATGAAAACGAATGATGCATGTAGTAAGACAGAGAATGAGCTTTATCCTGAACAGCAGAGTTCATGCTGAAACAGAATATCCTGTCATTTTTTCCCTACCAAACAGTCAGTATGGATATGTCATGATGGTAAACTACTAGGCAACTATTTGATTAGTGATGTTTATTAATTGTTCTAGATTTTCCATATACTATACAGTTTTTAAAGAAATTAATACTTTTATTCAACAAGGATGTATTACATTTTAAAATGAATGCTGTTCTATTCATTCAAAAATCCTGAAAAAAAGTATTAGTTTCCACAAAAATACTGTTTTCAACATTAATAATGACAAATGTTTTTTTGAACATCAGAATGATTTCTGAAGAAACATGTGACATTAAAATAGAAAAAAGGTATTTTAAATTGTAATAATATTTCACAATATTATTGCTTTTTATTGTATTTTTGATCAAATAAATGCAGCCTTGGTGAGCATAAGAGTGTCAGGGTTCTGTCACTTAGGTCTGTTTATTCTTTTGGTGACAGAGCTCTGACACTCCTTCTGTCTTGTCGTTGGGAGCATGCGGTTCCGAGTTCGCTCGGGCCGTACGCTCTTCTGTCTATGCAAGTTATTTTGTTTGCGGAATGTGGTATTCGGATCCTGGCACTTTGGTCTAGTTCGGTTTCGGTTCTGTGCCATACGGATGGCTCAATACCACAATTTTGGCTTTGGTACGGTACCACAATCTAATACCGTAGTATCGATATTGAATCTATATACCATACAGGGTCTGAATTTTGGCACGGGTATTGCACATCATTTTATTCATTCTTGCAGGTTTCAATTACTGCAAATGTTTATTAGTAAATTAATCAACAGATTATCACATCAAATCAGTCATTTGAATATTGCGTCTTCCCTCTCTGTCTCTCAAAATGAGCAAATTGCTTTTGGCTTCAAAAGACATTGTGCCTGCACTATAATACAACACTTTCGCTTGCATTTCGGGACAGCTGACAGAAATCACTTGCCCACGTCTTTTTAAACCTTGCCAATTTGAACACGTAGTACTTGGGAGCTCTTTGAGAGACGATTTTCTTTGCTCTCATACCAACAAGGCACACAAGCTGCCTCTAAAGAGCTTGCATGTTCCAAATTGAGCTGTTTTTTCTTAAACGGTCAAACACACACACAATTCAAAATGTCAAAATGTCAAAATGTCCGTCTTGGTGAGTATTCACATAAACACAGCCGGTTATGTCTTATGTGAATGTAAATAGTTGAGAAAGACAACGCATATGTAATAGTATATCAGATATCTGACAGCAGCCTAACACTAAATAACTTTTGTAACTTTAATTTTAGGATATCCTTCAATAATGTCTGACAAAGAAAGAGAATGGATTTCAGTGAGATTTGATTGGAGATCAGCATCAAGGGTTAGATCATGTACTGATCACCAATTTGTTCAGCCATTCTACAAACAAGTATGCTCCACTAGATTGACCAAAACTAGATATTTTAAAATGTTGTACAAATAACTTTTGTAACTTTAATTGTAAGGATTTACCTGTTTAATTTATGAACAGTTAAGACTATCTAGTGTTATTTTATAATTGTTTACTTTATTCAATTTCTGAAGTGGGTACTTCTGTGCCCGAATACTATTGTTAGACCTACCTAAACTTAAGTGCAAACATTATCTTAACATTTTAAAATTTAAACTAAACTAAATGTCTTGTATATCTAAGTCAGGAAGGGCAAGTGACAGATGCTTGGCAAGGTTTGATGGTTCTTCATCAGTTTTAGCAAAGTAATTCCAAATTTTCACTTCTACTGCCAGAAGTAGTTTTGGGTGTTTTGAGTGAGATTCAACTGTTTTATCCATTTTGTTCTTCTATGTTGTCGGGTAGCAGACTAGCGGTGAACTTTGGAACAGCAGCATATTAATTACCGGAATGAGCAAAATCATGTTATCGTACTATTTTAAATAAAATACCGGTATTTTCCCAGTACCGGTTTACTGCACAACCCTTCTGTGTCAGAATTCGGACATTTATGCTCATTTATGCTTAAGCACACAGGATGAGCATTCTCTCATTCTCGAGTTCACTTGGGCCATACACTTCTGTCCGTGTGTGTTGTTGATTTCTGTGTATCACGAGTTTTGTGCTTACATCAGCAACGTGCTTTTGTCGTTGTGTTGTGTCGCACATGGCTTGTGTTTTCAACGGCCACAAGTTTTCAGGTTATGTCTTGTGTGAACACGCGGCTTATGAGTGTTCTCATTAGCTGCATGTTCGTGTCTTGTTTTGTTTGAGCACTATCTGATCATGTTCTCTGGCCAAGTGCTCTTGTTTTTGTTTAGTGTGAGCAGGTCTTGTCAGTCATGTCTGTTTTTTTGTGCCATGTAGTGTGTAACCCCGTCCTTCTTATTATCTGATTATTGGTTTAGTTGCTCCACCTGTCCTCCCTCGTTACCTGCCTTGTTTGCTCCCTATTTATTCTCCTTGTGTTTGCAGTCCTCTGCCAGAGAGTCGTCGTATGTTTGCTGTTTCTAGCCTTCCTGTTTCTATCCAGCCTTGTCTAGCCTGTTGCGTTTTCCCCCCACGGGGTAGTTTTTGTTGTTTGGTTTGGTTTTGTTTTATTTTTATTATTAATAAAAGCCCATCTCTGCATTGTGGCCTTGCCTCATCCCTCACCCCGACCCTGACAAAGAGACTTGTCTTGAGACTCTGAATTTGACTGCATTCTTTGCTTTTTGGCTAGCAAGAATGTATCTTAAACCAGCTAAATTATATTAGTTGACTAGTAGGCAACCCACTGACTAGTCGATTTTGCACGTCCCTAGTATTAGGAGCCCTGTTAATCGAACATAGAAAAACATTAGGCTCAGACCTTGAGAGCTATCTGAGGATATTTAGGAAGCAGAAATGAGAATAAACGCACATGTAGAAAGACAGACAGTGAGATGAGTCAGCCATTTAGTCCTGATGGCGGCTCCTAATGAAAGAGAAAGACCAGATCGCCGGTAGTTACATCACATGTAATTACATGCGCAGTAATCAGATATTGGAGGTGTGGAATGGTTGGGTGCACTGACTCTAACCTCAGATGGAGGATAATAATGCCCTACTGTGCAACATTTACTTGAGCTAAACATCACATCGCCCCAGCTAATGATATTCTGCAGAGAGTGCAAATGTTTATTTGTAATTCACTAGTTTGACCTGGTTGGGTGTGCAGATACTTTCAGCAGTCTGTCACCACGCATTCAAGTCAGAAACATAACATGGAGGTAGTCAAAAAAAAACAAAATAATTTTATTCTGTATCTGAACAATAAGCCAAATAACTTTAGCTGAATTAAAAATAAAAAAGTCTTTATTTCTATAACTTATAGGTATCACAACTAAATGTGAACAAACCATGAAAGCTGAGTGATTAACACCATTTGCTACAGACTTGTTTTCTTCTCACTGATTTCTATTTATAGATTATAGATATATGATATTACCAATTTTATAGATCAGTGGTCCCCATGTTTCACAACGGCACACCCATTACAATCACAACTTGAAAACTTGTGTATCATAGTTTTCCACTCATAAATATGACTTGAGAGTCTGTTGTGGACACATGTACAAATTCCAACTAGCAAACTTGTATTTAGGATAATTATAAAATACATTAATACAAATACATTAAATAAATAAATTAATAATAGAAAAAAAATCATATTAATTTTGAGGTTTAGTATTACATTTAACAGTGTTGTTAAATTATTAGTGTTTGTAAAGTTAAAATTTAAGTGAGCATTATATGATTGCTATGGTAATCTAAATGTAGAAATAAGCATGCACAATTAAATATCCAATATTGACCAATGTATATTTAAAAATTTGGTCATTGTAACAAGGAAATATTTGTGATTTAGATGTTTATATATACAGTAGCTGTCATTGTAAGCTACTGAGAGCAGATTTGTGTGAATCTCTTACAGCAGAATAGACAGATTAGCTTGAGCAGGCTGTTTAGGGTGAAGCCACATGAAGCCGTTTCCCTTTTATGTTCAGTATCATATGTTTCTATGTTTATAGCATTTATGGCTGCTCTACTGTGTCTGTATTGCAAAACTAATTTAACTCGTGGGATGAAATGTGATGCTGTGAACAGATTGGCAACACTTAATGTGAGAGTTATAACACTCCATCCTGATAAGGCAATATGCTGAAATCGACTATGTGCCACCTACTGCAACATCAAACATTTCGCTCATCCTTGTGTGCTACCAGGAAATACAGTCCTTATCTTTCTTTGACATCAGGCGTAGTCATTGAACATAATAGTTTCATTGAGACTAGGTATGTTTTCGTAGGCTGATCCACAGCAAGCTGGGGCTAATTTGCTAAGACAGCTTCTATTTATGTGACTTTTTTTTTTTTTTAATTATGGGTTGATTGTAGGGTTGGGAATCAAAAATCGATTTCAATTCAGGAATCAGATACTTGTTATAAAATGTAAATTTTGTTCATGCATTTTAATGCCATTTTAAATCATTCAAGTGCAAGAAGACTCTAAAGAGAACTTAATTCGGCATTCGCGTGGGTGTGTGAGCACAGAGAGCTGCCTCTCATATGTGCTCAAATACCGAATTGAGTTCTCTTTCTTGTTGTCTTGCGCTTGAACGGATAAATACACACAAAATTATTTCAAAATATCTTCCTAAACTGTCGGTTTAGAAACGTCCTTATTTGACAGGAAGCTTGCGCTCCAGACTGTTGTGAACACACCGTTTGCAGAGGCTGTGGTTTACAGGTAAAAATGTTGTAAATAATGTTCAGTTTCTTGCACAGACCAATCATTTAACTTCATAAAACCTCAATGAATTGTCAGGAGCCACGATTATTAATTTTTGTTTTGCCTGTATTTTTTTGACTCTCAAAGTGACGGTAGCCATTGACTTGCATTATATAAATCACTAAAGAGTACAGTTTCAGCTTAAAATATTCTTTACTATTCAACTTAAGAAAAAAAGTCACTTACATCTTGGATGGCTTGAGTGCCATCCATTCATTCAGTAACAAATTAAGTGGCTGTATTTATGAATAGGTCATTGAATCATTAACTCTCACAATTTGTTCAGAGCTGCAGATTTGTTCGAAACACCACTTCGGGTGTTGAAAACCACTGAGTTTAAGAGCGATAAGACGTGAAAGAGAACTTAGTACGGGACGGTACGCTCCATCTGACATCCAGCTTTCTGTGCGTGTGTTTTTTCGGGTGTGTACACTCAGAAAACCTTTTATCAGAAATTTACACTGATATGGCTTTTTAAAACACATGCAGATAATAAACTTTCATGATGATGAAGAACTGCAAAGTCACGTGAGCGTTACCACAATAGAGATGATAATCAAAACCAAACAGATGGGCTCTGTCCCAAGATGCACCCTAAACACTTGCTGTCTTCCTATAAGTCCACACTTTCATGGCGTAACGACGCTTTGACTGTCGGGAAGAAGTCTGCTGCGGAGAGCGATTATATCGACCGCAAAGGGCTGACACCTAAAATGACAAATTGGACACCCTACGGTCTCATGGACTTAAAGGACACATGCACGTGGCAGCCATTTTAAGTCCACAAGACCGAAAGTGCATGTGAAGGTAAAGGCTCCACCCTCTTCTGGAAAGCAGTGTGGGGCGCATCAGCACATTTACATTTATAGATAGATGCAACAAAACAGTATGTTTTTCCTTCCACTCAAAAATGGGCATTTACAATAATAAATGATCTGTGGGGTATTTTGAGCTGAAACTTCACAGACACGTTTTGGGAACACCTGAGACTTATATCTTATATAAAAGGGTCAGAAAAGGTCCCCTTTAAAAACAAGAACTCACACAGGGTATGTTTTTGTATCAAAGAGAGTTTGAGTCTTAAATCGATCTCTATGCACACAGTCTATTTCTATATATTGTTCTTCATGCTAGTAAGTGCAAAATACCCACTTTTACAAAGGTGCATTGTCGAGAAAGGCAGTAATGTAGTGCAATTTGATAAGGCAGCATACTCTGCACACAACCTATCATATGCATGCTAATTGTGTGGATGCAGTCAGTTTTGACCGCAAAAGATGAGGTAATTTGATTGGATATCATTTATTTGACCTTTTATGATATTTTGCCTGTTAGAAATGCATGCAAAGTTTTAATGTTATTTTAAGGTGGGGTGGAATTAAATGAATGGCAAAATCTTTTGTTTGTGTACCCCAGTTTGGCAACCACTGCTGTAGGTGAAAGATAAGGTGTGGTAATTATAAAAACTCACACACACACCACATTTCCACACACTAACACTACCAGGATTCCTTTGTAGCTTGACCTTGCCATCTCATGGCAGGGTTGCTATTGTCTGTGTTTCCGAAGGATAACATTGATGTCTCTATATAAGAGGGATGATGGAATATCTTTTCTTCAAAAAGACCATTTCTCTCTGCAGGGAGCAATTAACCACACCTCATCTGTGAATCCAGAGAGATAGAGAGAGAGAAAACACAAAGAGAGATGAGGTAAAAATCTCTTGATAAAAATGAGTATAAATTCTGTAAAGTCACCATAAAATTATGTAGGCCCCACTGCTCCTTGTGTGGTTCATGTGAGACACTTTGTTATTGTGTAAACAGTAATAAAGGAACCTGCAATATATTGTTACTTTCCAGAACATGCTCTATATATTTCACAGAGTAAGTCTGGAGTGTCATAAACTGAATATTGTTTGACATTTGTGATGTTATAGACACAGTCTGTTGAAACAAATAACACATAAACAATGATACATTTTCATGTTTTTATTGAACACACTGTGCAAACATTCACAGTGCAGGGTGGAAAAAGTGTGTGGATCCTTAGATTTATTAATTAGCTGACCCTCCAGTCCAGTTATATAACCCACACCAGACTTTTCACTTTAATAGCAGATCAGACCTGCAGGTCAGGAAGAATTTTGCCTGAAGTTTTGCAAGTCGCTGTATCCACCTTGTTTAGCAACGTGGAAGTAAGCTATTTTCTGTTCCGAATCAATAGCCACTATAGGCAAGTAACTAAGAATAAAAGTGCTGTAATTGTTTAAACTATTTGCGTTACAAACCAATGTGTTAATGATTATGATAGTGATTAAAATAATATGATAAGCAGTCTACGATATCAAGCAGTTATGTGTTTTTGCAAAAATTCTACCGTGTATTCTCTATGTTTTTGTATTATTGTGCAGTATATGATCTTACTGTCAGGTGCACAAAAGATTTGTTGATTGTTCACTGAGAGTCAGGAACACTGATGTCAAAACGATGTTGTTAAATATATTTTCTGCTCCAATAACTAGTGATCATATTGGCCTCAAGATGACATTGTAGTAGTCCTCAGACATGAGTGTTTTCCACTGAGGAGCTGAGGCGGGGGGCCTGGCCATTCCAGCAGAGGCAAGGGGTTGTGGTCTCCATTCCCTCCTTACCGCTGCCCCTTCCTAGTCACTTAGTCCTCCACACTTGGTGGGGCGGAAAAAGGACTGGACTGTCCAGGGGGATGTCGATTGCTGTTCTTCCTTTTTTTTTACACTTAATACAGCCACTACTAATTGGGAAAACAACCGGGCATAGTACTAGACCTGGCGTCAGATGCCTCCGCAAACAAAATAGGTGCTCGCATCCCGTCTTTGGAGGCTCCACTTTATTGTAGAATCTTGTGAATGTTTTGGGTGTCGCCCAGCCCGCAGATGTCTGCCATAGAGGTTCTGACCAAGCGCAAAGTGCAAACAGGGCAGGATGTGTTTGGGCGCCTCTGTCTGTTTTTGTACTGCTGAAAACTGCTGGGCAAAGTTCTCGACAGCGTCACCAAAGAGGCCGGCCTGGGAGATGGGGGAGTCGAGAAAGCATACTTTTTTGACTTCCTTCATCTCGGCCAGGTTCAGCCAGAGATGGTGTACCTGGCCCACTAGCGTGGGCATCGTCTGCCCAAGGGACCGCACAGTGACTTTCGTCACCCTGAGGTTGAGGTCTGTTGCTGTGTTCAGCTACTGCATCAACCCTGGGTCAGAACTACCCTTGTGCAGCTCTTTTAGTGCTTTGGCCTGATACACACGCAGGAGGGCCATAGCATGCAGGCCGGAGGCGGCCGCTAATGTGGCCGAGAATTTACAGGCCTTTGATGGGAGACACAGGCGAACCCGCTAGGAGGCAACATTTTGCGGGCAGCGATTGACATCTGTGCCCATGGGAAGGACCAGCAACCGCAGCCGGAAGCTCCACAGCCTGCAATGCGAAAGAGGAGTGGGAGTGTCGTGGGGATTACAGCTCCGACTCTAATCCTGAGATCATCCTCTGTATTAACCGAAGTGGCTCTCTGCTGGGCAGAGGGACCAGATCGGGGAATAGCAGAGGGAACTCCACCTTTTTCAAGGTACTGGAGTTTCGATCACAGCATCGCGATGTCATCTACCTGCAGTGGGACATGACTCATCAATGAACGCTACCTCAGTGTGCTTACGGCCCAGACATGTGAGGCAATGATCGTGGCTGTCAGACGGGGCCAGAAAACAACCGCATCCAGAAACACATGGGTGGAATAACATCACACCTGTGTTTACTCTTTTAGGGGAAAAGTGCTCTTTTAAAGGGTTAGTTCACCAAAAAATGAAAATTAGCCCATGATAGCCCACCTAGGATGACTTGAGGGTGAGTAAATCATGGGCTAATTTTTTCATTTTTGGGTGAACTAACCCTTTAATGTAGAAGCGCCCAGGGGAACAGTCGCTGCACTTAGCCGTGCAAAGCTCTTTCAGTGATTGTGACGTCCGCTGGAACGTGCCGTCACACCAGCGCTGGATCAGCTTCCCTCTTGTTACTCGAACAATGATTGTAGAGCAGAGTGAGAACAGTGTCCACTTAGCTCCAAAGCAAAAGCTTAATGTCTGAGTTTGCATGAATACCTGGCTGGCGGGGAGTGGCTTGCAATGCAAATTTCAATCACCAATGTGCATTGGTTTGTTCAGTTTCCACTCAAAGGTGATTGGGCTCTCAGGCGAGATCCCAATTCGTCAGTTCAGTTCTGATGTAATGTCGAATGTGACTGTCGGATAGAGAACAGGTCTCAAATGCATTAAACCACACACGTATCTGACAGGAGGGCAAGTTGCTCTAAACTATATACTTTTGAGCTCTTAATAGGACAGCTTGGATCATGCACTTTTCACGCAGCACAGCAGCTCACTTTATATTTTCCGTTTTTTTTTTATTTTTTAGATGCGTTTCTCTCATCCTGTATCTAATTTTGAAAATATTATACCTTACAGAGTCAATATAGTGCCCAGCTCCACTTTGTAGCGGAGCACTGGATTTTCATACTGTAAGATGGGTCTGAAGAGAAGTAGAACAGAGAGTGGAATTTCAACAACAGCGTGAGACAGAATTAATTTACAGTGCCCAAGTTGAGGACGTGGCTTTGACAGTCTCCACTTCCTGTGTACACTGCAAACAGCAGCAGTGATTAGCCAAACCAGTCTCGGATAGCATCTGACTAATCAAATCACCCCCCCCCCCCCAACCCAATGTCATCTTAGTCTTCCTCATCAGTACTAATTTAATGTGCTTCTTATGGGATTTATTGACTTTGAGGGTGAGTAGTACCTGTGGCACAAAGACAATTGTTTATGTGTGGACTTTCTTTTCTCAATACAACACGCATTATTATTATTACATACATTGTTGACCTCATTTTTAGTCACTTGCTTGCCAGTGTGACGAACTCGTTTATATTGTTGTTCTTGACAGATATTTACTTATAAAATTGATTAAATAATTACTTAAGCAGGTAGTAAAATATAAGAGTCAATAGTTGCACAGCTATGACAATAGCTGACAGACTGCAAAGGTAAACAGATGAAATCCTGATGGAAGTACCTTGCTGATAAATCAGTTATCATGTGTGAACGAGGCAGATAATAATCAATGAAGTGTAAATAATATGCAGTAAACATTTAATCAGTCTATTGCAATAGACACAGTGTATGATTCCTCACAGCAAGACTAGACTGCAGATTTGTTGATGATTACCATAATAAGAGTGATCTAGTCAGTGCTCTATGCTTACACTTCTGTACATACATGTATACACAAAATTAATCTTAAAAAATAAAATATGTGATGTGATAAACTATTAAAAGATGAATGTATCAATTCAATTCCCTAATGAACTCTGGTGTGGTTTGAATGAATTATGAATGCAACACGGACCAGAGACTTCTAGATGAACCAAAAACAGGATGTGATGTCACCAGATGCGACCATAAAAAAGACAGAATACTGAAGCATACCTGTTTTTTCCTCGTCATAGGAGCTACGTTGCACATTACAGTTCAGTACAGGCGTCAGAAATGCTGTCTCCTTGCAGCAGATATTCATTTGTGCTGTTTTGAGTTCTCAGCTGGTTAAAATGCCATCATGTGCACGCACATATATCAAACGCATTTAGCCCAGCACACAGCATTGTTTTGGATGCTCGGTAAGCAAAATGTTCAGTAAGTAAGTTTTGGATGCACTGTTGCAAAATACGTTCTTCTTTTGGTTAACGCTATGCGAAGCAGGACTAAATGTATTATTTTCTTTTTTTGGTGTGGACCAAAAGAATCAATAGAACTACAAGTCTGAACACACCCTAAGTGACATTGTTTAAAAAGTATTTTCCAGAATTAATGGAAATCAAATTGCAATCTAAACAGGGACCTGGTCTTGCTTGCTTTGCTAATCCTAAGCATGATGTCATTGGTGCACACACCTACCAGAAGATAATCACGGCTAAAAAAAAGGCTAGGCCCTTTGCTCTCTACATTTCCATAAACATTACAGATGAATGCATTAAAATCATATCACAGTCATACTGTAACCCTAATAATTAGCCTATTGTCATAATTTCAGCATTAAAAAAAAAATCAGTGTCTGGTGCAGCCCTACAGTATGTGATGGAATGGACAAAAAAAGAAAAGAAAAGGAAAATAATAATTGAAGAGATAATGTGTAAATACAAATAATACATTTTCTAATAGGTTTTGCTGAATTAAGGCAGAGAATGTGGCTTTTATTTGTTGAAAGGCCACTGTCCCAGGTTTGACCATGGACAACACCATCTCTCACATCACATTGAGCTCTTTAAAATTCACATTAAGATATAGAAATAGATTGCTCAGATTTGGACACACATGCACTTCCCCCTGCCTGTCTTCTCTTTGTTACATCACATGTTTTTCCACAGAATGAAAGATGAGTGTGAGAGAGGGATATTTTTTGTATCATGATGTTGTATAATACATGTATAATAATATCAATTTAAAGATTTGTTCCAAACCTGTATGACAGGTATGAAGATATTTTGAAAGTCAGTGGCACCATCATTGTATGTAAATAAAAAAACATTATTCAAAATATCTTTTGTCTGTCATACAGGTTTGGAACAAGAGCTTCCTCAATAAAATTAATTCCTGTGTCGTGATATTGTCTCGGTTACTAACGTAGCCTCTGTATCCTGAGATAACGGGAAAAAGTGTTGCGTCAGTCTTTAGCTGATGTTATGGGGAAACACCTTTCCTCCAAGAATGCTGTTGAATCACATATGTGCAACTGCACAAACCTATGGTGCTTCAGCCCGCCAAAACGGGTGGGGCTACTCCTCTATATAAACTGGCTGAGAAGGCCATTTTCAAGTTCAGCGTGGTAGCACAACCAGCTACACAATGCTTGTTTCCCTCATCTCAGGGAACCAAGGTTATGTTAGTAACCAAGACTTTACCTCATTGTTACGGTTCACTGGCATTCTTTAGTCTTTAGAATGAAAAACCTAGGGCACTCAAGGTTAAGGGCCCTAAAAGGCAGCAAGGACAATATTAGGGTGAGAACATCCACCCAAAAACACGAGGCTCAGGCCACGAGGCCGGAGTTCTCGGGCAGGTGTCCTAACGGTTAAACATACAACAAGGTCAAGGACTGGTTGTCGCCAATGGATACACCACTGGACCAGGCCCCGGAGGAGGCAGTCTAATGGGGCACTGAAGGCTCACGGAAGCATATGCTAACGCAATTGCATTCACTATCCAGTGGGATAACCTCTGCTTTAAGACCATCTGCCCTTTAGTGTGGCACCTAAGCACACAAAAAGCTGCTCTGATTGCCAGAACTGGCCAGAGTGCTTGCTCTGAAAGAGTCTCAGTTTGAGGATGACTTCGCAGTCGTTTGGCCCAAACTCGAGGCAGGACGTGCTTACCGAGAGAGCCTGCAAGTCACCCACTTGCTTGACTGATGCTAAAGCCAGCAGAAGGGCAGTAAGCGAAAGGGGCCACATCCGGGTGACTGTAGAGGCTCAAAGGGCAGGCCTCTGAGAGCCCTGAGGACCGTGGACAGGTCCTAAGTCGGAATAGTACAAGGACGAGGCAGATTCAGCCTTCACTAAGTCGTTCCTGCCAACTGACTGGCCAGCCATGGGAGTGTGGTTCACTATGATGGCTGCCACATAGACCTTGAGTGTGGAAGGGGTGTGCCCCTTATCCAGCAGCTCCTGCGGGAATGATAACACTAGTGAAACATCACAAAACGAGGGGTCTTCTTTCCGGACTTCACTCCAGTCAGAGAAGACAGACTACTTAAGGGCATAGAGATGTCTAGTAGAAGAAAAATATTGAGCAGTGAGAGTTGTCTTCTGAGGCGAAGAGGTCAACCTCTGCCCTCCCGAAGAAACTCTAAATAGTTTGAACCATCTGGTGGTGGAGTCTCCGCTCCCCTGGAGACATACCACCTCGGGACAGCATGTCCGCCCCTTGGTTCAGTCTGCCTGGCACGTGCACTGCCCTCAGCGAGTGCAGATTGTGTTGTGCCCATAAGAGGAGGCGTTTCACCAGCCTGTATAGAGTCCTCGAACTTGGTGGTTTATGTAGACCACCACTTACATTTTGTCCAAATGGACCAGGACATGGTGTCCTTTTAAGTCTGACAGGAAGGTTTTGAGGGCCAGAAAAACCGCCAGCATTTCTAGGCAGTTGATGTGCCATTGCCTCTCCGCGCTCGACCAGGAGCTGGACATTGGCCTGCCCTTGCATAAAGCTCCTCAACCTTTGTTGGACGCATCAATTGTGACAACCTTCCTCCTGAAGACCAGTCTCAAGTCTGCACCTGCCCGGTACAGATGAGGGTTCTTCCAAGGGGCCAGGGCCTTGACACAGCCATGGGTCACCTTGAGACGGAGCGTCCAAGCTGGGACGCGGGCTTTCAGCCAATATTGGAGGGGCCGCATGTGGAACAGGCCCAACGGAACCACAGAAGCAGCCACCATTAGGCCCAGCATTCTCTGAAATGTCCTGAAGGGGAGTGTCAGTGAGCATTCCGTTGCGAGTCTGGGACAGTCCGAAAGGAAGGACAGTATTCGATAGTGTCTGCCACTTTGAACGCAATTCTCAAGAACGGTCTGTGATGAGGGGCTATCTGGACATGAACACATCTTTCAGATCCACTGACAAAAAACATTCCCCTGTACAAACCTGCGAGAGGATTTTTTTCAATGTTAACTTCTTGAACAGCCGCTTCATCAGGGCATGGTTCAGATGTCTCCAATCGAGGGGGAAAAGAAATCAGTTTGAATGAGTCATCTGTCATAGTATCCTTTCAATGTTTAAGGGGATTTCCCATGACTGTGACAGCTCTGGTCAATGCATTGATCACAAGGGAAGCTTCAAATTCACCCAGGAGCCGCTGTGCTTGTCGGTTGCAAGTACACCAACATTACAATATTAAATATTATTTATTGAACAATAATAGCCATTATAAACTTGTATCAACTTTGTATTTAATACATTTATTTTTAGTGCAAACAAGCCATTAGATTGCAATATAATTACTTTGTAATTATTTACAATGAAATGCTTTACATTTTACAAATGAAATCCTTTCTTTTCTTCTGTTATTTTATCTTTTAATAAGAAATTTGTTTTGGCTTTGTTAATGTTCCCATACTTAAAGTTGCCACAGTCATTGCATACATTGCATGTCCTGCACTTTTTGTACCATTTTGTTTTATTAGTATACTTTTGTTTATCTATTCACCTTAAAAAAAAATTTATGGAACGATAATAAAGATATTGTTTGATAACTGCGATCTCTGAAGGTAGTTCTTGAAAACCAAAGAAGTGTTGCTTTGAAAGTCCTGGAATTTCATTTACCAGTATCTGTACGAATTCTGTGCTGTGCTTGTGTCATGTTAAGCGTCAGATCATTGTGTAGGTCAGAGCTTCATCACTCTTTTCTGTGCACTTCCAGGAACTACAGCAGAGGCCAGGAGGATTTGACCCTCTCTGTTTCCGCATGGAGAGACTATTCACTCTCATTCCTTCTGTCTCTCCCACCCTCTCTCTGTCTTTCTCTAAGCTATTGCCCTGTTGGATTGTTCTTTTGCCATGGTAACTTTAGTTTGGGAATATAAAGGCCGCTTGTTGGCTTGGGTGCATTTGTCTGGGAGAGTGAGAGAGTGACACGGTGCTGTCATTCAGGTCTTTAATGACCCTCAACAAAGAGAAAATCGTGTAGAGCATCCCAGTTCTCTATCGCTCTCCTGCTCTCTCTCTCTCTTTCTCTCTCTCTCTCTCTCTCTCTCTCTCTCTCTCTCTCTCTCTGCTGTTTTCTGTGCTTGTTTTAGGGGCAGTTCAATGGAGCTTGTCCTTTGACTTTCAGCTTTTTTATTATTGTTAGAGGATATTTCTAATGCTTCTTTGGTAATTTACAGGAAATGAGAACACAGACAAAATTATGTATTTTTTAATGCTATTATAAGTGATCAGTGTTGTCAGCAGTGCGTCAGCACAGACAGGTTTAGCGTCATTTAAAACACTGTTGATGGTTTAGTGTGTTTCATGGTGTGTGTGCATTCAGATGTGAAGCTGTTGCTTACGCTTCCATGATCGTTTGGTTGCCCTCCTCAAACAATAATAACCTGCAATGAGAAATCATGACCTTTGGATGCAGCTTATTTACAGAGACTCTTCTGCTCTTCTTCCTCTGTTTCCTCCACCTGAATGAGGATGTAGTAGTGCAGTCTCTTATGCTCTCTCAAGGCTTATTTGATCAAAATTGCAGTATAAACTGTAACATTCTGAAACATGAATACAATTTAAAATAACTGTATTAATTTTATAATAACTATATTTAAATTTTACATTTAAATTACAATCTATTCTTGTGAAGGCAAAGCTGAATTTTCAGCAGCCATTATTCCAGTCTTTAGTGTCACATGATCCTTCAGAAATTATACTTATTTGTTGCTTTGCTGCTCAAGATACATTTTCTATTATTTCCTATTTTTTGTTGAAAACAGTTGCTGCTTAATTTTTTTATGGAAACTAGAATGCCCTCTTGTTAGGATTCTTTGATTTAATAGAAAGGTAACAAAAAATAGCAATTATTTAAAATGGAAATCTTTTGTAACATTATACACGTCGTTACTGTCACTTTTTATTCGTTTAATTTACACTGAATAAAAGTATTAATTACTTTAAAACTAATTTAGTGTATGTATGTATTTTTTAATGGTTGTGCCTTACTTAGTGTGCTGACAGCATCTCTTTTGCTTTCCACTCTCAGAGTTTCAGAGTGTGCACAGAATAACCCACTCAGAAAAGGTGTCTTTAAAAATGATGGTGTCTATTTTTATATTAAGATATTAATTTTTAATTGTCAGCATAAAATATTGTACCATTTAAAAGCATGTCTCAAGACCTATGTTTTCTGTGCCATTCGTTTGAACTTGAGCTTTTTTTTAATGCAAGAACATGTCAAGAGTTTCTGCATGTTTGCATTATCAAAGTGGGCTTCATAGTAAGACTTCATAATCTGTGTCCAGTGTTCACTCCGGTTTTTCTTTGTAAAGCTCCAGTCGTCTCAGCCTGAGTGTAGCTGGGGTTTGGCCGAGGATGCCATGGACAGCAGCCATCAGCATTAGTCTCAGTAATAAAGAGAGAACTGAACCACACAAATGTTGAACTACCCAAAAGCCTTTTTACAGGCTCAGGGAACCGCCAATGTGGGAATGACTGAACAGAGCAGTGTTTATAGAGATCTAAGGAGTTGACCTGAAAATGTGCTCTCTAAACTTGATGCATGATTCAACAGCTTTTGAAACCCGACCCAAGTTTGTTTCAGAATTAAAAGCTCCTTATTTTCTTTGCTCTCAAGTGTGTCAGAATGACTATAGAAGGTGTCATATTAGTGTAATCATTGTAGCACATCTAACAAATAACTCTCTCTCTCTATTTTCTGTGTGTGACAGGAATTTTTGAACTGTGGAAGAATCAGTAATTTCACTGCATCGCCTTTCATCCAACTTACACACACCGTGGTACCCTGAAGCTCTGTGCAACAGGACCAGGAGGCACCAGAGTGACGAGAAAAGTACAAAAAGAAGGATCATAAAGGACATGCACAGAATGGTGCTGTGGAGGGTAGAGCTGAAGTGTTCTACACTGGAATGACATCCCACACACTCTCACGTGGTTTCTATGGGAATTTCAGCATAGCCACACTCTGCTGGATGGGAGGAGGTGTGTTTCTGTGGCATCTGATCACTCTGCTCTGATAGGCCAGTTTTATTCAGCCGCCACATTGCCGTTGGTCAGTATGCCAGCAAAAGGGAAGTACTTGCTGAATGAGCAGAAGTTGAAACAAGAAGCACTGTATAGGAAATTTTCTGGCATTAGCCAATACCAGCCATTCGTTCTGCTGCTGGGACTGAGCATGCTCACCTGTGCCACACTGCTAGTGCTCTTCTTCAGCCTGAAACTGGTGAGATGCCACATTCATGCAAATGCACTCATACAGTATACACGCTTGCACGCTCTAAAGCAGGGGTAGCCAACCCTGCTACTGAAGGGCTAGCTTCCTGCAGACTTCGGTTCCAACCCTGCTTCAACACACTTACCTGTTATACCTTGATTAGCTGGATCAGGTGTGTTTGATTAGGGTTGGAGCTAAACTCTGCAGGATAGTAGCCCTCGAGGAGCATGGTTGGAGACCTCTGCTCTAAATTCAAATGCCCACTTGCTTAAAATTAGGAATGACACAGCAAAATCAGTATTCATCATACATTGCTCTTCTTTTTGGATAAGATTTGAGATTTGTTGTTCAGACAGTATCTGATGATTGAAGCAGCCTCTCTTACATAATCCTGCGGTGACTGAGGTGCTGATCTTCTGTAGTTGCGTAATCTGAGGCCTGATGATCACAATGCTGATGTGAACTGGCATTATCCATGACAGTGTTTTAACTGTAAAAATTGGCAGTTTATGCCAAGTTCATCAGAATTGCTTTTTCTTGGGGAATATATAGCACATTGTATGATAGTCTCTCTCTCTGGTTCCTTTGGCACATTATCACATAAACTTTCTACATTTACATTTACATTTATTCATTTGGCAGACGCTTTTATCCAAAGCGACTTACATTGCATTCAAGGTACACATTTTACATTACTGTCAGTTCTTTCTCTGGAGTCCGCTGGATGTGAAGAGGGGCCATGAATGCATTTTTTGCACCGCTGTTGTTCATCTCTTTAGCAGATAAGCACTATACCATCTGTTCAAACTTCTGTAACCTCCTCTCTCTACACCAACCGGTCGTGGGAGGAACAGAATTACAACCAGTGTTGCTCTCTGTGTGTGGGCATGTATGTGTGTGTATTTTGTTTTACTATTTATTTGAACCTTCACAAAGCCCATAGGATGATGGCAGTATGTGTAGTAGTGTAAGTTTCTGTATGCTTTTGGACTGAGGTATTTATTTCTGCTCTGTTTGAAAGTTAAGTATCTCAGTGGTAATTCAGAGTGGTTGAATTAAATGGGTGAACATGAGTGGAGGACTCACTGCAGTGAGTGTGTCTATTGGTGGGTGGGTAAGTGGCTGGGTCGATATATATATATATATATATATATATATATATATATATATATATATATATATACACTCACCTAAAGGATTATTAGGAACACCTGTTCAATTTCTCATTAATGCAATTATCTAATCAACCAATCACATGGCAGTTGCTTCAATGCATTTAGGGGTGTGGTCCTGGTCAAGACAATCTCCTGAACTCCAAACTGAATGTCAGAATGGGAAAGAAAGGTGATTTAAGCAATTTTGAGCGTGGCATGGTTGTTGGTGCCAGACGGGCCGGTCTGAGTATTTCACAATCTGCTCAGTTACTGGGATTTTCACGCACAACCATTTCTATAGTTTACAAAGAATGGTGTGAAAAGGGAAAAACATCCAGTATGCGGCAGTCCTGTGGGCGAAAATGCCTTGTTGATGCTAGAGGTCAGAGGAGAATGGGCCGACTGATTCAAGCTGATAGAAGAGCAACTTTGACTGAAATAGCCACTCGTTACAACCGAGGTATGTAGCAAAGCATTTGTGAAGCCACAACACGCACAACCTTGAGGCGGATATGCTACAACAGCAGAAGACCCCACCGGGTACCACTCATCTCCACTACAAATAGGAAAAAGAGGCTACAATTTGCACAAGCTCACCAAAATTGGACAGTTGAAGACTGGAAAAATGTTGCCTGGTCTGATGAGTCTCGATTTCTGTTGAGACATTCAGATGGTAGAGTCAGAATTTGGCCTAAACAGAATGAGAACATGGATCCATCATGCCTTGTTACCACTGTGCAGGCTGGTGGTGGTGGTGTAATGGTGTGGGGGATGTTTTCTTGGCACACTTTAGGCCCCTTAGTGCCAATTGGGCATCGTTTAAATGCCACGGCCTACCTGAGCATTGTTTCTGACCATGTCCATCCCTTTATGACCACCATGTACCCATCCTCTGATAGCTACTACCAGCAGGATAATGCACCATGTCACAAAGCTCGAATCATTTCAAATTGGTTTCTTGAACATGATAATGAGTTCACTGTACTAAAATGGCCTCCACAGTCACCAGATCTCAACCCAATAGAGCATCTTTGGGATGTGGTGGAACGGGAGCTTCGTGCCCTGGATGTGCATCCCACAAATCTCCATCAACTGCAAGATGCTATCCTATCAATATGGGCTAACATTTCTAAAGAATGCTTTCAGCACCTTGTTGAATCAATGCCACGTAGAATTAAGGCAGTTCTGAAGGCAAAAGGGGGTCAAACACAGTATTAGTATGGTGTTCCTAATAATCCTTTAGGTGAGTGTATATATATATACATATACATGCATATTTATGTGTCTAAGTGCATTATTTCCTTGTAAACTATTGTTACATTTATGACATATCACTTTATTATTATTTTTTATCACATTTAAATAGTACATATTATTTGATGTTTTGTTACCTTAAACCCCCAAATGTCAGGTGGTACAACTGTCAGACAACTGAACGGACTAAGAAAACTATTTAAAATGGTGTCTTAATAATAAAAAATGACTAAATACTATGGCATCATTTTAGGTTTGAAACCTCTCATATAAACAAATTTTATAAATATCGATAATTGAAAAACTTTTGTCCAGCAATTTGTATATTCTCAAATGTCAGGGTGGCACAACTGCAAGTCTCTTTTATTATGAATTGACAAGGTAATACCAGTAAACATGATAATCCAGAGGAGCCCAACTGATCTTTGTGGCAGAGTAAAAAAAAAATAAAGATTGCTCTCAAATACTGGTAAAAACTGCTAATTTCAATTATGGGTAGGTTGGTACACTTTCCCATATCAGGTACCGCCTGACATAAAAACAGTCAAAAAATTAATTTAAACATTTTGAAATGTTATTCAACTGAAACTTGTTTAAACCTATTGCTCATGAGTCAAAAATTTGCATTACATCAGTTTTGAAAAGATTAAAAAAAAACTTTTTTGAAGCTTTATTTGTCATATAATATATTAAGAATAGAAAGGTTAGAAGAACAGCATTTATTTAAAATAGATTTATTTGTAACCATTTATAAGTCTTTACTTTACTTTACTTTTGATTCTCTGCCAAACAGTATAGACCTTATGTAGCCCCTTTACAGCGCTGCGCTCGGTCTTCCGGTTTGTATTTCCACAGCATGACGGTAAGATCTTAAAGATTTATGAATGAACCGCTGGTTTTAAAATCTTCCTGGTTTACTGACATTTGTTATAACATCCACTTCAAACAATACAATGCTCATAATAACTTTTGTTAACTCTACAATAAGTAAATCCACTTCACCAGCTAATTACTCTTTGACAGCGATGCCATAGAAATATACAGAGCTACCGCTACCTGCACCGCTTGTTTCTCTGCCGCATAAGGTCTATAGTTCTAAACAGTTCTAAACAGAGCCATAGCAGAATGAACTGAATGAATACGTGTTTTAGAATGAATCTGCTAAGTGAATGATTAAATGACTGAATTAATCGATGTGTTTGAGATTTAAATGACTCTCTCATGAAGACAGTCACTTGTCGCTATCTACTGATGTAATGATGTAACCTGCCGAAGGAGTAACTAAAACATCCCCACCTCAAATGCACAGCCTGTCTGGAATGTGCAAACATCAAATTTGAGGACTGGAACTAACTTTTTTTAAAATTCTTGTAGTTGTAATTGTGTTGCAGCTATTAATGCTCACTCAGATGGTGCCTGGTTTTAAACTGTTATTAGCTCTATGACAGATGGAATCAAGTGATCTCTGGAGCTTTTAAGGATTTTTGGCTCCTGTGTATTTTTTCTGCCTTTAGGGGAGAAAAAAGAAGGAATAGAGTGGGAAGCGATAGTCCCTTAATGACTCCATGACAACTAATGTGCAAAACTAATGTTTCTAAGAAAAACTGCATACACAAATGCAATTTTTTTTCTAGAGAGAGCATTAACAATTTCTTTTGAACAGATTTCTTTATTTCATTGGAATCTTATGCACTGTAGCACATACACCCACTCCCACACACACACACACACACTGCTTTTTCCTAACCCTTTGAATGAGCTATCTTATGTGATATGTGTGTTTGCCCTTAACACCTTGCTCTCTCCATGTGTGTATGTGTTTCAGGATGCACAGGACCATGGTGTATTTGTGGGCGTTGTGGGAGGAGCATTTTGTTTGTTCCTGGCCGTGTTTATATTAGTGTGTACAGAGACCCTCTCTCAGAGATGGAGAACTTTGCTTGGCCTCGCCGTGTGGGCCACACACCTCACAATGGGCTTCACCTTTATTTTCAGCACAGAAAAAGAAAAAAAAATTGAAATACAGCCATGGGACCAGGTAACACACTAGCTTTAATATTTTACAGAGACTTCACATGACAAGAATACTTTTCTCAGCCGGAACTTTCTTATGTGTTCACTGTCGCGTTAAATCATATGGCCAGTAATTTAATACTGGTCAGTCTTAAATAAATGTTGATTTTGCACTCTTCATTTTGTTCTCTCCAGGTGCCCTTCTTCCTCTTCATCATCATTACAGTCTACACCATGCTGCCATTTCAGATGAGCTATGCTGTAGCCCTGAGTATCATCTCCTCTCTGTCTCACATCATTGTTCTTTCGGTACACCTCACAGTGGTCAATTTATCCAGACACCTCCTCACCAATCAGGTAAAAGGAAATACACATTAGGATTGGTTTAAAGGAAAGTAGGTTTTCAGCTTCAGTAAATCTGTATGTAAAGAAGCTGAAAAGGATGTAACACCTCAATGTTAAAATGTTCTCTCTCTCTCTGTCTCTCTCTCTCTCTCTCTCTCTCTCTCTCTCTCTCTCGCTCTCTCTCTCTTTTTCGCTCTCTTTCTTTCTCTCTCTCTAGTTGATGTCAAATTCTGTGGTGTTTGTTTGTGGAAGTATGGTTGGGGCTTTTCATAAGATTCTGATGGAGAAAGCTCTCAGGCAGACATTTCAGGATACTCTTCGCTGCCTCGGCATTCGCATGAAACTGGAGATTGAGAAGAGACAGCAGGTGCTCATACAACTTCACTTTAACATGACAGACACAGAGCACAATGCAAACACATAGAATAAACAAATAAAAATTATGTTGTGTGCAAATATACACCAAATACACATCGCCCATAAAATCTTGCAATTTATGTCTCTTTTTCTATTGTCTGTTATGTAAGAGCATCAAACTGTGTTTTTTTAGAGAAACTGTATATAAAGCATACTTCATTTGATAGCATGCATTAACACAGGCGTCAACACATGCTTGCTAGAAAGTTTCATCTCTGTCCAGTGTTTGCGCTATTTTTCTCCAGAAGTTTTGAGCGATAAAAATGTCTTTGTACTTCTTTAAAATAGAGTTGCAGGTATCTCTTATTAACCCCATCAGCAAAGCGCTCATCAGCGTGGGTGTCTGTTGTTATTGCCATGTCCAATAGTTGTTTGTTTGTTGTTCCATCTCATCTGTTTACCTGTGAAACAACGCCCCAGCCAGTGTTGCCACCTTGTGGACCAAATAATAATTTGTACATACATAACACACATCAGTTATGGTAAACAGAAGCTCAAGCATGTTTGCTTGACATGAAAGAACCAATGAGGTTCATTTTAGTGTGTTACGCAGCACGTTTGATCTTCCTCAAGAACCAATGAGGTTTGTTCTCGTTTGTCAAGCAGGTTCGGTTGTGCTTCTGTTTATGTTTGCTGATCAGTGTTTACACTGTTGAAAAAACCAGCATATGCTGGTTATGTATGTTTCGAAGCATGAGTCCTGAGCTGGTTATAAACTGGTCCTGATTATAAGCTAGTTTCTTAGGACCAGCTTAGTACCAGCACTTGACCAGCTTAAACCAACTCATGACCAGCTAAGGACCATCTTAAACCAGCTGCCATGCTTAAAAACATACCTAACAAACATATGCTGGTTTTTTCAACAGGGTATGTGAATAAAAGCCTAAATCCAATCTGTTCATCATATAAAACGGTATCTTCAAAACATTTGGACTTAAACTGCTCAATTCATATGGATCAGTTTTATGATCTCTTTATGAACTTTTTGAAGTGTCAAAGTGGTAGTTGCGTAGACTGTCAATGAAGGAACAGTAATCACTGTTTTGATCAAAAATATCTTCATTTGTGTTCCGAAGATGAACAAATGTCTTACAGGTTTGGAACAACATGAGGGTTAATGACAGCATTTTCCTTTTTGGGTGAACTAACCCTTTAATGCTTCATTCATCTTCACATTTGACAGCTGACAGTTATATTATACATTGAAAATTTAATCAAGGAGGTATAACTTTATCCTGGAATAAGTTTATCCTGTTCCTAATTAAACTTCTTGTGTCCTTTTACAATCAAAGGAATTGTTGTTCCTCAGTTTGTTATGACTGTTGTTGAGGAAGTGACATCACATTAAGAGAACACTGAAAAGAAGATTAGAGTTTAATGGCAGGCTGTTAACCTCCCTGACAGTACATGGACATTAAAGCTCAGAAACAATGTCCTAATGGTGGACCCTAAAGACAACATTCACGCATACACACGACAATAGTGTCCTTACAAGACACAGTGAAGACAATGCTTTCTTCTTCTGAATGATTCTATGTGATCTGTTTGTTTCCCATTACCTTCCCAAAGTCCAGATCTCAGCCTGGTGACACTTAATCTGTTACAGTTAAACAACAGAGGAAACTGAAAAAGATTAGGACACTTGAGATTACAGATATAAATTAATATTACTGTAATTATAGATTCATATGTTCAATTTGCAAAACAACTTTTACAGTAAACTCAATGTATGATATATTACAGGCGATATATTTAAATGTGTGTATGTGTGTTTGTGCTATAGGAAAATCTTTTACAGTCAGTCCTTCCAGTGTACATCTCCATGAAGATGAAGTTGGCCATAATGGAGCGCTGCAAGTGTAAAGATAAAGAGGAACAGCAGCGCATGGTCCGGGACAACAACTTCCACAGTCTCTATGTGAAGAGACATGAGAATGTCAGGTAACACATCATGTGCACATGCAAATTTACTCATCAATGCCGTCATACAATTCATACAAGAGCCATTTGTGTGTTGTTCATTTTTCCATTTTCTAATTTTGCTATTCCTTATTAAGTCCTGATAGTAAATGAATGATCAGTATGTTAGTCCTAACTCTCAGAGTGCTCATCATGAGGCCACTCATTTAATTAGTTTTATTTCCCATCAACCCCAAGAGTTGAGAGGGGGGTGGGGTGCGTCTATTAATATGTTTTTGTCCATGTTCACAATGCTTGGTTCTCAGGCAGCCGTTTATTTTTAGATAGACGACTTACAGCTGCTCAGATAAAACACAGATTCACTCACCTGTGTGTGTAAGCAAACAATAGAGAGCTGTTCACCTGCCAGGATTTATGGGGTCCGCTCTCTTTTTGAACTTGTTCATTAAGAGTGTGATGACATGGATTGTGTGTGTGCATGTGTGTGTATGTTTGGTCTTGTAGTCAGCATTGAGAACAGCTGATTCTTATAGGTTAATTTCCATGAGCCATGTTATGAAGTTTTTATTTTTTCCTGTGCGTTCAGACAGCTGACAATGAGCTGCTGCTGCAGCCTCATTAAAAAGGCCTCGGCACAAGTCATATCAACTCCTAAATGTCTTCTCTTCCTATTTGACATGACCTGAGATTCAAACTAGCAAGCACATTTTTCTCCCTTTATTTTAGTTCCAAAATTAACTACTAAAACACATAACATTGTCTCTTTTTGTCTTCCCCTTGTTTCTGCTAGCATCCTATATGCTGACATTGTGGGTTTCACACGTCTGGCCAGTGACTGTTCTCCTAAGGAGCTTGTTATCATGCTAAATGAACTTTTTGGGAAATTTGACCAGATTGCAAAAGTAAGTATGATTAAATATGATTGAATGTGTATAATAATATAATATAATATAATATTGCTCTTCTGCTCACCAAGGCTGCATTTATTGATCAAAAATACAGTAAAACTGTAATACTGTAAAATATTATTCGATTTAAAATAAGTGTTTTCTATTTGAATGTGTTTTAAAATGTAATTTATTCCTGTGATGGTAAAGCTCAATTTTCAGCATCTGTGTTCCAGTCTTCAGTCACATGATCCTTCAGAAATCATTCTAATACTGATTTGATGATCAAGAAACATTCCTTATTATTATCAGTGTTGAAAACAGTTTGTGCTGCTTAATATTTTTTGTAAAAACTGATACAATTTTTTCAGTATTCTTTGAACAGAAAGTACAAAAGAACAGCATTTTTAAAAAAAAGAAAGAAAAAGAAATCCTTTGTAACATGTCTTTACTGTCACTTTTGATCAACTTAATACATCCTTGCCAAATAAAAGTATTAATTTCAATCCAATTTTAGTGTATAATATTTATGTACTGTATATAACATGATATCATTTAATTTAATATAATTAAATCTGATTATCAATCAGTTTTGTTTTTAAACAAACATTTCATCGATTAATTGGTAAATTAGATACTTGTGCTCTGAATTGTGTGTGCTTGTGTTTGTTTCCCTTTAGGAGAATGAGTGCATGAGAATAAAAATTCTTGGTGACTGTTATTACTGTGTGTCTGGCCTTCCCGTTTCCCTGCCGAATCATGCCAAAAACTGTGTTAAAATGGGCCTGGACATGTGCGAAGCCATCAAGTAAGTCTATATATGTTTATACGACATGTAAAATATACATTCACATCATTATTAGCACAGCATTTCTCTTTATTGTTTTTTTTCTAGCAGTGGCCAAGATATGTGGCAGATGAATGACTGATTATTTTTCTAATCATCACTTGCAGGCAGGTGCGTGAGGCAACAGGTGTGGATATAAACATGCGAGTAGGTGTGCACTCTGGAAACGTCCTCTGTGGTGTGATTGGCTTACGGAAGTGGCAGTTTGATGTGTGGTCACATGATGTCACCTTAGCCAATCATATGGAGTCAGGTGGATTACCAGGGTATGAACAATAAATTCACTCATCAATCAAATGATAATTGCACACAGAGTACTGTATCATAAAGTCATACCTCATGCCTTCTTCATAAGACATGACATTTAATATTTCTCCATCAGACGAGTTCACATCACAGAGGCGACTCTGAAGCACTTGAACAAAGCGTATGAGGTGGAGGAGGGGAATGGACACCTGAGAGACCCCTACCTTAAAGAGCTCAACATTAAGACTTATTTGGTCATAGACCCACGGGTAGAAACTTTAACTCAAACATGAGTGTGCAGTGTGCGCCTGCCATATATATGTCACTCTGTATGAATCTGAATATGATGGTGTGTTGTTTATGTTTGTGTGTTCAGTCAAAAGATCCATCACTGATGGCCCCCAGTGTCACTAAGCCTCGTGTGAGTGACGGTTTGAAGATGAGAGCATCTGTGCGTATGACACGCTTCCTGGAGTCATGGGGCGCCGTCAAACCATTTGCCCATCTTCAGAGCCGAGAGGAATTCTGCACAGATGCTATGGTCAATGGAAAGGGTCGCTGCAAGGTCAAAGATACAGACGTTAAAGGAATAGATCACTCAAAAATGAGAATTGACCTCACAACAGATAAATGACTGACAGCCCAAAAAGCCAATCAAATCGCTGAGCTCTGATAAGCTTTATTGTTATCCGCCGGTTTGTCCGCCAAACTTACACAGTTTCTACACCGGACGTGACCGCTGACACATTGCATCGCGCCCCGCCGCAACAGCTAAAAGCTGTCTACACTGGACATGACAAAGCAACCGTTGCAGATCCATTTGTCCTTCCTATAAGAAGTATCACAAGAGCTTGGAGTATGTCATAAATAGAACAAGGCATCAGTTTACTGTCGGGGATTTGTCGTGTCGCGCCGCATCCAGTGTACACAACATTCATTTAATTTTTTCATCTTGTACCATTATATTTAGTGCAACATAACCTGATACAAAAACTTGTGTTTTCTGTTTTTTTTTTTTTTTTTTTTTTTCACGGTTATAAAATGTATAGTAATTAGTAATTTATTCCAGAATCATCAGGTACAGTACATAAGCGAGTGAGTTGACTCGCAACATATTTTGAATCGGACCACGAATCAGATCATTTTTCGGATCAGCAAAAAGTTCAAACATTATTAAAGACTATTATTAAACATTATAAAGTCAACAGTTAGTTAAAAAACAAATAAAGTAAGGTCTAACAGTAGTATTCAGGTACAGAAATGTAATAATTAAATGCATGGATCCAATATAATGATACACATTCGATTTCTTTCTCAACTGTTTACGTTCACTTAATGATTTTTTATTAACAAAGATCGGGAGAAGCATGTTCAGTCAACTCAATTAGCGCGACAGGAGGTATATATACAGCAGACCGACCTCTGTCCCACGACTGTTTTCCTGCATCCCTCCACCACCCCATCTCCTCACTCATAACTATTCCTATATAATGTGGCGCTTTGGTTGTGTGTGGGTGTGCATACAGATACTGTAACAGCGTGTGAGTACCGAGTTCTCTTTCCCCTCATTTTGTGCCGGAAAAGTTTAAAAATCGCTTGAATGTGTAAATTGATATGATAAACTTTCACTCTATGATGGTTAAACGTTGCAATTAATCTGCGAATCACATGCGTGCCGAACCATGGGGCCTAGTCCGTACAGATCACAGATCAACTACGATCTGTTACACCTCTAGTACTTATCCTTAAAAAGAGGTGGCCATGGTTGAGTAACTGGTGTCGTGAGGTCAGTTCCGTCATTATTTACACACACAGAGGTGCAAAGCAGAAGCTCACGTTTGTCTCTCTCCTTTTAGGACATCCCTCTTAGATCAGTACCTACCAAAATTACAGAGAGGTGAGTGGTGTTTGTGTCATCTGTTGGTTTGTCATTTGTGTATCTTAGTTGGAAACAAACAAGGTCTATGGCATAAGGTCTATTTTTATAAATGTCCCCTTTAGTATGTCTTGAGTCTAGTTTTGTCTTGCTGACTAAAGCAGCGATGTTGAAGTTGTCTTTCTCACTGTTGCTCTCTGACAGCTTTGATGAGTCTGTTGAGGATCCCTTCTCTTTACCTGCCCCTCCCTTGAGCACATATAAGTGAGTGGAGCCATAAAGGCTCAGCCAGCTCTATGGGGCCCGTAGTTTCAACACTAACAATGCAAACGCTCAGTGAGCCGCTGCTAACTGGTCATATGGTTAGCATGACCATAGCTGCACTCCCTCATCTACGGTATGTTTCCAGCCTACAGTGCACTTTTGGCTTAGACAAGCACGTGTTGCTGCTTGCAAAGAGATAGAAAGGAAACAGCATTTTCCTTTCTGAGCCGTGTTGAGGCACATTTCAAGGGGACTCTCTGTCAGGGTTTAAACTAACATAGGGCATTCTGCCTGCCACGGCCCTCTCTCACACACACACACACACACACTCACCCACAAACTGGTTTCCATGTTTTATGGTGACTTCCCATAGACATGATGATTTTAATACTGCACAGACGGTATATTCTATCCCCCAACACTAACCCTACCCCTAAACCTAAAAAATGTATACCTGTTTTTCTCATGAGGACCAATAAGGACAAAATAAGTCCCCATAAGGACAAAATTTACTGGTTGTCCTTGTGGGGACATTTGGTCCCCATAACGTAGGGAATACCAGGTACACACACACTTAATTTTCAGCAAAACTACAACATTTTCTCATATTATCTATTTAGATCCCTTGACTACACAAAGTAGTTAACTACTTAACTACAAAACTAGTCGAGTCCTTTATTACTACAAACTGCACATATTCACCCAAGCTTCCCCTGTACTGGCTGCAGTCAAATATAACTCAGTAACAGCATGACAACAGCTATAAACATCTTTCCTGTCCCACATTGCCCATGCACATTTAGACATGTGCATTGTGTGTGTGTGTTCCTTCATGGGTCAAAGTGTGTTTTTGTCTCTGTGATCTTTGTCTACTGTCCTTGTAGGAATAAATCACAGAAGACTAAGTTTGATGAAGAGCTTCACGACAAGATGACCACCACCATCAATGATCTGAGCTCCAGCAAGTTAGTCCTATATAAACAAGCACATTAAATCATTTTAGATGGAATAAAATCCAATTTGGTTAAAGTTGCAACATTTAGCGTGTATGAAAATGAGTGAAAAGATTTTGTGTGTGTGCAGGCAGTGGGTGAAGTCTGAAGAGATCTCTGGCCTCACGTTGTGGTTTACTAAACGAGACCTGGAAAAGCAGGTTAGTGTTTTACAGAGGGCTTCACCTAAATGTAACTTCTGGGATGCATGTGTTAGACAGACAGACAAACAGTTATTTATTTATGTAGAAATGAAGAAATTAAAAAACTTGGTAATATAAAGTGTGTGTGTGTGTGTGGTTCTCTCAGTACAGGACTATAGAGATGCCAAGCTTTAAATATTACATCGGTTGTGCCACGTTCATCTTTATCTGCATTTTCATCATCCAGATGTTTGTTACCACGCAGTAAGTAACATGAATACAAGCGAACCCCATAGGCAGACTCAGTTTAACACTTGGTGCTGAACGTGTCTTCATGTGCTACAATCATTTGCCCTGAGAGTGTATAACTCTCTTTATTTGTCTCTCTCTGTCTCTCTCTGTCAGGCGTAAAGAACTGGGGCTGGCGTTTGCGGTATTGGGGTGTTTTCTGCTTTTGATTCTGTGCATCTGTTTTGCGGGTCATATACAGGTTAGACCACCAATGCTTTCTTTTGCCTCAGCACACACATTCAGTTGGCCTAATGGTTTCTGGGGTATTTTTGTGTGCCTAGGACTATAAAGGTCCACCCCCTGTGGTTTTATAGATGCTTGAGCATGCAGTTCCTCCCTTGCTGTGTACAGTGCTGTAATGTGGAGAATGTCATATGCTGTGTCCATTGTTGGCACTGACTTATATTGGAATGTGAAATAACTAAAAACAGACTGACATTTGCTACAGTGTCGCAAACTTAAATACATACATGCCGCGAAAGAGTCGGACATGCACAGTGTTTCTCCCAATATCCTCTCTGTCCCATTCAAATACACTGTTGCTTTTTCCAGCACACTCTGGCTTCAGTAACCTTGAGCTTTTGCTCAGGTCAAATCCAGATTTCTTTTACTTTTAACAGCTGTTTTCCCTTCTTTTTCTTGCTCAGATGATGTTTCCAGAGAAGTTGAAGTCATGTACGTGGCTCTCGGCTCTTTCAGAAGCAGTGGTTAAGAAACCTTTTCTGCGTCTCCCATTGGCAACTGTGGCCACCGCAGTCATAGTCATCATCGCCATGTTCAACTTGGTAATGCTCAGCCTCTCTATCACTGCAATATAGGTCACACACACATCATTTAATTCAGTGTCTCATGCAGTGTAAAATATAAACCACTTTTTTATGCTTAGGTCCTCAGACAATATTGTTGGTATATGTGTTCACTAAAGAACTACAAAAGTAGTTTCATCTATTAACATTTTTCCCTATCAAACTGTCTTTCACTCCACAGTATTTTAAAAACCTGGAGAATTTATGTGTCACTCTGCCACAAAATAACAGCAGCATTCCTGATTCTGTTGAATACCTTTCGTATTTGCCTGTAAGTAGCAAGCACGTTTATTTAGATACCTAAATGGAGACATACCCTAAACTTCTGTTAGTCTTATGTACAGCTAATTATAAATACAACAAACTAACACAAACCCACATCATAACCCTAACAAATTGTTTACATTATTATTTAATTTACTCATTTATCATCTTTATAAATGAGGATGTGTCATAGCCCTGATATTAGATTATGAGAGTATTATAACTACTGTCTTGTTGCCAAAAAAAAAAAACAATTAAAAAATGACTCATTTAGTTTCTGTATGGTTTGTCTTTCCAGTACACCGTATATAATTGTATATTGGCGTTGATCGCCTGTGGCGTGTTTTTGAGGGTGAGTTTGGAGCTGAAGGTGGCCTTCCTCTTCATCGTCTCTACTGTTTCCTACATCATCATCTTCTACTCGCAGGAAAATCTCTTCACCAGCTACAGCTGCCTGCTCTACGGCAACTACAGCTGGTACACTCTCACAAATACATATGCATGTGTCTTATATTTTCATTATTTTATATTTAATTCTAGATGCTTATATTTCCCGGTTTTACATTTAGATTAGCGTTGCCATCATCTAATGCTAACTTAAACTTTTAACACTGTTAAATGTAATCTTTAGCATTTTTTTTTCATACTGGACATTTAAAGCAATAGATTTTTATTGTTTTAAATTACATTTATTTAGACAAAATAGTAGAGAATTTTAATATTGGCCATTTATCGTAAACCCAGCCTGATCTGCTGGCGATTTGATTTCGCCCTGCAACTCAGTCTGGAAACCTGTACATTCATTTTTTACTGCTTCTGTTACACTTTTGCGGGAACCAATCACAGACTGGCTTATCCACGCCTCTTGTGCAGTAGAAAATACAGAGCAGACTCCCCAGACCAATGTTCAATCTTAAATTGAGCTTGTTCTGGTGATAGCCAAGCAACTTTTTTCGCCCATAACATGAAAATAATAATTGGTATTGGCAAGGATTTTAATATCTGTGCATCTCTGGTATAATCATGTCCATTGTTTGTCTGTTGCAGTGTGGAGGGCAATATTTTGCTGTGCAAAGCAGGACTTATGAAGCACCCACAAATCATGAGCTGCATCTACATCACACTCTTCCTCTTTACCATGCTGCTCATATCCCGCCAGGTACACACCTTATGCCACACACACATACAGTAATACAGAGCAGAGAAAGTCATACCCACCCTTGTTCTGTCCTCTCTCTTCCCCTCAGAATGAGTACTGTTGTCGTCAGGACTTCCTGTTGAAGAATAAGAACATGGCCGATAAGGAAGAAGTCGAGCTGTGCGAAAACCTGAACCGTCTCCTTTTGGAGAATGTTCTCCCTGCGCACGTGGCCGCTCTCTTCGTGGGCGAGAACAAAAAGAATGAGGTGGGGCTGCTGTCCACTATCTCTTTACTAAACCGGAAATACAAGGTAGGAACCGGCTTTGAGTGAGTGGGATGAACCTGTATATCATCCGCTTCTGTCTCCCATACAAGACCAAACATATACCAGTGATTCCCAACCAGGGGTACCTAAGCCGGTTCCAGAGGGCACTTAAAAAGATTTAGATTTTGCTTTGTTGAATATTTAAAACCAAAATGGACATTAATACATTAAAATAACTATTTATGAATAATGTTATGGTTTTTCCAGAAGAATACAAAATGATGTGTGTAAAATTAACATTGTAAGAGCCTCATAGATTGGGTTGTGGCAGTACATAAGACAAAAAAGGTTGGGAAACACTGCCATATACCACACAAGATCATATCATAAAATACTCCACCATACCATTCCAATATCTTACTGTACCTATTACAATGTAGACTATACAAAGAATACTAGGTCACTCCACGCTGTAATTTATAGTAACCTCTCTACCATTTTCTGCCACAGTCAATACTTTACCATTTCATATTTAAGAAAGATTAAACATTTTAGGTAAAACAACAGGCCTGAAATATTTACAGAGATTTGTATTCCTCCCTGATCTGTGTTCCTTTAAGAAATGTATAATTTTACAATTATCTAGTAGTGCAATAGTTTTGGTCATATTTTCTTATTCTCACTGTACAGAAATTATTTTAATTTGTCCCTGCTCGTCCCAGTTGCGGGTCAGTAAGATTTTTTTAAAAGATCATTTAATTTTTAAAAAAAGTCTCATGCTTACCAAGGCTGAATTTATTTGATCAAAAATATGGTAAAACAGTCATATTGTGAAATATTATTATGAATTAAAATAACTGCTTTCTATTTTAATATATTTTAAAATTTAATTTATTTCTGTGATGGCAAAGCTGAATTTTCAGCAGCCATTACTCCAGTCTTCAGTCATATTATTCTTCAGAAATCATTCTAATATGCTGATTTGGTGCTCAAGAAAAAATTGTCATTATCAGTTTTGAAAACAGTTGTGATACAAAACTGTAATACAATTGTGTACATGCTAAATAAAAATATTAGTTTAAAATAATAGGGGGTTATGATAAAAACATTTTTAATATATTGTCATTTATTATTATTAATTTAGAATATAGACAAACCTTATATTACTGTAAATGTCTAGATTGGCAATATGTTGAATCTGCCCCATATTAAACCATTCCTTTTTGTTTTCTATTTTAAAAAAAAATAGAACATTTATCAATTTGCCACTTCTATAATTCAAAGTGACATCAAAAATCACAAATCCCTTTACTCTAAGGCTATAAATGTCAAAATCAGCTTCTGGGTCATTATTTAGTAGAACGGAATAACTGCATGATGTTTCTTTGATAAGCAGTTTAAATCAGTGCATTGACTGAGTGCTGTTTTCCACTGGACTGTAAAAAAATATTTTCAGGATTTATCACAACTTTCCACAAATCTTGTCAAATCAGCTGAAGTTCACAAACGTTCAGATAACATAATATTTAGAATTCTGTCAACGGCGTGCTTTACCCCACTGCATCCCACGCTTTGCATTGCACCTGGTGATGTAAGGCTTGGATGAGCTGCTCAGGCATGGAAACCCATTCCATGAAGCTCTCTACACACTGTTATTGAGCTAATCTGAAGGCCACACGAAGTGTGGAGGTCTGTAGCTACTGGCTCTGCAGAAAGTTGGCAACTACTGCGCACTGTGCGCCTCAGCATGTGCTGACCTAGCTCTGTGATTTTACTTCGTGGCTGAGTTGCTGTTTTTCTCAATTGCTTCCACTTTGTTATAATACCACTAACAGTTGAGCGTGGAATATTTAGTAGTGAGGAAATTTCACAAATGGACTTATTGCACAGATGGCAACCTATCACGGTACCACGCTTGAGTTCACTGAGCTCCTGAGAGAGACCCATTCTTTCACAAATGTTTGTAGAAGCAGTCTGGATGCCTAGTGCTTGATTTTATACACCTTTGGCCATGGAAGTGATTGGAACACCTGAATTCAATGATTTGGAGTGGTGCTCAATACTTTTGGCAATATAGTGTATGTTTTTCATTTTGTTTTCTTACTTTCTAATATTTTTCATTTGTGAAACAATTCATCAGGTGTCAATACATTTCAATCCATCAGTCCATTTATTCTTATTCCTCCCGTTTTTATTTATCCCCTAAGTTTATTTAGTGGACATTTTCTTCATGTTACTCAAAACTCTCATGTGTTGTGTCAATCATACCTAATGTCTTCTGAGTCTATGAATATCCTTTCATAATAGATGTTTTTGTTGTTTCTGTTGTGCCATGTGAATTATTGTACCACAGAATCTTGAACTCTTGCTTCATGTGTCTTTCTGATCCTCTTCTCCAGGACCTGTACTATAAGTCATATGACTGCGTATGTGTGATGTTTGCCTCGGTGCCGGATTTCAAAGAGTTCTACACTGAATGTGACATCAATAAAGAAGGACTGGAGTGTTTGAGGCTTCTCAATGAGATCATCGCCGACTTTGATGAGGTCAGAGTTATGTCATGTCTCTCAGCATATGTGTTGGTCCTGCTTTTCTCTGATCTCCTTATTCCGCTGTCTTACTTTTCTTCTCATTACCTGAATGAATGGAAGAATCATTGTATATGAATAGTGCTTCTCTGCCAACATCTGAATAGCTTTCGCTTCTAAGGGCATCACCTAAGCTATCATTTGAGTAGTTTGATTAAATGAGGCAGCCATAGTTGTACACTCATATCACTTCAGCTGCTTATTTGTGTGAGATGCTTTTGGATTGAGGATTAAACATCAGCAGGAACAAAGCCCTGGGTTGAATGATATGTTTAACCCAACAATTTTGGCAGCAACCTGGTTCACCCAGAAGGATCTAAATACAGGTCCATGCTTGGCTTCCTTCACTTATTACTAGTGTTGAGTTTCAGTGTGGTATGGCTGCTGTCCCACTTTTCAGTTCTTATTATCCTCCCGTTCTCTCTCTGCCATTTATCGTAAGAAAACATCATGGCATGAATTTCTACTGCTCTGAATCACTGACATCCACTCAGCCCTTCCCTCTTCTCCTTACCTGCAGTTGCTGTCTAAGCCCAAGTTCAGTGGTGTGGAGAAGATTAAAACCATCGGCAGCACGTACATGGCTGCTGCAGGACTGAGTGGACCTCCAGAGCAGAGCAGCCAGGTACTGCACTACCTAAACATCTACAAAAATGTAGTCAAAGTGAATTTAAACCATGAATCTCACAAATGCATTCATAACATTAATAAATGATGTCAGTGTGTTAACTTCTCTTCTGCCTTTACCTCTCATATATCTTGTAAATGTAATACTCAAAAAAAGAAAGAAGGATGCTTTCTCTCATACTAATTGGAGGCAACTGTTACCAGTTTGTTTTGTGTTAATTTGTCAGCTTTTGCTGTCATACTTTTGACATTTAGTAGCTATTATCTCACATTTTTGCTTCTAAATGGAATGCAGGCCGTTTAAATGTACCGTATGTCATTATGCCCCAATCAGTGATGCTTGCTTTAGGATTACTAAAAAGTAAATGTAATGAAAATTAATTGCAAAACATTATGTGAATTCAATTGAAATAACTCTGTTTTAGCCACACATTAAATGTAATTTGAAGTCTGTCCATAAAGGTGGCTCGATCCAGAACTCCCGAACCTATATTTACATTTACATTTATTCATTTAGCAGACGCTTTTATCCAAAGCGACTTGAGGAACTGAGGAATACGGGAAGCAATCTGTCATGAAGAGGCGAAAAATCATGAAAAAGTGCCTTAAATACTAAGTTTTGGGCATTACCCAGAGCAGCACAAGCTAGAATAGGGAGGAAAAAGAGAAAAATAGATTTTTTTTTTTTTTTAAGACGAGGTTAAGTGCTTGTGGAAGAGATGAGTTTCCAGCTGTCTTTTGAATGTTATCTGTGATTCAGCATTCCGGATGGAGGTGGGAAGATCATTCCACCAGCAAGGAACGGTGAATGAAAATGTTCTGGAGAGGGATTTCATGCCTCTCTGTGATGGTACCACGAGCCGTCGCTCCTTAGCTGAGCGAAGGCTTCTGGTGGGGGTGTAGACTCGTAGGAGCGAGTCAAAGTATGCGGGTGCTGAGTTTGTGATGGATCTGTAAGCAAGCGTCAATGCCTTGAACTTGATGTGAGCAACGAGAGGTAGCCAGTGCAGAGAGATGAAGAGAGGTGTGACAAAGGCCCTTTTGGGCTCATTGAAGACAAGACGTGCCAATGCGTTCTGGATCATTTGAAGCGTTATGATCGCACACGATGAAAGTCCAGCCAGAAGCGCATTGCAGTAGTCAAGCCTAGAAATTACCAGGGCCTGGACGAGAAGCTGTGTTGCATGCTCTGTTAGGAATGGTCTGATCTTTCTGATGTTGTGCAGCGCAAACCTGCATGACCGAGCTGTCTTTGAAATGTGGTCTTTGAAGGACAGCTGATCATCAAAGGTTACTCCAAGATTTCTGACCGACCTTGAAGGGGAAATCATTAAAGTGGAAGTCTTGTTGTAGAGTCAGATTGGCAGGGAAGACGAGAAGCTCAGTCTTTGCCAGGTTGAGCTGTAGGTGATTTTTCCATCCATGCCGAGATGTCCGTCAGACAGCTAGAGATTCGTGCAGCTACTCTGGGATCTGGTTGAAATGAAAGGTTGAGCTGTGTCTCATCAGCATAGCAGTGGTATGAGAAGCCATGTGCCTGTATGATGGGTCCCAGTGATGTAGTGTAAATGGAAAAGAGGAGAGGTCCAAGCACTGAGCCCTGGGGAACCCCCGTGGTCAGTTGATGTGCTTTGGATACCTCCCCTCTCCAAGCAACCTTGAAGGACCTACCTGTGAGATGGGACTCAAACCAGTGGAGTGGAATCCCTGAGGTGCTGAGTGATGAGAGGGTGGACAGAAGAATCTGATGATTCACAGTGTCAATAGCAGCAGATAGATCGTTAGACAACAACATTTGGAACTTCATTTAGCCTCATTTAGTCTGCTTAAACTCCACCCCTTTCTTACTGTTGATTGCAAGCTTGCACTCAACAACTGATGTATAGAAAACAAGTCCCCGTCCTACATTTTTTCTTTTCAAAAATCTGTTTCAGCCAGACATCACAATATGGAAGAAAAGATCTGTCTCTACTTCTGTGACATTGCTTGGGATGTAGACAGGGTGTTAAACTTATTTTTAAGTTAGAGTTACAGTTGTTATGGAAAGTTTAAGATTGTCCAGCACTTGTGACTGAGGTGCTCTTGATGGATAAGGTGATAAAAATTGGACACATTTTAAAACCAAATGAAAGAGAAGTTCCTTTTGGCTATGCAAGTCAATTTAATTCTCTGACCCATGGTCACCCTGCATTTGTAAAAGGGTCCTTCAAGCTGCATAATTTATGTATCTCTGAGCTCTGTGTGTGCTCTCAGGACCGTGAGAGGCAGAATGCACAGATAGGAAACATGGTGGAGTTCGCCATCGCTCTGATCGGAAAGCTGGACGGCATCAACAGACACTCCTTCAACACATTCAGGCTTCGCGTCGGTAAGTCTGACTACAAAACCCTCAATTCTACATCACTGTTAATTACTCAGTTATTGCTTGGAGTCCGAATGAATACGCCACCATCAGGATGAAGGACACTTTATCTCCAGGTATTTCAAGAGATATTTCATTTTAGACAACTCTGACTTAAAATTAAACCAATATATACAGGATGTAGCTGTAAATCTCATTGAAAAACAAAGGCAGCTCATAAGATAGAACTCTGGCTTCTTCAACAGCTCAGGGATAACATGCGCTTGGGAACTGGCATGAAATGCTTCATAAACGCTCCATTTAAGAGTCTGAGAACATATCGCCCATCTGTGGCTGAGATCTTATCAAATTATAATAACAGATACAAATCCCCTCTAAAAGATTTTATTAGAAAAAGAAAAAATGCATTCCAGCAGTCACTTTAGGATGAAACTCACTGTATCACTGGATCTGCTTTATGCTTCAAGTGCAATCAAGTCTGTGAGCCAAAATTATATTGAGCTTCAGATACTGTTTCACTGTCACTAAACAACAACAGTTCAGGGTTACATGATTAATTGAAAATGTGATTATAAAGGCTGTGATTAAATTAAATAATAAATGCCCTGCGTGTTTTAGAGTGAAGTGCGACACTGTGTTCTTTTACATGCAAGCAGCTCATTATCCAGTGTTTTCAGCATCTCAGAGTGGCTTGGATCACAGTAAATGCTGGTCCACATGAGCTCATCGCTTCGTGTGCATGTGTTTGGGTCACTAATAACAAGCAATTGTGAACGCAACATGCTAGTCATCTTAACATCTTTGAAATGAAGAAATTAAGACAAGTAATTTAACAGTTGTACTATTATTATTGCATTATCTTATTTTTCTTAAACTTGTATTTTACAGTGAAATGTTACAATAATAATATTTCTTATTTTGTTAATAATAATTATTATTATTTTAAAATCATATTGATGTTTTCCCCTTAAAAATCTTTGGACAAACTTTGTAGCTAAGTACATCAAACCTTTTTTTATTGCCTTTTAAATCACATTTAGATACCCCCCAAACCCCAAAATCATGCATCATTAGTACAGTCACAGTAAATGACTGCTGGTAAAGCATGAATTCAAATGCAGATATCATGTAAATGTCATGTTTAGAGAGTTTAGTGAGTTTTTCCATTGATCTGCATGTGTGTGTGTGTTTGTGCAGGTATAAACCACGGCCCAGTGATTGCTGGGGTGATTGGAGCCAGGAAACCACAGTATGATATCTGGGGAAACACTGTGAATGTGGCCAGTCGGATGGAAAGCACTGGAGAGCTGGGTAAAATACAGGTAGGAATTGAATCACTCTTACAGTACTTCACGTCTCTAGATCCGCTGTGATAATAATTCTCTTCTCATTTCTAGATTTTCAAAATAGCTAAGTGATTTGCCCTCATTAAAAAACATGAAATGAAGATCAGTTTTTGCTATGACGTGTGTTTGTGTTGCAGGTGACAGAGGAGACATCAGATGTCCTGCAGAAGCTGGGCTACTTATGTGAGTGTCGTGGCCTGATCAATGTGAAGGGCAAAGGAGAGCTCAAAACCTTCTTTGTGTGCACAGATTCCAGCAAACAGCAGGGCATCGGTCTGAGCTGAGACTGAATCCTCTGCTTCTGACAGCTTCACACACACACACACACACAGACAGACTCCGGACCTATATGTGATCTCTTTGTTTTCTTTCGAGAATGTTTTATTGCTACTGGATTTGTTTCTTTAGAGCATGTCTAAAGAACTGCACATTCTTTCTGAACTTGACATGTTATAGTTTGTTTTGGCAACATTTGGAGACCTGAAACTCTCAGATATGCAGCAATGTATACATATACACACATCTCACACGAACACAAGCTGAACTGTGCGATCCTCTTATGGGACACAGACCACAGACAGTGGGTAACTGAGTTTGCTGAAGGAAAATACTGGTTCTCAGTACTGCTCTCAGAATTTCTGGGCACTGCTGTCATAGTGGCCTTGATCATGTTGGATTTAGACTGATTTGGGATGACTGAGCTGGTCGGCAGAGGAACACCTGACTCACACAAACCCATCATCACAGATGTGAAAATATCTAGAATTTCTTCAGTCATTTGAAATAATGTCCTTTATTATCAACCTTTCTGTCAACTCTTGGACCAACAAAATAGTGGATGCCTATTCTTGCTTGAATCTACATACTGAAGATGCTTTTTTTAATTTGTATTTTCTTTAGAAACAACTGCCAAGTGTTTTGAATGCCAAATTTTGACATGCAGTGTTGATTTGCTGTTGCCTTTGAGTTGAGATTGTGGATGTTGGAGATGGGCCTTCCTTAGCTTCATAATATGCTACAGATCAAAACTTTTAAGGAACGTTTACATATACTGGGGGTGGGTGGGAAGTAAATGACTGAAGTTAAATGATCTGAGTGAAAGTGTGTTTTCATCGATTTCCCATCATCTTTCTCAGATCTTGACCAAATAGCTCTGTGGCTTCTCTCATCTGAAGTTGTATATTTACGACTGGATGTACTCGTGCATCTTAGCTCACGTCGCAGTAAATTGATTTGCTCAAATGGTCTCCGCTTCTGTTCCGTGAGAAAGCTTAGTGAAAGTGGGAAGTATTTGTCTGATGAATTCAGATTGCAATTCTTATGCGCCTCTCTGGGTTTTCAGCACTCGTGAGTGTTACAATGTGACTGAATTTACATGGTTTGAGATTATGTGCTGCTTTTCTGTACCGCAATGTTTGTGAGGAACACGCCTGCCATCTCCTCTGTTTTGTATGCAGTTACAGAATAAATCATTTTACACTTTACAATATGCTTCCTGTGGAGCATTTTGAAACTCATACCTGTAGGTCATAGGTCACACGGGACATTGTGCAGAGTGAGACTGTATAGTTATACTATAACAGATAAATGATTTGTTGCCTTACCACAATAGCAAATCTGAGAGCATTACAAAACATAAACCAACACTGTTTCCCAATGGATGAATATTGCTTCTAATTTAAAATTTGCATTTGCAAATGTCTGTCATAGAAGTAATATCTGGCATTGCCAAATATGAAGACTGATTAGAATTACCCATGATTCTTTGTGAACAAAAACCTTTATTTTGGCTTCAAATCAAAGCATCAGTGGCGACACATGTAATAACATTCAGAGGTCTTGGTTTAATTTCCTTTAAGGTTTACTCTTAATTCTCCCAAAGCATGATATGATTTGTGATCTAGCAAAGAGCACAACTGATGCTATGAACCACTCTCAGGTTACAGCAGAAATTTACAAGTGCTATCCGCTGACATTCTGTCATCATTTACTAACCCTCATGTTGTGCCAAACACGCAAAACTTTCATTCATTTCAGTTATTCATTCATTTTCATGAACACAATATTTGTAATAGTTTCATAAGTCCACGCAACCAGAACTTTCACACATAAATAAATAAAATTAATCCAGACATCATCCTTATGAATCGAGCAGTTTAATTCAAGCCTTCTGAAGAGACATTATCACTTTATAAGATTTAATAATTTAGGCTTTTATTCACGTATAAACAATGATCAACACACATACATAGAGCATATAAAACATGGTAAAAAAAAACTCAAATGTGTTTGCTTGATGCACGAGAACTAGCGAGTGTTGTTCTCACGTCACTAGCAAATTTGAGCTTCCATTTACCATATTTGATGTGCTCTATGTATGTGCGTTGATCATTGTTAATACGTGAATAAATTAAATCCACTCACTCGATCAATATGGATTACTTTCACAATATCTTTTTTGCTGCATAGACTTTCAATGGATGGACAAAAAATATATTCATTTGTGTTCTGAAAGTAAACAGGTTTTAGGTCTTTTTTTTTTTGGTGAACCATTGCTTTAAATGAGTGATTTATTCCTGCATTAAGTCGCTTACATTTTTGGAACTTAAGAATGGAAATACACAAAATGCTTAAAAAAAAAGGATATTTATTTAATTAAACAAAAGTAGATCAAAAACAGCACCATTACAGGATGATCTGGAATAAGCAGACTGCAGTGATGGAGGATCTCAACACACTCCCTCCATGGGTTCAATTATATCTCCCACTGAAACGCAGAAAACACATTTACCTCCATTATCCTGTTAATGTCAGTTTATGAGTAGATAAAGCAGTTTCCTAAGCACGGTCATCAACAGTCATTTCACAAACAAAACAAGTAAAAAAGACGAAGTCTAAATTACTGAATATTTCTTGTTTGTGCTGAGTGTTTGTTACCTGTGGTCAGGTGTGTGAACATATCCTGTGCAGTATTGTTGGGTAGTGAGATACCCATGGCCTTTCTGATACCATAAACACTGCACACGTCAGCAGGGGTCACCCGACTGGTCAAATTGGCCAGGTTACCTGTAACTTTCTCCGCTGCAATAAGGATAGTGGGGGTTAGAAGTAAAAAACTCTGCAACGTATATCTATACAGCTGCTGAAACCCACAGGTCTGTTAATGTACAACAATACTGACTCACTAAAATTCCTTGAGTAAGGAAAACTAAAAACACATGAGACAGGAAAAATGTCAGTGTTTGTCTAGTATTATCTGAAAGAGTGAGAGCAGTGAACCTGTCGTCAAAGGTCATGTTGTGTGTTTGTGCTTACCAAGCTGCAGCTCTTTAGCAGTAGGAACCAGTAGGCAGATGATGTTTGGCGGCTGTTTGGCACTCAGTCTCTCTTTCTGAACCTTCTGCAGCTCCCTCAGCAACACAGTTGTCTCATCCAGCTTCTGTTGGAAATGCTCTGCTTCTAAAGTGGGGAAGAGGAATTTTTACTGAGATAAATCATTTGTTAAATAGATGGGAAAAGGGCTCACTCATGTTACTGATGCGCTGCATTACATTCCACTGCTGAGGGAGGAGGATCATAATCAGTTCATCCAGCATAATAGACATGAAAGATGCATCTCAAGAAAAGAAAACGGTTCATTAATAAACTGGAAAAACATGGGGCCTGGATTTTCATAAGGTCTGATCACATCTAAAATGACTAAACTGGATTTATGATCCATAATTTAAACTAAACTTTCAAAAACAGGGAATTCTCACCTTCTGTGTTGAAGCTCTCAGGAAGGAGGTCAGGATTCAATCCCACAGAACTGAGAGTCATCACACTATCACCACTGCTGGGCTCTACTGCAACCTACAGAGACATGCGTGAAAAGATGTGACATGCATTGACTGACACCAGGCCAGAAATGTGTTAAAAAATTTGAGAAAAGACCGTAAGACTTCCGCAGTAGGTCAGTGCAAACATCTCAAGTCAAATCATGTCACATGTTCATTTTTATTGGACTATGTCACTAGAAAAATGCTTGTTGCTCTCCTTCAACACAAGAGTCTTGGGATAAAACTAGCTATACTATGTGATGCTTAGGCTGCAAAAAACAGGTGTTGAACAGTAGCACCTCCCTGCTAAGGTATGCTAGCTGAACCGCAGTCAAAGACGTCTAAGGCTACACTATGTTCATAGACGACCCATGCTTACCTTTCCTTCTACAGCACCCTCACACACATACATTAGTGTGAGTGAAGAAGGAAGTGAAAAAACGACAGGGGGAGAGTGTGTTTGTGTGTGACTGGGCAAATATTCCTTCCATTAGTGTGTGAAAGTTGGTTGGTGTTGTTGACACAGCTGCTGCAGAGCAGAGAGTCTGTGGTCCTGACGCTGCCTTTAAATACCAGGTTTGTGTCTTCACTTCCACTCAAGTGAGCTGTACTCTAGAATGCACTTATATACATTTTAATCTTATTCTGAGTATATGAGAGTGTTTTACCTCAGCATCATCTGTTGTGTCTGCTTTCTCTACAGGCTCCTCTATGGGCAGATTATCCTGAGGAAAACAAAAATCATCCTATCAAACCAGAAATAATAATCTAAAGCAGATTTATGTAAGATGCCTAGCTGAAAAGAATTCAATTGGATTTAACACAATATATACTTTTAGTGGTATATTATGGATTAAATATGTTAGTAAATTTTGACTAAAGACATGCAGTAATGAGCATGTAGTGAGATTTCTTACAGTTTCCGTCACTTTCAGTTGTCTCGAGTGCTCCCCACTGGTCAAAGCATCCAGGATATTATCTGCTAACCTGCTCATGTGCTCCTCGGATTTAGCAAGGTAATCTGTAACGCTACACATACACACATCCAAAATATAATTGTGGAATGGAAGGGGAGTGGTGGAAGAGCAGCAGATTCGCATAACCACACAAATGCATATAGGTTCAAAGCACAGTTTTAAAGAGTAGATGGCTCCATTTCAGTCATCCAAACCAATTCATGGATATGTTTCTTTATATGGGTGATTCCAAACACACACACACCTTTCAGATTCTGGCTGACTGTTGTCCTCTCCATAGAAGGAGTAAATAAGATCGGAGTCCTCCTTGCTGGTATTAGAAAAACTGGAGTCATATGAAGGAGCATATGAGCTGAATGGGCCGTAATTCATATAGGTAACTGCAAAAAAAGAGAGAGAGAGGCATGTGGGGATTTTTACAAATAATTTATGGAACACAGACTGATTCCAGTAATAGTAGTTTTAAAAAACACAGTCTAAAACTGTGGGTCTCTCAACCTTTTTTACTCCATTGTCAGTATTCCCCTACACCTAGATTGGTTTCCTAAACTTATCTTAATCTATGGGTACTCTTATATTTCCACTGTGCGATATGGGTCAGTACAGTTCAGTACTGTACGCAATTTTTGCCGTTTCCATTGTCAGAAGTTGTGAATGGTACCCTAATTCCGAACCATACTGTACCACTTTTTTGGCACCCTTCCATTGGGGTACCCAAGTAGTCCAGAACTAAAGGGTGGAGCTAGACTCACAGCAGAATCGTCACTTGCGTGTGCTTTTTCGCACCCTTGGCTCATACAAAGTGTGTCTTCTTGTGACAACAGCCACATGCAGAGAAGCATGTGCTGTATGTCGTCCATTGTTGTTTACAGTGTCACGTGAGAATGACGTTGCTCACTACACCACGCCTATCATAAGCGTACTGCTGGTGGTGGAAACGCAAGCTGGATCAGGGTTTACAGTCCCGAATCACACTGTACTGAACCGTACCGCACAACTCGGTGGAAACGAGCCATTAATTTCTGTAAATTAAAAGTAACTAAAATTACTAAAAAGGTTTTAGTAGCTGAATGTTAGGGCTGTGTGATATTGAAGAAAAATGCGATATGCAATACCTTGTTAAATAATATGATATTCGATATGCGATACAATATTGCTTTGTGTAAAATCTATTTAAATTATATTAAAAAAAATTTAAAAACTGAGAATGATATCATTTATGCGTTTCACATTCTTTCTGGGAAAAGAAAACATTGCTACAACTTCTGAAAGTGACCAGCAGTGTTTTAGCAAAAATTTATGTCACAAATCTGACAATATAATTTTAACATCAACGTAAACAAACAAAAAATGTAATGCCAATATTTAAATACCAAAAACTCTTTGCTTGACTTGGTAACATAGTTATATCAACCTAAAACTTAACATCAAGAACATCCAGGTAAACAAAGACACCTGAACTAGGGGTGGATGATTATCTTTGTTATTAAAAATAAGAACTAAAAACAGTAGTCTTCACATGAATTAAATATACACCGATACATAATAAAGCTACAAAGGTTATTCAGCCAACAGCACTGAGTGATGTTCTCTTTTTCTTTTGTTGTTTGACAGACAGCGGCAGGTTTACTGTATCAGCAGGCTGTCACTTTAATACCTAATGCACGGATCCTATTGACACGCATTCGGTTTCTTTCCCCAAATGATATCGTTCACTTAAAGCATAACCGACTGCGTTTACATGAATACAGCCATTTTGACATAACTGTGTGTGTATTTGAAAGTTCGAGTGTGTAACAAGGCACAAAACAGAACTGAAGGGATCACACGCTTTCAGAGAGGCGGCTTGGGGGCACGTTCCGGTGTGTGTGTGTCAGACAGTTGTTTTTCGCAAGTTATTGAGTTTAATAACTCTTTTTAACGTCAAGCAAGTCACATAAGTAACAGTCGTGTGCCCAGTCTATTCTCTGCTATATGCATCGACCTAAAACGTACACTTTTCACAATGTTGAAGTAGCCTATTATAATCATTCAGATATTGCGTGCCATTGCAATATGCATATCTCGATATGTACATTTACGATATTTCGATATATTGTGCAGACCTACTGAATGTTCTTCAGGCTTCCCACTCTTTGAATTTAAGTGAATTTGTCTGACTCTTCCAGTCATTTGTAATTTACTGGATAAAGCCTAAGGATTTTTATAAATGTTTTTTTTCTACCTGACAAACTATTTTAGAGCTTGGCATAAAAACAAGTGCATTTATAGAAAAAAGATTTTCTTGATTTACATGACTTTTCCAGGTCTAGAAATTTCCAGGTCTTTTAAAATTAGGCTACCTCAAGGTTTTCCAAGACTGTGAAAAGCCTGGTTCTTTAAATGAAACAGTTGTTGAGGGAGTGAAATAAAATAATAAATATCTTGATTTTTTGTTGTTTTAGCTTATTTTATTGCTCGTTTCATCTTATTTTAAGTAATTTTAGGTCACCTTGAGGCCCCGGCCAAAATCTATAGAATACAATGAGAGATTTGGAAAAGACGGTCTGAAGATAATGCACTCCAAAACAATCAGTTTTGAAACTACATGGTACAATTATTTACGTTGACTCTAAACCTTTGAATTTTGATCAAACAACTATAGAGTTTTACATTTTCCCTTGACCCCAAGTGAGAAATGCCCATGAAAGACCTCACTGGGATGCTGTGAGTGCTTTCCAGAGCAGTGCTGTGTGGCTGCTTATCAAATCCATGGCTTGATCACTTTATATAATAAACAGATTGAATTTAGGCTTTTATTCACATATAAACATTCATCAAATGTAAATTCAATCTGTTCATCATATAAAGCGAAAATTTGGACTAAACCACTCAAATGAAGCATCAAAGTGTCAGTTGCGTAGCTGTATACGAAGGGACAGAGAGCTCTCAGATTTCATCAAAAAAGATCTTCATTTGTGTTCCGAAGAGCTTACGGGTTTGGAACAACATGAGGGTGAGTAATTATTTACAGAATTTTCATTTTTGGGTGAACTAACCCTTTAAATGGAAGGCTATGATATTCTTCTGCCTAATACTCATGATTTGAGGTATCATTCATGTCATATTCAGGGTTTAAAATATGAACAATCTCAATACTCAACTTAGCAAGAACCACAGATAACTGACAGACAAACGATACAGAGGAGTAGAAAGTACAGCCCACTGATTTTTTTCTAATTGACAGCAGGAACAATTGGATTTTCTGGCACATAATATTACAGGTATTCAAACAGAGATTGTAGCACATCCTTCCTATGATCTTCTCCGCATGACTGAAGGTAAGGCCACAGAGTGAAGCTCATTGCTAATAGAGACATTTTATTCATTGTCATATTTCCAGGAAAATGAATACGAGTACCGGTTTTAACAGAGTACTCGAGACTGATACAATGTGAGATTCAAGTAGTGGGAAAACAAGTAGAGAGTGAATGTATATTACCTGGAGTAACCATGTTTCTCTTGTCCTCTTTGAAACCCTGCAGGGTGTTTATTCCAGTCTGCAGTCTACCTCCCATCATGCCTAATTTGACCGGGCAGTATCCTGGATCTAGCATGGAAGCATAATACACTGTACATGTTTTGTTCACACGTCTAACATTTGATTGTTTTCTTTAACACTCATTGCCACAAACCTCCAGCGCTTAGGTCAGCAGAGTTCAGGATTCCCAGAGTGGTTGAGCCATCAGATGTCCTTCTCTCAAACTCCAGCTGCTCAAAAGAAAAGTGACCGTTCATCATTTGTTATCTGACATGCTCAGTGAATGATCTCACATGTGAGGGCTGTACAATAACACATGGTTCATCTTCTGTGGTGTACTCATACCTCACACTGCAGACTTCTGTTTGAGAGTTTTCCTCCAGACTCCTCAACAATCTTCTTGATCTCCTCCAGGTCTTTCTCTGCTTGGCTCTTCTGAGCATCATCCTTACTGTCCCTGTAACACAAATGTATTTAGAGTAAATAAATCCCCACATATGAGGCATATCATTCCTGAAACGCCTAATGAACTAATGTCAGAGCAATGATTGATTAAATTATGAATAATGTATAATAGATCAGTCAGTGTGTGGTCTCTGTGGGCCTGTTCTCAAGCCTCTACCGAACCTGCGGAGTAGCAGGATTCATCCTCCCTAAAAAAAAAAGCTACAAAGTGTGTCTGAGTGTATCTCATGGGCTACAGATGGCATACAAGTCACAGCATGTTTAAGCATTCCAAGACTCTTGCCTACTGCAGCAGCCAAGCCGATTTACGTAGGCAAGCAACAAAAAGAGAGAGTAAAATAGAGAAAGACAGCGAACACCCCGGCAACACCTTGGAATGTCTCACTGGCTTCAGTACAACAGCAGAAGCCCTGAATGCAGCTACAAAGCCAATGTGAATAGCTGAACAGTAAGAAAAAGAAGCATTTGATTATCAATTTGAATCATTTTACTGCGCATATCACCCATTTAAGTACAGTCAAACAGACAAGATATCAGGACTGGAATCAATTTTAGTTTAATGGCAGCCAATTCATCACCATGATTAAAGTCTGATATTTACCTTTTGAATTGAAAACCATTTACATAAATATTTTATGGATAAAGTTCTCTCTTTTCAAAATTGAATATTTTAGATATGCGTCTCAATGTGGAGTTCTGGAAAAAAAGAAAATCTGCCCTCAGAGGTTTATCTAGAATGCCTATTTCCACTGAGGTAAAGGCTGTCACAAGATGAACAAGTTGAGACAGATTTTTTTTATACACGTGTGCGTCTTTGATTTGCTCACGTCACTTAGATCAGCAGCGGTCAGAATTTCGGTCTTAAACCATACATTATGCCGAAGTAACCTGCCAACTGGCGAGAAACCTGCAAGCAATTTTACTCACATTTGGCAGTTGGCAAGTGTTTCATATCCTGCCTGTGATTAATATGAACCATTATTTTAAGAATTATTCTGAAAAAAGGAAAAATAATTGTTCATTTTCAAAGCCACATCAGGATCAGACTAACTGAAAGGAAGTTTCTCCTAACTCTCAACTGAAAGCGCACTCTGCGAGAACATAACTGCAGGGCGCAATTACAACTGGTGTGGAAGCTAATATAGTTTTAGTTTTTGTTCTTGGTGTAAACCGGCCTTTATTCTAGACAAACATAGAAATAGATAAGTAGTAAAAAAACAAAACAAATTAAATATATGATTAATTCATACCTTGGATTATCTTTATTGCCTACACGGGGTGATTGTGAGTTGTCACTTGTGTCCATTACAGATGAGTTCTCTCTGGCAGGGTCAGACGTCCCGCCATCCTCGTCTCCATCCTCTGCTGAATGACTGCTGGACCTCTGCAGGCCAGCCATGAACTCTATGCTCTGCTTTAAACTATCCAGTCTCTCCTAAATGCACACAAAAAGTTCATTTTCATGTTCAACATTCCTGGTTTGAGAGATTTGAATAGGTATAACTGAAGAACACTCTACAACAACACTAATTATGGGATCATATTGTACATTGCACATTAGCGCCCTCTGGTGTGAAAACTGATTTAACAGAAAATTGTGAAAATGGCTAAATTTGGTTTCACCAACTATACCTCTAAATTTAACTACATCTCTAACTGTAATACAAGTTCCAAAACAATTTTTTTTATTTCCACTCACTGTGCTCAGGATCTTCATGCCAGAGTGAAGGAGTTTCTTTGCTGCTTTGTAGTAAATTGTCTCTGGTTTGTTGTAGATCATAGCGTTCTCACACATCACTCTGAAATCCAGCTGTGGGGAGATCAGTACAGCATCACCTTATCAGTCAATATTCAGTATATGACTGTAGATCATTGCTTGTCACTTGTCAAGTTAAGGCAGTTGGAATAATCAAGAAATTTGACTACTTAAAGGTTCATATTTAAAATCAACCCAAACACACCCCTCCCTTCATTGCTCCACCACCAAAATAATGAACAGACTATCCAACCCAGGCCACCACTCACAGCTTGCGCGAGTATGGATGAATCGGCTGTGATTCAACAACAACAACAGCATATCTTGGTTTTGTGAAACATGGCAAAATCAATGTTGCTCACATATCGAGCAAAAACAAAGCAACCTTGTTATCCATCTGAGGCATTCCCACTCTCAACATCTCTACGGCGCTGGAAAGCTTTTCCGATATTAACACAGATCCTAGCTCTTGCCTGACCGTAACCCTTCTTTTTCCAATTATATTCCTCTGTCCTTTTCCTCTTTGGTAATATCTCAGCTATCTTTCTTACTACAATTGTCCCACTTGCTCACTCTCTCCTCTCCCACCTTGGCTACAAAAGTGCTTTGGTGCTCCAATGGATTGGTCCGATCCACTTTGTTTTTTCTCCTATACACAGCCAGGACTGTGTAAATATGTTTTTTTTTCCAGCACAAACACGGAACAGACATCTAGTAAATATTCACAAATTTCTTTGTTTGGGTGTTGATTTAAAATTTCAACAGCATTTCTCAGAAATTATTTAATGCACCCTAGTGCCAGTCTGTACCCTAGTAACAGCTGCAATGATGATCATATTACCTTGAGCTCCTCAAGTGACTGGTATTGCTCCTTCTTCACTTTCTCCTTCATAGTGCTGAAGTCCATGGGTCTCTTTATAATGAGAGAGTATCCTGGGGCAATCAGGTCCGTCACAGGGAATGAGAAGAACGCACTAGGGTCCTTCCTGCAGTAAACAGCAGCGTTCATTTGTGCCTCAGAGATGAGTTTATTCAAGATCAGCACTGTAGTTATATATTAAGTCATATACTACTGTTCAAAAGTTTGGTGTCAGTAAGTTTGAAGTTGTTTTTCAGCAAGGACATATTAAATTAAAGGCACAGTATGTACGTTTTGCTGCTAGAGATGGCCTTTTCAAAACAATAACAATGGCATAGCTTGATGACGCCATGAATGAGCGTGGAATCATGGGAGTTGTCGTCTTCACCTCCACAGCTGATGGAAAACAATCCGATGGGATTCAGGCAGAAACCATATTCATGGATGAGCTAATGTATTAAAGTTTTATTAACGTTACTGTGGTATGAAGCAGGGCAGAGGGTAACACAGCGTTGTTTTACTTGGTCAAAACAATCATATTAAAAACATGCTTGAGTGTGTTGAGAAAGTTATGTTATAACGTTACTCTGTGTGGTCGCCTGGTGGTTGGTATGGTGGAGAAAATGCTGTGTTACTGCAAATAAATTTCTTCCTGATTATGCAATGTGTTGTTTCTGAGGCATGGTATGTTACTCGCAGTAAATCAAGAAAACAATAAGACTAAACCGAGTTGAGCTATATAACAATGATTAGTTTTCTGTCAATAAAAGGATCCAAACAGTTGCTCACCTGTCTAATAAAACACATAATATATTAAAGCATCTTTGGTGTTTCCATGGTTTCTATGAAAGTAAAGCTGGAAATCGGCAGTAACGCGGATATGACGTCATTGACAGGCGACACAATGACACAGGCTGTTACACTGGTTAAAATAGCTGATTTCTCTGGATTTTAACATTGTGAAAACAATGGAAACATTTGGGATAATGCAAGTATACAAGTCAACAAAATATACAACATTATTTTAATGTTTTTTTTGTGGATATTTTAATCAAAAAATCGTACATATTGTGCCTTTAATCAAAACAAAAGTGACTTCCATTTCAAATCAATGCTGTTCTTTTGAACTTTCTATTTATCAAAGAATCCTGTATCACATTTCCACAAAAAATATTACGCTGAAGAAGTGTTTTGAACATTGATAATAATAATAAATATTTCTTGAGCACCAAATCAGCATATTAGATTGATTTCTGAAGGATCATGTGACTCTGAAGACTGGAGTAATGATGCTGAAAATTCAGCTTTGCCATAACAGGAATAAGTGAAGACAAAGAAAAGTGTTATTTTAAATTGTAATATTATTTCACAATATGTCTGTTTTTACTGCATTTTTTGGTCAAATGCAGCCTTGGTGAGCATATTAATATACTTGTACATTAATGTACAATAGATATATATGAATCCACAACCTGTCTAAACAGGTTGTCCTAGAGTTAGCTATGTTAAGTCCTACCTCTGGAGTTGTCGGATGAGTTGACTCAGGGCCTCCTGTAGAGGCGTCTGCTCTTTTTCTGAGGAATTACAAAAGCCATAATCAACAGATAATTAGCACAAGCAACTAATCCTTCAAAACAATAGCATCAAAAATAGATTAATCCTAAACCCTGAGAGGGTTCACTGCTTTACCTTCCATTTTGGCAAGAGAGGGGGTGAGGGGCTTGTCCTGGGAAACATCGGATCGAGCAGGAGTTCTGCTCTGTTCATCCCAGTCTGGATCCACGGAGTCTGGGCCCTTTCTTTTTTTGGTCATCTATGAGACACATTCATTGCTTAGGATGTAGTAAGCACATAAACAACATAGCAAAAGCAAGCACCAAATAAAAAAAACAGTATTCATATCTCACCTTTTTCTTTTTGTCAGCCGGCGACACTGGAGGACTGGCTCTGTCTTTCTCGTCCTTCTTTTTCTTCTTCTTTTTCTTGTCTTTGTGTTTGTCGTAATCTACCTGGTCATCATAAACACTCTCGAGGCTAGGGCTGCCTGTGGTGACCTCATTCCCAGCCACTTTTAACACCAGTTTCAGAGGACGCTCAGTGAACTCTTCAATGCCAGAAACACAAATGAGTTGACTACTTTAAACACCTCTTTCTGACTCACAGTGTGACCATAAACAAGGAATTTAGGTGCTATGCAAAAAACCTAAGCTAATAAATACAGAAAACCTCGTCGTGTCGTTATCACTAATAAATAGCTGCCTCTTTTGAGAAGAATTATACTTCTCATAGACCACAATATGTATTATGTCATGTTATAAAATATATCCTCCATTTAAAACCTACATAACAATTCAAAATTACTGAAGCCAAATGCACTTTCACCTGGTTCTAGCAGGGATTAGATTTAAGACATTTATGGAAAAAACAACCTAAAAATAATTGCGATTCTGATACTGCCTTGGTTAAGCTGATGTTTTGAGCAACAGCTGCTATTTCGGAGCAAAACAACCAAGCAATCAGCTCAAGCTACAGGAAAAACACACATTATTCTATATAAAGCAACTCAAATCGGAACATTGACTGCATTGAAAACACGTTGTGGACATCTGATATCAGACTACTCATCCACTGACAGCATCACAGAATGAGTGCTCTTCAGTTCCTGAGTTTATAATGGAACGTAACTTAAAACAGGCTTTCAGCCTACAGAAAATATTCTCCAGCTTGATTAATGAATCGTGCGTGACCTACCGTCGTGTGTGTGCTTCTCTGATTTGTGTTTCTTGTGCTTTTTGCCCATAATTTAAAGTAATGCCGGTGGTTCAGATAGGTCAGTGCTTGACCAGACAGTCTGCTCTTTGTTTTGTGTCGCTAAAGGCTTCAGAGCGCCTCTTACGGAGCTACAGGATTCAAACAGCGGCGTCTAGTGTTCGGTGGTGTGAACTACACTAACACCAATACATCCTGTTTATGTCCTAATTTGACAATAAACTGACTGCATTTTTATACACAAGTAGTTACATATAAAATAACTGAGTGAAATGGGTTTACATATTTAAAAGAAAAACACATTTTGGAAAAAAATCAGCCGAGGTAAAAATGCAACTGAATACAACTACATACGTTACCGCTAAGAGGCGCCATTGTTAAAGATTCATATCAACAGCGTCTCCCAATGCAAAGCCCTAAACCGGTAAGAGCTTTTTTTTAATGTTGGGACATCAAAAGGGCACAACATTTTTTACTTTATGGTGTAGTATATAATATACACATAATATATTAATTATGTGTTGCAAAGAGAAACAAATGAAAACAGCTTAACAAATGCACAGTCTCTGTTGAAAAAAACAAACAGCATATGCTGGTTAGGTATGTTTTGAAGCATGGCAGTTGGTTTGAGCTTGTTTAAGGTGGTCCTTAGCTGGTCATGAGCTGGTTTAAGCTGTTCAAGGTACTAGTCCTAAACTGGTCAAGAAACTACCTCCAGCTCAGGACCAGCTTATAACCAGTTTAAACCAGATCATGACCAACTAAGGACCAGCTCAAACCAGCTGCCATGCTTCAAAACAGGCTATGGCTATGTACTCTATAGTAGGATACTGCAGCATCGTAGTCAGAGATTTGCTGTGGACATGTCACTGTTTGCATTTCACTGTCTTTCGTATGGCAGATATGCATGGATTTCTGGAAAGTCCCCATACTAATACATTATGAACCACAAATAACTAAAAGTTATTACTCAAGTTTTCCATCTAAATTACATACAAGGAATGTAAATAACTGCACATAAACCATACCGTGTTTTGTTTTATCCTCATCCTACCAATTAGAACATGTTGTTTGAGCTCATGTTTTCCTTTCAAAGCCAGTACAACATGGTGTTGAAGTTTGAAATAAGTTTGTATCTTGAGGGAAGCTATCCCTGTTTGAATAGACATGTTGGACTTAATCATCTTTTCCATCACATACTTTTTCTAATGCCATTTCAAATTGTAATACTTAAATACTATAGTAGTATATAAACAATGCTTTTAATTCTTTGAATCATATTCCTGCCAAGGGATTCTGCTCTCTTATGCTACATTTATGGAAAACGAATAGAATTTGAGGACTATATCGGCCCAACTTTAACGAAGAGATGGAAGCACAGGAGCACAGTGAGGTGGGTCAGTTTCATTTTCTCCAACAAGTCAATGCCTTTTAATGTCTTTTGAAAACAGTTCCTTGAATGGATTTTGCATCAAAGCAGCCACAAGCCCTTGGGGACAATCATCACATTTGTTCTGGTGATTCATTTTATCATTAATATCTAACACAGGGCCGGTCTTGTTTTTCCCTCAACTTTGAACATTAAAGGGACCCAGAAGGATGACACGGCACAATTATGTATCAGTTTCACTGACGCACTATAATATATGCAATCATCTCTCAAAACTCCCTAAACTGTGAGACCCATTTGCACTGTTTACTCAGCTGGTTTCTTAAGAGCTTATTTGTATGGTGTAGCATTTGCTTTCTATTTTCCACGTATGTGTGTAAACAGGGCTAATGGCGTTTCTGTGATTGGGAATGACGCTAGCCTTAATTTTGTATGTTGGACATGTTCCATAAGTGAATGAAATAAAATCTGGATTTGCCTCAGATGTTTTTTTTTAGGATTCTTGGCCAGGTGTTCTTTGAAGTCTTGAAGTCCAGCCTGAGGTAACTGTGGGTCTGCTCAGCTTGGCTTTAGATTTATAGCGATTTGTTTTAGCATGGCAGGTTAAAGCTAGGGTCCTGGTTCTGCTTAGGACGGTAACTGTCTGTGTCTGGTACTCTTAAGCCCGTATAGAGACAGACTCCTTCATCAGGTGCACCCGAGGTGCAGTATCTGTCTCTGCTGGCATGAAATCTTAGAGCTCTGCTCTGTGAAGTCTTAGTTTACCTTGGCTCCCAAACATGGGACTCTGCTCCAGCAGGAGAAGCTATCTTTAACTCGTTCCCAATCAAATGATAGTGGATTAAACGCTCAAAGTGATTAATTATAGCAACACTACATTCCTTACCCAAGCCGTGAACAAAATTAGCTTTCCTCCCTTACATCAGGCCATAGTGTCTAATGTTAATACAGAGTTGACGAATTGTCATGGAGTGGCTATCTACCTATTTCTTCTAAAATCTAACTAAAAGTTAACTAAAACTAAAACCATAAAAAACATTTTCGTTAAAAATAAACGAACTGAAATAAAACATAAAAAGTACTATATGATGAAGATTTTATAGACATATTTAAAAATATTTTATTCTCCCATATCAAAGTGTGAACAGCTGATTCTGTTATATTGTAATATAGTATATTCTATATTAACATTTTAATACAAGATTTTAACACAACAGAACATTTTAGTAATGAGCTCAAGAAGTTTTAATTACCTTGGTGGATCAAGATCAATTTTGTATTTAATTTTCTCACAATTTCTTACACTGTGCTGCACCAGAAGTTGCTGTGGCTAAACGCAAAAGAAATCATAGAATAAAACAATTGAACAACAAAATTGAGACATGTCAGGTTCTTTCACCTTGGCTCACATAGCATTTGGAGATCCATCTACATCTCAAGGCTAGTAGGGATTGTTATATCATAAATGATTGTCATTTACCTGTTTGACTTTATTTAATCTGTGGAACACAAAAGGTGAATTTACGAAGGAAAAAAATGCCATGTTTTCCATCAAAGATTCAGTTAATTTGATGTGTTTAGCTGACATCATGAGTTCATGCATTTCCTGGAAATCGAACCCATGACTTTGGCATTGTTAGCTCTGTGCTGTATTATTGGAGCTATAGGGAAGCTTTTTCAGGACTTGTGTGCATAGTCTTCTGAAACCATACAATAGCTTTGCATGAGGATCAGACTGAAATTTTAATTATTATTGACTGAACTTCCCCTCCACCATAAATATAGGATGGACTACAAAAGTTGTATGGACTACAAAAATGGAGCACTTATGGCATTTGCCATTGGTTGTCGTCAGCATCAGACCTAATGCAATGTCTAATGCAGTGTGGCTCTTAACCAGGGCCCACGAGGGGGCCTCGAGATGACTTAAAATGATTTAAAATAAGACAAAACAGCCTTAATTTTGTATGTTGGACATGTTCCATAAGTGAACAAAATAATATCTGGATTTGCCCCAGATGTTTTTTTTAGGATTCACAAACAACTTTTGAATGTTGTGGAAAATGGGGGCCCTTGAAATCAAAAAGGTTGAAACCACTGATCTAATATTTTATTCTGTGGATCTACAGTGCTTTATATGAGAACTACATGTAGTGGAGGATACCATGAAAATTGTCAATGAATAATGATTTAAACACCAGTCTGTTCTTCACACAAAACTATCATTTGACTTCTTAAGAGATAAAAATAGCACACAAGTCATATGGACTACTTTTATGGTGCTTTTTTGATATTTTTGGAGCTTGACAGCCTCAGCCCACATTCACTTTCATCAAATTCATATTTCCATGGAAGAAAGAAAGTCATACAGAATTGAAACAACATGAGGCTGAGTAAATGATAACTGAATTTGTATGTTTTGGTGAACTTTCCCTCTAAGTTTACTGCAAACTTGTGTCAGATTTCAGCTAATTTAGCCATGATAAAGAGACTGAGACATGAGACATCCACATAGGAACATACAATCACAAACACCACGTGAAAGTCCCATTCCAATGGTGAGTAAATGCTTCCTCTTGCTGCATTTTGGGTTCAATTGAAATATTTGGTCTCATCCCCTGCCAATGAAATACTGTATGGCTCTTTTTTTTATATCCATATTCCAACATCTAAGTGTGGACATTTAAAGGAATTTTAATGTAGACCTGCACAATCTGCATTATATTTTTTTTATTAATGCAAAATCTAGGGATGAATGGAAGCCCTGCCATTTTCCAGTGTAAATGTTTGGGGACCGTCTCTCCCTGACCAATTTATTTTCACATTTATTTTTACATTAAACACAGTGGACTCAAAAGACACAGTAGAAATTGATGGTAGGTAGGGTATTAAAACATTTTTGGTTCCGTATCAGCTTGATGTTCATAGTTGTGAAACATACTTTTCAAATACAGACAAAGTTGGTTTATAACATTATGTATAGTTAGTTCACCCAAAAATGAAAATTCTGTCATTAATAACTCACTGTAATGTCGTTCCAAACCTGTACGACAAAATTGTTTCTGTGGAACACAAAAGATATTTATAAGAAATCTTATCTCTCTCTCTCTCTCTCTCTCTCTCTCTCTCTCTCTCTCTCTCTCTCTCTCTCTCTCTCTCTCTCTCTCTCTCTCTCTCTCTCTCTCTCTCTCTCTCTCTCTCTCTCTCTCTCATCTTTTCTTTTCTTTGTTTGCCCATGCAAGTCATGATGACAGAATTGTCTTTTTTGTGTTAACTATCCCTAAAAGATGTCAGATAGTTTCTTTGTAACTCTATTTCAAATTATTTTCTTTAATTATCTCTTTTGGAGTTTTATTATTCTAGATAGCTGAACAAATATCCACAAAGAAAGGCAGTGATCGTTAGCCTGAACGCTTTATTCAGTCTCAAATATATAGTTTGCAGATTGGTGTATATTATTAGATCTTTACAGACCATAAATGACTGTAACTATAGGAGCATAATCCCATATCCTCTGAAATTATCCAGTGAAGTTTTTCCTCCGTGAGAGGTAAACAGGCTTCAGCAGTTACTTAGACATGGAGGAGAAATAGAAGATGAAAGCTAAAATCAAATAGACTTCTAGGTTTGACTTGCCACATGGATCGGATACACTGTCATCGTCAGCAACATCCATTTCCAGTAACTCTCTCACATGCCGCTGCTCTCTGATCCAATTACTCTAATGAATATTTCATTTAGCTTACTTATTGTTTTTGTAGCAGGTTATATCTGATGTTTAGGTTTCTTTAATGTATTATTCTGTTTTTTTTAAGGTTTTTTTATAATGAAAGTAGTGGGCTTTTTAACTGCCTGTTCTGATGAGAAACACTGCGGGGGAGTGTGTGTGTGTGTGTGTGTGTTGAAGAAAAGGAGGGTGGGGGGTACTGATAGCTGTCGCTCGAGGCCTTTCTTCTCTGTGAGCCTCTGAAGGCCCTTTGGAGAGGAGAATTCACAGGAGAATAACCATTCAAAGCCAAGGAGCGCCATGATGGTCTTCCACCAGATTCAGAGACGTTTGAAAAGTTCACACAAACTGTGATGCTGCCATTGGGAAATGTTTTTAACACACACAACGCTCTGGTGTGCTTCAGTCTGACAGTCTGTGACTGTGTTTATCGTGAAGAGGAGGGCAGGAGAGGAAGAAAAAGAGGTAGAGGGTGTAAGGGGGAGACGGACAGAGTAAGATAGAGAATGGAAAAAAGCAGAAAAAGACAGATTAGAAGAAAAGGCAAGCTGTGACCCCAGCAGCACTTACTATAAAGGCCACTCGCTGTCATTCTGTTTGAAATCTCTTTTAACTCAAATAATCAGAACCCAAAGGGAAAAGTTGCATATCACCTGATTCCCTTCAAAAGTCTCTCTGCTTGGACAAATGTCCTCAAAGGTGTAAGACTGGAGAAAACTGTAAGAACTGTAAGAGATGGCAACTCTGAGAAAACAAAGGAAATTAACATCTGAACTCTCTCGTGAAATTACCATCCATGTTGATCACCCATGTATTTCATTTCTCTCACCCTCATCTCTCCCCTCCGTATGTTGAAATTCACCCAAAATCTATATGGGTTAATGTGAACAAGTACATTACAGGGTATCATTTGAAACGTCTCAGTGTGACTGGTACAAAGGTCTCATTCCCACAGAAGTAAAGCAAAAGCTAACAAAGGTTTTAAGAGTTTAGAGATTTTTTGCTTATTGTAATGGGTGTGTCCTCTGCCAATTGGTCTTTACATCCTGTCCTCAATAAGGTTTAAATTACAGGTATACAGGACTTAATTAATGCAAATTCCCATTGTGAACTCATGTTTACATTTGAAATAGGTTTCTGTCTTGGTCTGAGTATTTAAGAAATGTGGCAGAAGGGTCAGCCCATAACGCTGAGTGTCTTCTAGACATGTAATTTTCCGGTATTATGTAATATTTATCCATCATTTAACAATCATCCTTTGTTACTGCAAATCTGTGACCAGGGTTAAGTACATACTAGATCTCGGATTGTATGGAGCATGGGGCACATCTGGCGAGATTCTAGATTTCTGACTAACTGCTCGACTTTAATTAAGTTGTTATGCAGTCGCATTATAGGGGGCCAGATAAAATACTATTGAGATAATACGGCATTATTTAATGGTACTGGTCATAACCTCTGGTTACTGTTTCAACTTTAACTAAGTTATATAGGGGACTGTAGGGGGCTACATTGGTACTTTTTAACAATAGCAAGCATGGACGGTATTGTTAAATTGCTTTAGCCATAACCTCTGGTTAATGATCGGACTGCGAGTTTGTGATCTTGGGCCCGCATAACGGCCAGTGCGAGGACCCTGTGTGACTCTGAGAACCAAATGAATGATTTCAATAAGAGTAAAGAGTTAAATAGAATAATCAAATGTGTAGTCAAATTGTTATACAAATGACCTAATAACCAGTCGTCATTCTAAATTAAATTCGAGGTCATGATAAAATGGTGTCAGATAAAGGTGGATAAATTGGAATGAAATTACTGAGCCCCGCAGAAACCTTCACCTGCTAATCAGAAATCATCATTGGGACAATTGGGCGAGCCTTACAAAGTAAAGGCTACAAAATGTCCATCCATTTATAGATTTTAGGAATAAAACAGATAGGGTTAGATGCCTCACCCCTTACGTTTCCTCTTCACCATGTTATTTAATCTCTTATTGTATAATGCATTTGTTGAATAATTAATTGTCACTTTTCATCTGAACATGAATATTTATGAAATTGATTCCATCTAAATAGTTTTTTTTGTTTTGAAGCTATTTTTTGTAATTGGAATAAATTATAGTGATATGTGAATTACGGTAGAACAGTTCGGTTTGTAGAGTTAAAATATCGCTTTTATTTTGAAGTGAAGAGTTAATTTGAGATCCCTGTTGTAAGATGCCCCCTCAGAATTAGGGCAGAATGGCTTTAAAAACTTTATTACAATTCAGGGAGTTATTATTTAATAATTCCACAAATTAGATGTAGCCTACATTACAAACATCTTTTACATCACAGCTGTAACAACTGAAGCTGATTCCCATTCAGCCGGCCACCAGAGGGAGCCCTCTCCTGAGTATCGATCACGGACTACTTCTTTGTTGGTTATTTCCTGTTTGCCACATGTATAAATTGTAGTGCTGGCAATCGATAAAAAAAAAACCCTATATAATCACACATTTTTTCTGTGATTAATCACGATTAAGTTTTCATACGTTTTTCATATATTTTATAATGTGATAATTTCACAGTTAATCTCCAAATTAATGTAGAAACAACATAAAGACAGTATATTTTAAATACTTTTTTTAATGGCATCTTTTTATGAATGACCAGTACTGCTTCTGATGTCTCAATGAAATAGACCCCCCCCCCCCCCCCCTATTTTAAACACTAATTATAGCCATTCAGCTTTACAGTGTAATTGAAAGCTATCAATACCCAGAAAGGTAGTAAAAACATTGTTAAATAGTCCATGTGATTCCAGTGGTTCAACCTTAATTTTTTGAAGCGACGAGAATACTTTTTGAGTGCAAACAAAAATAACGACTTTATTCAACAATTTCGTTTTAGCCTGTGCCAGTCTCATATACCGTTTCCGTTGTAAATAGTGCAGTGCTCTTGAGATCTATGGCAGCCGATGCTGTTCACATGAGGACCACGACGCATGCATGGGAGCTGCACTATATTTACAATGTAAACCGCGTTGGTTAATTTTGCAGGTTAATTTTTTTTTTTCAAAATGAATATACTATAACCTTGTACGAAAATACCATATGAAACGGCAATGCAGAATTTAAAATGTATTAAAAAGACATGAGCACAAATTTAGTAGATAAAGTGACTGTTTCATTGACTGTTTATAAAAAAAACGCTTTTTTTTCAACATCGCGTCATATTACGTCACGAGAGGGAGTCGTTTGCCGGGCTCTGCGACGGCTCAGTGCAGAATAGGTTGGTATTCAGTAGTAGTCAGTGTATTTTCAGTAGTTTTTCTATTTCAATTTATCATCGTCATGGTAAATTATTGTGTCCAGCCTGTCAGGACATCGAGTTTACAGGTTTCCTAAAAAAAAAGTTAGGAAACCTGCATGGTGGCGTTTTGTGCAGGTGAAGAGACGGGACTTCACTTCTGCATCTGCTTCAAAACACGCGGTGGTGTGTATAGTGTTCACTTTAGACTGGAGGATTATCATCCCGGCGATATGATGGAGTCAAACATTGTAATACTCGTGTAAAGCATGATATTAAATGAATACACATCCACACGCGATGCTTCTCTGCCGTTGTTTTTACGTGAATCAATTTCAACATTGATGAATACAAAGTATGTACATTAACACAAATGCATACAGTCTCACGTTTTTCAAAAAAGTTTGGAATTATGTGCTGGTAATATTTTATTCTTGCCATGTATGTACATTCAAATTCACTCAAATACATACTCATAACGTCATATACATCCTCACACTATCGGTGAATCAGCACGAAATAAACCCATAACACAGAATTAATGAATAAAGGATAACATGAAATGCATACAGTAACACTATAATGTCTATGGTTCGGCCGGCGGTGGGAGATGTGACGGTCACGGATCCGTCAAGAGATGCAGCTCGAAGAAAACGTGAACTGTGCACCGTAGGTCTTGTTTAAACATTTGCTAACTACCAAATCAGTCGTGATGAGAAACCGCTAACGTTATATCACATAACGTTTAGTGTGGACGGATATTAACGAGTGTGACTTATGCCTGATGGTCAAAGCTTATTAGTTTCTGTTATTGGCAAGTATCAATACTCCTAGATGACCAATACCAGCTTTGCTATTGCCTGATACATGATAATAATCTGTACAGTATTGTGATCTGAGCACAGTGTTCATATCGTTAGCTAGCGCATGCATTTATAAGCTAACACTGGTCTCTCACCCAAACACCTGCTCTGTTCTCCACTGGTTCTCCTCACACAGCTCAATTTGTCTCTCTAATCGTTGTTCTGTCTAATCCTGGCCTGTCCCTAATTGTGTGTCATTATTGTATGGCTGTGGTCTGCCATATGAATATTAATAAACATTTATAATTTCCTCAGCGTCCGAACTGACGTTGCGATCCATTGTTTTCCTATCGTTGAAATTCACTGCACTCCCTCCCGTTACGTCACTTCCGGTTTTGGCATTTTTAGATGCGGAAGTAAGATTTCCTCACAAAAACGACTCCAGAAGCCTTAGTAGCGTATTTATAAGTATATTTTAAAGAAAATCTAGTTCCTACATTATTTTTCTATACATTTACTCACTGGGGTCTCTAACCTGCAATATGCCCTTTAAATGAAGGTTGAACCACTGGAGTCACATGGACTATTTTAACAACGTCTTTACTACCTTTCTAATTAAATAGTTGTCTATGGAGGGGTCAGAGAGCTCTCAGATTTGGTTGGGTTGTTTGGTTGTTGGGGGGAGTTTCTTGTGTTGGTAAGAATCGCGTTCCGGGCGGGGTCCCCCTCGGTAGAAATCGCGTTCGTGGGGGTACCGCAGCGCGATGAAAAGAGCACTTTCACTTTCAAAGGGGCGCAAATTTGTATCTTTTTTTTGCTATATAAATGAGTGTTATGATGTGGTCAGCAGGAACGAAGATGAGGGAGATTAAAAAACAAAACAGGCTTTATTAATAATCCAAACACTCTGAATGAACATGCAGGAGACTAATGCAAACCACACAATGCATAAACGAGAACTGACCAAGTACAACTAAAACACAGGGTTATAAACAGGTGTAGAATTAAGGAAAATAGTCATGTGAAACTAATACATAACTATAGAAACAAACAAGGACATAATCAGTAACCAATGAAACCGAAACTAAACAGAGCGGGCAATGTCAAAATAATCCACATAACAGAATATAACCTGACAATAACCTCATTGTGCAATTGTTTAACAGTTAGTTCCGATCTAAAGTGCTGCATTGGGATTGGGATCCCGCAGGTCCCACAGGACCCAATGCAAACCTTGCAGGAGCGGGAGGTTTTAAACCTTTGCTGGAGTCAACAAATTAAGTTTTCCGCAGTTAACCAGTAACATTCTCTTCCTCCATAGCAATCTGAAGCAGGCTAGGCCAATTGATTGCTATATGTTAATTAGCTACATAAACACTTGTGCTATCTGTGAGGTTTTTTTATTTCCTGTTCATTAAATTTTTTATTTTATTTGTTTAATATTTATTTATTTTATAAGTCATTCAATTAAATATTGTGACTTGTTAGGTTACTTGTAGAGTTTAACTTTTATGGTGTGTGTGTGTGTGTTGTTACGCATACGTTTAAATGTATTTTAGGCTCGCTCGTTGTAATGTTTTGTTTTCACAGTTGATAGTTTTATAAGGCTAATAAAAAGCTGGCTGAATGTGTTTGTCATTTGTGGTGCTTGCATTACTTTATCTTAAGTTCAGTTTAATTAAATCCAATGTTTTAGGCTATCTCTGTTATTCTGAACTTTTAGCACAGGTAGACCTGTTTGCATCCCAGGAATCCACCCACTGTCCTCGGTGGTATTCCCTGACCGAGGCCCCCCTCTGCACAGACACATTGGCACACAGCTGGCCCCAGGGTCTGCGCAAGTATGCATTTCCCTCAGTGAGCCTCATCGCACAGACACTGCAAGATCAGGGAGGAAGAAGAATGAGTTCTAATGGTTGCACCATACTGGCCCAAACAGACTTGGTTCATGGAGCTCACGCCACTGGCCCCTCCCTGGCAAATTTCCTGAGGAAGGATCTTCTTTTCTAGGGGCAGGGCACAATCTGGCACCCACGACTGGACCTCTGAAACCCATGTCTGGTCCCTGGACGGGACGAGGAGGAATTCAGAGGGCTATCACCAGCAGTGATTGACACAATCACTCAGACTAGAGCCCCAGCTATATGCCTTGAAGTGGTGCCTTTTCGCTCCATGGTGTTCTTCCCGAGGTGAAGACCCACAGAGATGTGGTGTTGGGTCAGTGCTTTCCTTCCCACAAGAGGGCCTAGAGAAGCGCATGTTTGCTACCACCCTTAAGGTGTACATGGCTGCAATAGTAGCAAACCACAACACTGTGGGTGGCAGGTCTCTGGGAAAGCAGAATCTAATTATTAGGTTCCTGAGAGGTGCATTATAAAGCTTGGAAGAGCCAGGATATTTTTTATTGATTGTGTTGGGTTTGGGTGAACAAGCCCTTTAAGTGCTCCATGTGCTGATTGCCTAATGGTGATCCCATGTGAGCTATTCTTCGACTGTTCGGTTTCCCCATAGTAAAAGGTTGAACATGATATCTGATGCATTTTATATATTCATCAAAAACAGATACATTTAGATATATGGATAAATAGATTCTGATAAATGTCTACACCAAAGTCCGGATGGCTGCAGTTAAGGCCGATTACTGACCAGCCATTATTTCCTCTTTAGCTCTGTCGGACATCCCACATTATGCATGTGATTTCCCTCACTCTAAAGCCCCTGGATTGAGATTGAATAGGTGTGGCTTTATTGTTCACAGGACGAAAGGAACATATAAAGCAGATGAGAGGCTTAGGTTCAGCGTGGTGCCTTTCGTCAGTGTGCCGTTCGGTTCTGTGTACGCCAGCAGAAGGCAGGGGTCTGTTCGTTCTGTCACCAGAGACATGAGGAGCCAAAGCTTCAAAGCATCTCTGTAATCTGCCTGAACATCACAGACACCAGGAAGTGACTGTCTAACCGATGCGCTGTCCCCGCCAAGAGCGGCGCTGGCACACATACACACTAATGAAACTGAGATAAAGGGATCATTCACACAGCAAGCACTGGCTGTTCTGATAAAAACAGAGAAAGTGGAAAATCAGTGGGGTTGTGCTTTTCATTATTTTATGTCTTATAGAATTCACTAGCAGATAAACTGAGTATCCAGGATTTAATTTGTGTGTGCATATGTGTATGGTGAAAGAGGAGTTTTAATTCTTAACAGACACAAAGGTGGTAATTCAGAGCTGACATGGGTCTCATTTGCTAAGCATGTGTACGCACATTCATGCATAAAATCGGCATTCAAAGGTTTTCATACAGAAATAATGATTCATAGGTTTGGGCTAAAATTCATAATGACATTTCAATTTGTAGTTTATTTACCGTAACTACCGTATTTTTTTTTTTGTTGCAAGAAGTCTCTTGTGGTCATCATGGTCTCCTAAGGCATATAGGTGATTCCATGTCAAATCAACCAAATTTTGGACATTTCCCTGGCTCATTTTTTATTTTGTTAATATTTCTTCTGAAGAAAGACAAACATTAATGGTGATGAAAGCCAAAATATTACATTTCATGGATGTATATTTACTGAGTAATCCACTATTTTGTAGAGGGGGGTCAAAAGGACAATTTTTATCTGAGATTTGGAGCCAAATTACAGGGGGGAAAAATTACTTTAGAAAGACGGCAGCATCATTATTTTATTTTTACACAGAGATTGGTCTGTTAAATCTGTTAACAATATTTGCTGCATTATACTATGTCAATGGTGATAGTTCAAAAATGGGAAAAAGCATTTCTTGTGTTTTTTGCCCCAAGTTTGCATGACTGTAACTCAAGAAGTATTAAAGATAACTTAAAATACTTGTATATATTGTTCAGTCCCAGAGATATTGAATTCTTAATGGAGCTACATAAGTAAATTGGTCATTATTTTTCACATTTTTGGTGGTCAAAAAGCAAATGTGGGTCAATTTGCATACAGATGATATTTTTTTCCCTTTTAAGAGGAATATCCGAAAACAAAACAAAAAATTGAAACTAGAAATATATCTAGTATTTTTGTTGTTACAGTTTTTCCAAAGTTTGTGTGCCTGTCACTCAAAAAGTATTAAAGATATTTCAATATAATTTTAGATGCTGATTAGTTTCTTTTGAAATTTTCAAGGCTCTATATGGTTTCCATAGATGTGATAGATTCCTCTGATTGAGATCTACATCTCTTGAATGTCTGAAGAATAAATAATGTTCAAACTAGAAATGTATCTTGTTTCCCTCTATCAAACAATTATATACTTCAACATACCTCTCTGAGTGCCAAAAATGACTGAAATGGTCAAGTTGAGGCAAATTAACTTGCTCTCAAAAGTGTATTTATAAGAATCTATATTTGAATCAGTTTCAGGGATATTTGGAGGAAAGGATTTTGTTCATTTTAACAGCTTCTGAAGCTACATTGTAAAATTGAATTAGTTAGACTTACTAAAAAAGCATGCAAACCGATTGCCTTAAAAAAAAAACAAGTGAAATAAGAATAGTATGTTGTGCTAAGAAATGCTTAGCTAGTATAGTTTACTTACACAATAGCTCTAGTGACTAAAAAAGAACTGTAGAGAGTACTTGATCTTTTACTTTAGATTTACTCTTGACTTGGTATAGCTACCATTGTTGTTACCATTGTTGTGTTTTGCATGCTGAATGTTGAAGTCTGTGTGTGACTCAAGCATGATCAACTCCAAGATATTGTTACAAATATAGAGGGATTATATCGACCTGATTGAAAGTTTCAAAGGTGTTTATGACGGAAGTGTTAGTAATACAATTGTAAACAATCATTATACGACATAAAGGGAATAGTACAGATTACTAGATTTTTACAATTAAGTTAAGACATTAAGTAAAGTTAACTAAAAAGTGTTCATTAGAATCACTGTTGAGGAGAGTGAAGAGTTCAAATATGCAGTATCGTAATTAGGCATGTTACCACATTGACATCCCAATATCTCTAGGATTGGGCATGCACCTAAGTGTGGTGTAGGCAGACGACATAACGAAGAGGAAAGATTCGAAATAGACTTTAATAAAAGAACGTAAACCATGACCAAACTTATATCACACGTTAACAAGAACCGACACCAGAAGACTAAAACAAAGGCAGATATATAGAGAGATAAAACAAAGAGAACTAATTAAGCAACAGCTGAATACAATAACTAATCAAATGAGTAGTGACAAATTAACAAACACAGGCAGGGAGACATTGCAAACAAAGTCCAAACACAAAGGAACTGTAACAATTTGGATCTGCATTAAGATCTCCATATCTCTAGAATTTTACCGTATAGGGCCTTCAAAGTGAAAATAACAAAAGAAAACCCTGAATCCAAAAGGATATTAAGATATCTTTAATATTATTTGAGTTACAGGTATGCAAACTTAGGGCAAAAACACAAGTACTTTTTCCTGTTTTTGAACTGTTACCGGTGGCCAATAATGCAACAAAGATTTCAAAAGTCAACAGATTTAACTAATAGATCTACCAATCTCTGTGCAAAAATAAAATAATGATGCTGCCTTTTTTCTACAGTAATTTTTACCCCCTGTAATTTGGCTCCAAATCGCAAGTGAAAATTATCATTTTAACCCCCTCTACAAAATAGTTAATTACTAAGTAAATCCATTACATTTAATATTTTGGCTTTCTTCTTCATTTAGTCTTCCACTTTTTGGAAGGAGGGGCTTCATAGAGACTGGGACTAAACAAAGCGTTACTGACAGACTGGAAAGAGTGGTGCTGCAATAATGTAAAATATGTGAAAATGTTTTTTGGACATTCAAGCATGAAAACCTATTCTAGTAGACCCCAAAAACAAAATCAAGAATTTGTAAAAGGGCATAATAGGTGCTCTTTAATTTGATAAATACAGTAAAAACAGTATAATATTGTAAAATATTATTACAATTTAAAAATAACTCTTTTCTATTTTAATATATTTTAAAATGTAATTTATTCCTGTGATGGCAAAATTTACAGCATCATTACTCCAGTCTTCAGTCACGTGATCCTTCAGAATTCATTATAATATGCTGAGTTGGTGCTCAAGAAATATTTTTTTTGTACTATAAAACAGATTTGTGTGTGTGTGTCTTAACTGGTTTTGAGAATGGTTCTCACTGCACCACTAATTCACATCACACTGACAGACAGCAACCAACGGCATGGGATCTGTGTGCTACCCCCAGTGCCGTGTTAAGCCTTTGCGGTACAGTACAGTGTTATTCAAACAAACACCATATAAATACGTGCACTTTATACTCGTGAAATAAAAATAAACAAACACAAAGCATAATCCCATAGTAGCTAGGCTAAAAATTATGTAATTAAACAATATTATCAAATAACAATATTTTGACACAACAGGGATGCTTTCACGCCCTTACTAATCCAGTAACAACGCAATTCCTCAGTGACAGCAGGGCCCCAACAAGCAACATCAGTGGATGTAATATGTTCTTTAATTGGAGAAAACTGCTGGCCTGTAGTATCAGTTGCATCATCATCACCTGATTCAGAAGTGCTGGACGAAGGAGGGGGTATGTTCGGCCTACCTAAAGTGGGCAAGGACAAGGATGTCTCGCAAGATTCGCAAAGCTCCGCCGCCTCTGCGGCTGATGTTGTAGCTGATAGGGAATTAGTCTCGTCGTCTTTGTCGGCAGTGTCAACTTTTACGTGTTCTTCTGAATTTTTTTTTAAGAAAGTCAAAAGCTTGGGTATTTTTCTCAGAGTTTCTTCATTTCTCATTTTTTCTGTTGCTGCTCTTTTCTCTTTTTAGCGCCACTGTCATATTTTCTTAAATTTTCGTTCGACGTGTTGACATGTTGAGACGATGTACTGCGTGTACTCTTGATTTGGGTGTGTGACAACAATGCTCAATGTACGCATAATTACCTCGATCAAAACGTGTTTTATAATGCAAAAGATAATTGTCTCGGGGGTCCCCTAGTGCTCGGGGCCCTGGGCTGCAGCCCATGTTGCCCATTAGGATAACGCGGCCTTGGCTACCCCTGTCAGCATCTGTTGCCGTTGGTCAGCACTTGTTTTCATGTTCGATCTGCATTTGTCTGGTTGTGGGATGTCCGAGAAGCAGGGCCGGCCCGCGGCATAGGCGGAATAGGCAAATGCTAGGAGCGCCACTCATCCATAGGGGCGCCAAAATGAGTGATTTTTTTCCCCCCACAGTTTTATTACTGATACTATTTTATTAATATTAATTCAAAATATTACTGAATAAAGCAACAACAACAAAAATCTCCCCCGACTCTTCCCGGGTCCGCCGCATCGATCTTCCCCCGCCCAGCGAGTGCTTGAAGTGCATCAGAAATAGAACACGCAATCTGTTTAATGTTGGGAATTTGTTGTCGCGTCGCCTCCCGCCGCATCAAATGTATACAGGATTGCTTTAGTTTTTAGTGTGCTTGGCTGCTCGCACCAGGTGTTGACACAGTGAAAGTTGCCTGATTATTTATGACGGATGGCCGAATTCACATGACACAGTGTCAAAAAGACCGAACCCCTGTGATGCAAGGAAGACAGGGATAAGGGATAAAGACAGATGTAAAGTGATGTAATGAATGAACAGTTTATCTAATTGCATAGTAGTAAAATACTAACGTTTGCTAATTAATTGCAGTTATTTTTACCTTAAAAATACCTTACCTTTTGCTAGTTCACAATGAATAGTTTGTGCATGAATGTTAGATGCAATTACTCTTGCTATTTGTGTTTAGGCTGTAATGTGGCATAGGTGCTATTTTTGTATAGTTTAACTATCAGCCTTAAAAAAAATATATATATATATACACTCACCTAAAGGATTATTAGGAACCCCATACTAATACTGTGTTTGACCCCCTTTCGCCTTCAGAACTGCCTTAATTCTACGTGGCATTGATTCAACAAGGTGCTGAAAGCATTCTTTAGAAATGTTGGCCCATATTGATAGGATAGCATCTTGCAGTTGATGGAGATTTGTGGGATGCACATCCAGGGCACGAAGCTCCTGTTCCACCACATCCCAAAGATGCTCTATTGGGTTGAGATCTGGTGACTGTGGGGGCCATTTTAGTACAGTGAACTCATTGTCATGTTCAAGAAACCAATTTGAAATGATTCGAGCTTTGTGACATGGTGCATTATCCTGCTGGAAGTAGCCATCAGAGGATGGGTACATGGTGGTCAGAAACAATGCTCAGGTAGGCCGTGGCATTTAAACGGCACTAAGGGGCCTAAAGTGTGCCAAGAAAACATCCCCCACACCATTACACCACCACCACCAGCCTGTACAGTGGTAACAAGGCATGATGGATCCATGTTCTCATTCTGTTTACGCCAAAATCTGACTCTACCATCTGAATGTCTCAACAAAAATCGAGACTCATCAGACCAGGCAACATTTTTCCAGTCTTCAACTGTCCAATTTTGGTGAGCTTGTGCAAATTGTAGCCTCTTTTTCCTATTTGTAGTGGAGATGAGTGGTACCCGGTGGGGTCTTCTGCTGTTGTAGCCCATCCGCCTCAAGGTTGTGCGTGTTGTGGCTTCACAAATGCTTTGCTGCATACCTCGGTTGTAACAAGTGGTTATTTCAGTCAAAGTTGCTCTTCTATCAGCTTGAATCAGTCGGCCCATTCTCCTCTGACCTCTAGCATCAACAAGGCATTTTCGCCCACAGGACTGCCACATACTGGATGTTTTTCCCTTTTCACACCATTCTTTGTAAACTCTAGAAATGGTTGTGCGTGAAAATCCCAGTAACTGAGCAGATTGTGAAATACTCAGACCGGCCCGTCTGGCACCAACAACCATGCCACGCTCAAAATTGTTAAAATCACCTTTCTTTCCCATTCTGACATTCAGTTTGGAGTTCAGGAGATTGTCTTGACCAGGACCACACCCCTAAATGCATTGAAGCAACTGCCATGTGATTGGTTGATTAGATAATTGCATTAATGAGAAATTGAACAGGTGTTCCTAATAATCCTTTAGGTGAGTGTATATCATGAACACAATGACGGGGTAGAATGGACTGGACTCGGGGTACAATTTTTAATTTTTAAAACACAACCATCATTTAAAACAACAACAATAAATAAATAAAAAAACATCAATGCATTACAGAAATAAAACAGTACCAGTGTTTCCACAGCTTAGACTGATAACATGTAGTGCTAAACCTTGATACAAGGGGCACCAAGTAAAATCTTGCCTAGGGCAGCAAGTTGGTCGAGAAGTGACGTACTGTAATCTAATGATTGTCAGCGTTGGTTCGGCATTTGTCGGTGCAGTGTGAATTAGCCTTAAGATTATGCTGCTCATGTTCTATTTATCCATTTAGATGCAATTTGAAGTTTATCAAGACATTTGATCTTAAATTTTTAATAAAAGATTAAACTTCATCATTATTCTCTCTGATAACTTCAGATGAAGCATTAGTGAGCAATACTCAGTAGAGCGGAGACTTATCTGACTTTACTAAACCTGTCAACTGGAGTCAGGGGACTTGTTAACGGCATGTGGACCACGTTCTACAGGAAGCATACAGGGGGGCTGATTTCCCCTGAGCGTCTGACAGATGAATGGACCCACGGCAGCCTGTCAAACACCTTCATTTCTTCTGCTTTCATGGTTTGGGATTTTTACTATTACTATTAAAAAGGGAACATGTAGTCCTACTTCTTTAAATAAGTGAACACCACACAAGATGCCGGGAGAAGCTCTAAAATTGTTGCTGCATATCAAAATAAAAAATGTAGATATTAATAAACTGAATATTTCTTCTTGTTGACATAGCATGAGAGGACTACAGCAAATAATACAGTATACAGCAAAAACACTTTCCAGACTACTCAGTACAGACAGCAATGACATGCTGCTGTAGCGAGTAACGCGCAATATACAAACTCATCTAACAGTCTTTCATTTATGACAGCAGTCATATTTTAACTTGCATATGGGGAAAAATGTATACTTGATCAAATAAGACTAGGTAATATCTCTTTTAAAGTTTTTAAGCTTATAAATATTAGAAATATACAGTTTAACAGATTATGACTTTACAACTTCACACATGCTATTTGTATTTAAACCAGAAGTAGATTAAATTAAATTAAATTTAAACTGTATTGACCGTGTTTGTGGCATGCTTTGGATTACCACTGAAAATAATTCCTTTCTTTTGACTTAATTTGGGTAAACAAATGAAAAACTTTATAGTCTATGTAGTCTATTGAGCAAATGTACTGGTGGGTTTAAAAGCAGGGATGTTCAAATTTGTATTATTGTTAAATTTTTCAAAAAAAAAAAAAAAAAAAAAAAAAATATATATATATATATATATTATGTGCAGGCAAGCTTCACAAGTAAATAAGAATTAAAGTTGAAGGTGGCCAAAAGCGTTCGCAGACTGTGTGTGTTTTTACGTTAATTACACAGTAATCAACTCCCTACAGCAAATTCATCTAACATAATTACAGTCGGGTGAATTCACTCGACTCCTGTTGATCTAAATCTGTGTTTTACTGGCCACTAGCCAGTCACTGGCTGTAATGCAGAGAAAGCAGTGAATCTTTGCGTGTCAGCTGACATTCAGTTATAAACAGCCGCTCTTGGAACTCCCCTCATTCCTGGGGAGCAGAAACAGCCATTCCAGAGCTGTGTAATTAGCTGGAGTTTAATTAAAGAGCGATTTGAAGCAGGGAGACTGAGAGGCACAATAAAGCTGCTTATAAAACAGAAATTAAATGCTTTACAAGCTCTGTGTTGTCCTTCAAGGCTGTATTGAAATTGCAGAAACTTTACACAAAGGTTTCATGTTTAATGCTTTGCGGCCCTACACGTCTCTGCAATGTTTGCTATTAAAAAGAAAATAGGCTTTATCAAAAACACACAACAGATGAAATATATTACCGTATGTTGCCACTAAATTGATACTGAAGTTAAGTAAACAATTAACCAAGACTCACTACTGCTAATTAAACAAGTGATTTAATCGTTAAAATTGTTTGTCATTATATTAAGACAATTTGAGCGAGGCAATTAATATTTTATTAAGCACAGTAGCTTTTGAATTCACTTGCACAAGAGCCTTGCAATGATTTATTTATTGAATAATGGGTGCTGTGGTTTCTCTCTCTCTCTCTCTCTCTCTCTCTCTCTCTCTGTGTGTGTGACTAAAAACTTTCTAAAATCAAGGCAAGCAGGAGTTTTAGCGTAGTGAGTCAAATATTTCTCTGAAATATTTTCTACAGCCTTGAGTTCAAACAGTTTGCTGCAGTCAGTCTGTTTCCTGTGAGAAGAAGTGCTCATGTCATTGCTTCGTCCACAGCACATCACACGACTCACAGAAACACAGGCTGTATTTTAAGGACCGTCTCACTCCAGTGCCAACAAGTTTACTTATTTTGGAATGGATCGCTGCCTATGGAGTGCGGTTAACGCTGGTGCCAGCTGAAATATAATTTCATGATGGATAGCCTCATATTGTATGATTTATTTCAGACTTACAGACGTGGGTAGTGGTTAAACCTACAAAAGCTACTGCCAAAAGATCAGTTTCTGCTACGTAACCCTATTATACTGCATGATCAAATGTGTTCTCTGCTCAGTGACTTGCCAAAAGCAGAGAATGGAAGGCTTGATACGAAACAGATATTTTAATGTGTTTTATGGCAAGTGCTACTGTTGGACACAAGTGATCAAGGGTACACTATCAGACATATTCAGTTACCGGTCAAACGGGGTAGATGTTGCCGTTAGTTTATTAGATCTGTTAAGTCAGTTTGTTAAATAAAGGGTGAATTTGTGAAACAGATCCCCAATGAAAGATAATCAGTTTTTGTCCATGAATGAGCCAAGATCACATTCTGCCTTATGTTATATTCACTAGACAGCGAGTCTGCTATGGGCATGAGTGTTAATGTAGAATTGCGTCAAGACTAATTAAATGGCTAGAAATTATCAAAGCCCAACAAAAAGCGATTAAAACATGATTAATGTCATCTGTCTCGAGGGATTTGCCTTTAAGCCTTTTGTTGGAGAAGGGCTGAGAGCTTCGATGGCTTCAGCAGATGTTTTGGGCTGAGAGTTGTAAAAGGCTATTTTTTTGTTGCTATGAAATATTTCACTGCTTTTATTGTCATTACAGATGTAGACTTGATGATTTAAGAAGTGATACGTTCAGTAAATGGACCGTTTCATTGAGTATTTCACTTTCCTGTGAGAGACAAGGCCACTCGTGTTGAAATAGAATAAAAAACTGACTCTTTCATTGATTTTACACATCATCTTAAAGTCAAAACTGAAATTTATTTTTTAATTTTTTTATGGCATATTGCAGTAGTTATTACAAATGATTTACCTTTTTTATGTATGTGTTCACAGACTGTCACTCACATGAGATCACAGACAAAGTCAAGTCCCGCCCAAGTCCCTTTTTCTTGTTTGAGAAGCTGTTTCCCTCAGATATACACTCACCTAAAGGATTATTAGGAACACCTGTTAAATTTCTCATTAATGCAATTATCTAATCAACCAATCACATGGCAGTTGCTTCAATGCATTTAGGGGTGTGGTCCTGGTCAAGACAATCTCCTGAACTCCAAACTGAATGTCAGAATGGGAAAGAAAGGTGATTTAAGCAATTCTGAGCGTGGCATGGTTGTTGGTGCCAGACGGGCCGGTCTGAGTATTTCACAATCTGCTCAGTTACTGGGATTTTCACGCACAACCATTTCTAGAGTTTACAAAGAATGGTGTGAAAAGGGAAAAACATCCAGTATGCGGCAGTCCTGTGGGCGAAAATGCCTTGTTGATGCTAGAGGTCAGAGGAGAATGGGCCGACTGATTCAAGCTGATAGAAGAGCAACTTTGACTGAAATAACCACTCGTTACAACCGAGGTATGCAGCAAAGCATTTGTGAAGCCACAACACGCACAACCTTGAGGTGGATGGGCTACAACAGCAGAAGACCCCACCGGGTACCACTCATCTCCACTACAAATAGGAAAAAGAGGCTACAATTTGCACGAGCTCACCAAAATTGGACAGTTGAAGACTGGAAAAATGTTGCCTGGTCTGATGAGTCTCGATTTCTGTTGAGACATTCAGATGGTAGAGTCAGAATTTGGCGAAACAGAATGAGAACATGGATCCATCATGCCTTGTTACCACTGTGCAGGCTGGTGGTGGTGGTGTAATGGTGTGGGGGATGTTTTCTTGGCACACTTTAGGCCCCTTAGTGCCAATTGGGCATCGTTTAAATGCCACGGCCTACCTGAGCATTGTTTCTGACCATGTCCATCCCTTTATGACCACCATGTACCCATCCTCTGATGGCTACTTCCAGCAGGATAATGCACCATGTCACAAAGCTCGATTCATTTCAAATTGGTTTCTTGAACATGACAATGAGTTCACTGTACTAAAATGGCCCCCACAGTCACAAGATCTCAACCCAATAGAGCATCTTTGGGATGTGGTGGAACGGGAGCTTCGTGCCCTGGATGTGCATCCCACAAATCTCCATCAACTGCAAGATGCTATCCTATCAATATGGGCCAACATTTCTAAAGAATGCTTTCAGCACCTTGTTGAATCAATGCCACGTAGAATTAAGGCAGTTCTGAAGGCGAAAGGGGGTCAAACACAGTATTAGTATGGTGTTCCTAATAATCCTTTAGGTGAGTGTACGTCACAATAGGGAAGGAAATTATACTTTTGTTTCGTGCCGACTTTAAAAATCCCTGTGACATAAACATTTACTTTCTTTCATTCTCCTCATTTCCCAATTGTTCTGGCTTAAAAATGTTGTCACGTGTCAACAGGTAAACAATATGGCTGCAGTTTGAGAGATAATGACCAGAGACAGCAGAACATACAGAACCTTTGTAGTGGTACATCCAGTGTCTGAAAACCATGCATGCTAATAAACCTGGCTGAAAGTAAGTTTTGCAAACGACAACATTGGTGGCATAATGAATGTATTTTACCACAGAAAATGTTGACTTGTCCCCCCCTTTTTTTTGAAAAGCAAAAATCATGGTTAGAGTAATGTACTATACTTACAATAAGGGAAAAACAAATAGTCCTATTGTCTTTGTTTAAAGGTCAAAATATGAAGTTAATATTTTTGTTAGCACTTTCTACACTGATGCAGTATCTGTGGGTGTTGACATACATCAGCAGAGAACAATAAATTCCAGTAAAGACGAAGCAGATGTCTTTTGTTTAGAGCTGTTTTCATCATCAGGCATTTTAGAGACAAATGGAAGAAGACAAGTATATCGTCATGGCAGTGAAGTTGAGAGATTAGATATACTGTAACTATACACAGAAAAGGTAAGTAAGTGATTTAATCTCACTAATCTCATGTAAACAGGAATAAAATTTTAAAGGATTAGTTCACTTTAAAATGAAAATTATCCCATGATTTACTCACCCTCAAGCCATCCTAGGTGTATATGACTTTCTTCTTTCAGACGAATACAATCAAGAGTTATATTAATAAATATCCTGACGCTTCCAAGCTTTATAATGGAAATTATGTCTCTAAGCTTTGTACGGAAGGCGGACTGGTGGAAGCTAGATATTTTACTTTATAAAGTTAAAGATATTTTTCTTTCAAAAATGAAGCCCCATCAATTTGCTTCAGATGGCCTTTATTAAACCCCCGAAGCCGTGTGGAATACGTTTATGATGGATGGATGCACTTTTTTGAGCTTCAAACTCGTGGGCCCTGTTCACTGCCATTATAAAGTTTGGAAGTGTTTATATAACTCCGATTGTGTACATCAGAAACAAGAAAGTCACATACACCTGGTTTGAGGGTGAGTAAATCATAGGATCATTTTTATTTTAAAGTGATTTAATCCTTCAGGTCTTTTAGTCTTTGTATTTTAGCATAGGCCCCATTTACTTTCATTAGGTGCCTTATTGTACTCACAAAGTGTTTTGTTTTTTTCTGAGGGACTACAAATTTTGTGCTACAAATTCTGTCTATAACTTAAATTAATTTAAATTAAAACTGGAACATTCCTTTTCCTATATTTTGCCTCAAGAAAAAATGTTGCAGTCAAGTCCAAGAGACCTACAGGCAACTGAACCGGTCTATTGGAGCTACAGACTGAACTGTATTCTATAGAAATGAATTATGTAGAGAATAATTGTGTCTGGTTCTACTGGACCATTTAGGCTTTGTCTAAACAGTTGTATATCAAAGCCATACACTTTCACAGGTTTTCTTTCCACTTTCTTTGAGGAAACCGATCCAACACGCTGCACACCACAAGGTACACGGGATCACTGCACGGAGGAGCTGATAGTGAGGCATGTTCTCTGTAATTGGTGCTGAATGAATAGGAAAGTATATCTTTCCTAACAGATCCAACAGGGCGGGACACAACGCCTTGATTTCAGCTCACTCAAACACAAATCCCCTCTCCAAAATAAGCTAGCATGACCCTGTTTCCTTATTTTTAAAAAAAGAAAAGAAACAGACACAGAGGGAAAGGGAGGGGAAGATGAGAGAAATAGAGAAAGAGCGAGCGAGCGAGTGAGAGAGTTGATGGGGGGTGGGGGGGGTGGGGGGTGCTGAAAAAGGATGGAGGGATAACTTCAAAACCCCACATCAAAAGGAATAAATAATTGTTTCTGCTGGTTGTGTTGTTGTGATAGGGATCTGGAAGAGGGGTGCAGTAGTCTTTGATTGCAGGCTGCTCTCCTGGAGAGGGCTTCTTCTGTCTGCTGCTCCTGTGCTGCGGCAGGACCCTGTTTGTTTTAATCTCCTCACAACCCCACGGGACCCCAACTGAGGCAGGGGTGAGGTATCTCTTTATGGAAAAAAAATGAAGCAAGTATAATGATGTTGAGATGATGAAGATGGAACATGTGAGAGAAAGAGGAAGTCACTCATGCATCTGTGTCAGCAAAACTCATACTTGAGCTGCACACCCTCATGAAACCAGTCACTGCTTTGGTCATCATATTAAAGAGTTGTATATTCTTAATGTTTATTAAGTCCTTGGTGAATGTTTATTTTATTCTTATCATTTAGTTTAGTTTAGTTGCATTACCTCACCTGATCTCAACTTGAGCAGATACCACAAGCAAAGTGAAGGAAGTACACGCTTAAAAATAAATGTTCCAAAAATGGGTTTTCTCAGCGATGACATAGAAGAACCATTTCTCGTTCCCCAAAGAACCTTTCAGCAATCAGTTCTGAAAAGTGCCATTTTTTCTTAGTGTGAAGAACATCTTAATAATCCAAAGAGCTTTTCTTCACTATAAAGAACCTTGGTGCCATGGAAAGGTTCTTTTGAATTTTAAAGGTTCTTCATGGAAACATTGATGCCAATAAATCGGTGCCAAGATCGATGTATAGAAGAGCCTTTTAAAGAATTCATGCTACACGCATTCAATATTATTGGATTGTGAAAGTGCTAAATCTACAAATGTTAGAAAGTAAATTTGACTTGGATCCAATGTGAACCTGATAGGAGAGAAAAATTGCAACATGCTGAAAAACAAACAAACAAGATAACAGAGACTCTGGACAGCCTACAACTAACATCTGCCTTAAACAATAAAAACATTATGGCCCGGTTTCACAGACAGGGCTTCGATTAAGCCAGGATTAAGCCTTAGTTCAATTAGGGCATTTAAGTAAATAGCTTTTTTAAACATGCCTTAGAAAAAAACATTACTGGTGTGCATCTTCAGACAAAACAATGGCACTGACATATTTTAAGATTTGTCAGTGCAAGTTGCTTTCAGTTGAAACAGCTCAAACATGCATTTTAGTCTGAGACTAGCTTAAGCCTTGTCTGTGAAACCGGAGGTATAAGAAACATGAAAGGTTAAATGTTGAAAACCTAGTTAGTGCTAAAAACTGTTAATGTTTGGTTTTAATTGCTTCATGGGAACATACAACAGACAAATTGTATGTATTAATTTATAGTATTTATAATTCAGAAGGTGAAAAGTACCCGGATAACTTATGTTCACTTAGATTCTGAATGGACACATAACTATCCCATGAGGGTTGTGAATGGTGGTGAAGAGACATAACTGATTCCGTAGGTCACATGACAGTGACAACATGGCTGTATCAGCCATGACCCCCCCTGCCAGTTCTGCGGAAACTCCGCCCTGCAGCCGATTCTTAAGATTTTATTGGTCATCATAATGTTTTAATAACTTTTTCTGTGGAATTTATCATCCTCTGCTCTAATGAAGTGTGGGGTTCGGCAAGGGTCGATATTGGGTCCAGTCTTATTTTCTATTTACATGCTTCCATTGGCTGATATTTGTAAGAAACATAATGTATATTATCATCTTTATGCTGATGATACTCAGCTATATCTCCCTATAAAAATAAGGGGGGATAAATGTAAATTTACCCTCCGTTAAACAAGATCAAAAGAGTAATCGGGATAAGCCTTTACAATTCCTAGAGATAGAGGATTCAATTAAAGCCATGCAGAGTGGTAAAGCCCTTGGACCAGATGGTTCTATAAAAAATTCTCCTCAAAACTGTCTCCTTTACTTAGTATGTTCAACCATTCTCTCGAACAGTCGACACTGCCACCAAGTCTTACACAGGCCCATATCATCATATGAAGCCAGATAAAGATGTCCTGGATTGTACTTCCTATAGACCAATTTCCATATTAAATGTGATTGTCAAAATGTTATCTAAAGTATTGGCCTCTAGAATAGAGCATATAATTCCAGATATTATTTCACAAGACCAGATGGGCTTCATTAAGGGGTGTCACAATATTCGAAAACTTCTTAATGTTGTGCATTCTTCTGCGTCAGAGAGTAGTCCTGAAGTGATTATTTCTCTAGATGCAGAGAAAGCATTTGACAGAGCCGAATGAAACTATGTATTTGCTGTGTTAGACAAATTTGGATTCGGCTCAAATCATCAACCAAAGGCAGCTGTAGTCACAAATAAGATATGCTCACAATATTTCTCTCTGTCTAGAGGTACACGGCAAGGCTGTCCTGTTAGCCCTTTGCTATTTATTTTTACTATAGAGCCACTAACATCAGTATTCAGATCATCACAGTCTATTAGTGGTATTAAAATAATGGGTGTCGAGTATATGCACGGCCCCATGTTGCAAGGATCTGTACACAATTCTTGGAAGCTGAAAACATCCCAGTTCCCAGTTCTTGCATGGCCAGCATACTCACCGAACATGTCACCCAGTGAGCATGTTTGGGATGCTCTGGATCAGCATATACAACAGCACGTTCCAGTTTCTGCCAATATCCAGCAACCTCGCACAGCCATTAAAGAGGAGTGGACCAACATTCCACAGGCCACAATCAACAACCTGATCAACTCTATGCGAAGGAGATGTGTTGCACTGCGTAAGGCAAATGGTGGTCGCTCCAGATATTGACTTCTTTTTGGACCCCCCGGGACCCCCCCCCAATATAGTAAAACTGCACATTTTAGAGTGGTCTTTTATTGTGGCCAGCCTAAGGCACACCTGTGCAATAATCATGCTGTCTAATCAGCATCTTGATATGCCACACCTGTGAGGTGGATGGATTATCTCGGCAAAGGAGAAGTGCTCACTAACACAGATTTAGACAGATTTGTGAACAATATTTGAGAGAAATAGGCCCTTTTGTGTACATGGAAAAAGTCTTAGATCTTTGAGTTCAGCTCATTAAAAATGGGGGCAAAAACAAAAGTGTTGCGTTTATAATTCTGTTCAGTGTAAGTACTTAGGAATTAATATTACTCGTTCATACACTGGTCTGTTTAAAGCAAATTACAGTCCCATACTTAAACAACTTGAATCCGACTTCCAACAATGGAGTGTTATATATTTGTCTTTAGCTGGTAAAATCAATTGTGTTAAAATGAATGTGCTACCCAGATTATTGTATTTGTTTCAGAGTCTTCCAATCTTCTTGCCAAAGCCCTTTTTTTCAGTCGACTAATGTCGTCCTTTATATGGGGGGAGCAAAAAACCAAAAATACGTAGAGAGCTTCTTGAGAGACCAAAAAAGGACGGAGGATTGGCTCTCCCAAATTTGTTAAATTATTATTGGGCAGCACATTTACAAAAAGTTGTTTATTGGTTCCAATCTCCACATACAGACTGGTGTGCAGCGGAGGCTAAATCGTGCAAGTCAACATTTCTTTCTGTGCTGATTACAATGAAGTCTCCATTCTCACTATCGCAATTCTCCTCAAGTCCATTTGTAATTTCGACTCTCAAAATATATATAATCAGTTTAGACAAGTATTTCAACTCACTGACTTTTCCTTGGAAAACCCCATATGCAATAATCATCTATTCCTGGCTGCCAAGCTACATTCTACTTTCAAGCAATGGCAGCACCTGGGCTTTGTGAAATGCAGTGACTTTTGTATTGATAATACTTTTGCTAATTACAATGATCTTGTTAAAAAGTTCAGTCTTCAAAACTCAGATTTTTTCGATATCTTCAGGTTCGTCACTTTATCCAAGCCCACCACTCGATGTTTCCACAAATGCCCTCGGAGTCATGATTAGATTTAGTTCTGAAGGTCACTCTGCACCTTAAGGGATTCATTAAAAAAATATACAACCTGATCATGTCATTCCAAAATGTATCAATAAAAAAATTCAAAGCAGAATGGATAGAAGAGTTAGGAATCAACGTATCCGAAGACACCTGGGATATGGCTGTTGACCAAGTAAATGGGACTTAATCTTGTGCAAGACTCAATCTGATTCAGATGAAGGTTCTCTACCGTATTCATTATAGAAAAACCAAGTTGGCTAAACTGTACGCAAATATAGATTAAACATGTGAGCTTTGCAATGCATCAAAGACAGATCTAACCCATATGTTTTGGTCATGCTCTAAACTGAGACAATTTAGGTTTTTAGTTTTTGACATTTTAAACTCAGCTTTTAAATTAAGAATTCACCCTAACCCAATAATGTCTCTGTTTGGTGTCAGAGGTGATGATGTTCAAATAGCTAAAGATAAAGTGAATGCCTTGGCTTTTGCAACACAATAGCTATAAGGAGAATTCTCCTAGAGTGGAAATCACCCAATCCACCTAAATTGTCATTATAGCTTAGTGATCTAATGATGTTTCTAAGAACTGAAAAAATTAAATATTTTCTTAGAGGATCAACCAGAACATTTTACAAAACATGGAACCATTTAATGAACTATTTTGAGAAGAATGTACTCCTCCCTCTTTGAACTAACTTAAGAAAGGGGGAGCCCTTATTATTATTATTATTTATTATTATTTCTTTTTTTATCCTTTCTTTCCTTCTTCCTTCCTTTTTGTATGTCAATTATCTATTTTTCCTAGCAGCTGGGGGATGGAAATTTGTGGGTGGAAAATGTGAAAAAGCAATGCCATTTAGAAGTGTTTTTATCACTGAATACTTTCTATGTACCTTGTTCTGATAAAAATAATAATAAAAAAATAAAAAATTGGGGGATAATTCGGCCTTACAGTCTCTCTTTGATTGTTTTAATGATATTAAGTAGTGGATGGCAGCCAATTTTCTCTACTTGACTGAATCAAAGACTGAAGTGATAGTGTTTCGAAGGTGTGTTGTGGTATCTGGCACCAAGATGTTAGCAGTAGATCCTTTAAGACCTGTAAGTTGCGAGGTGAATCCATGAATCGGACTTGTTTGTTCAGCACATCCCACAGATGCTCGATTGGATTGAGATCTGGGGAATTTGGAGGCCAAGTCAACATTCAAACTCGCTGTTGTGCTCCTCAAACCATTCCTGAACCATTTTTGCTTTGTGGCAGGGCGCATTATCCTGCTGAAAGAGGCCACGGCCACCAGGGAATACCGTTTCCATGAAAGGGTGTACATGGTCTGCAACAATGCTTAGGTAGGTGGTACATGTCAAAGTAACATCCACATGGATGGCAGGACCCAAGGTTTCTCAGCAGAACATTGCCCAAAGCATCACACTGCCGCCGACATCTTTCCTTATTCCCATAGTGCATCCTGGTGTCATGTGTTCCCCAGGTAAGCAACGCACACGCACCCGGCCATCCACGTAATGTAAAAGAAAACATGATCCATCAGACCAGGCCACCTTCTTCCATTGCTCTGTGGTCCAGTTCTGATGCTCACGTGTCCACTGTTGGTGCTTTCGGCGGTGGACAGGGGTCAGCATGGGCACCCTGACTGGTCTGCGGCTATGCAGCCCCATATGCAACAAACTGCGATGCAATGTGTATCCTGACACCTTTCTATCAGAACCAGCATTAACTTCTTCAGCAATTTGAGCTACAGTAGGTCGTCTGTTTGATCGGACCACACGGGCCAGCCTTTGCTCCCCACGTGCATCAATGAGCCTTGGCCGCCCATGACCCTGTCTCCGGTTCTCCACTGTTCCTTCCTTGGACCACTTTTGATAGATCCTGACCACTGCAGACCGGGAACACCCCACAAGAGCTGCAGTTTTGGAGATGCTCTGACCCAGTCGTCTAGCCATCACAATTTGGCCCTTTACAACTCGCTCAAATCCTTACACTTGCCCATTTTTCCTGCTTCTAACACATCAACTTTGAGGACAAAATGTTCACTTGCTGCCTAATATATCCCACCCACTAACAGGTGCCGTGATGAAGAGATAATCAGTGTTATTCACTTCACATTTTAGTGGTCATAATGTTATGCCTGATCGGTGTACATCCTCCATTATCAAATAATCAAATAATTTTATAAATAAATTTTTTTTCTTGTCATTCACAAAAAATTCATCATGCTTTTACCACCACAATATCACCTTATTTCTTTGACTCTTTAGTAGATGATTTATCTAATTATATATTACATTTAGACAGAGGTGAGTCTTGTGCTCAAGCCATCCAACATGGACAGCAAGCTAAATATCTTTATGAACTTGGACTGTTTCTGAGCATAATTGACAGGTTTCACTATAGTTCATCTACTCCACACAGCCTCTCTCTCTCTCTTTCCCTCTCATTCTCACTTTCCAGAGCAGTGTTTAAATAGGCTGCTGAAACAGATGAAAAGATGAAGCACTTCAAAGCTTCAGCATTGTTTAGAGAATGCCTCCCACTCAAACATGCCCCCATGCCACATTCAAGAACACAGAGCGCTACAGTAATCCTTCTCCAGCTGACCTTGCCACAGAAAATAATCCCTCTGCTGCTAAGGTCAGCTGGACCTTTAAAGTGATTTATTGATTTATTGTAAATAAAACAAAAAAAAAACAAGCACGTTCCTTCCTTCCACATTGCTATTCTTGTTTTCTTATTCTGTTGTTTTTTGTGGGTAGTTTTCTCTTTCCTCCTGTTATCTGCCATTACTCTTCTGATCATTTCTGTAGATATAATGTATATAGAGCACATAACTATAATGACTCCACACCTCACAGATCACGCTGGTCTCAATGCTTCTCTCTCCTTCGATGCATAATTAGTGTACACCAATTCACAGTCACTTTCAAAGTCATCAAAGGCAAATGTTCCATATCAAACCATTAAATCCTAACTGAGGACGACTCTAGAAAAGAATGAGCAGACGGCACATATAATTTTTGGTTCTCCTTAAGTTCAGAGTAACCACAGGTATAGTTTTTCATATTAACCATGAACATTTTTTTCATAACCAAAACATTTAAAAAATATTTTTTGTCTCAGTTTTGAAACCTAAAATGCTAAATGCTTTACTTGAAAGGTATATGTTATATTTATTTATTTAAAATAAATTACACTTTGTTTGATATTTTGTTACATAATGTATATTCATACATGTAGCTTAAGTCTCCAAATACTTTTTGTAACATGTCCATGACCTTTTTCTGAAGTTGAATATATAAGAGGAAAATGTGCATATTTCAGGTGCTGTGACTGGTTACCATTTCCCTAAAGATTTTAAACCCATTTTTGGACAACTTTGTGTCTTCGCTAGTTCATTTTAAAATAGTTCTGTGATGTGACAATTTCTATTCTATATACATTTTTCAAATAAAAATGTCATTAAAAGGTCATAGCTGATTTTATCATAAAATAATTATAAATATACAGTTTAAAATGAAATATTGTGTGTCACACCACAGAACATGTCAGCCTTTCAAAGTATTTTCTGTCAACTGCCCATATGCTTATTATGTGTGTTAAAAGAGCATCAGTGCCGCTGCCTGAAACAGTCATCACTGGGAAGAATCTAGTCAACACTTTCACTTATTCTTCTTTTGGGTGGCACTGGTAGGGACAGTGAGCGGTTTGAAAATGTTGTGAAAGAGTTAAAAGCTGAGTCTGTAGGGCTCACAAACGGCTTACATTCTCTATAACACTAACCCTTCTCTCTTCTTTCATCTTTTAATCCTGCGCTCATAAGGTTGCTAGATAAGTGGCCATGACTAACACGTCTCTCTCTGTCTGTCTGTCTCTTTCTTTCTCTCTCTCTCTTACTCTCAGCCCTTCTAATGGGAAAGAAGGGGAACAGCCCACATAATGAGAGACTTTACCTTCTTTTGAAGACAAATTGGACTGAAATTCCATCTTTGATGAATCTCCCTTTCAAATGAGCAATGTTTAAAGATGGAAGCAATAGACAGAGTAAGAAAAAGATGAAGGAAGGAAAAGAACATGGGATACATATACAGAAGGGTAGAGGAGACAATGAGCTCTGCTTCCTGCTCTGTCTCAGACTCACATCTTCTGTTTGTTTGTGTCCTGATTTCAAAGCCTTCAGAACCACTGAAGGCTAAACTTAGTCACTTCGTGCATCCTGATCGATGAGATTACTATCTGATTGGGGATACACATTCCACACAATGAAAAATAGATATAAATGATAATAAATGTGATTTATTATTTCTTACTTATGCAACCAGGTTTTAAAGTGCACCTGCCTCTGTGGGTCAAATGAGAAAATGTACCAACCATCCATCAATATTGGAACTGTATTTCTTAAATTAAATGTATAATATTTTTATTCCTGTGACAATTTATCCATTTATCCTTGATCATCATGATATTTTATTTTTGTAACCTTAATGTGAGTAATATTCGGTAACACTTTATTTTAAGGTGACGTAGTTACTGCATGTACTTACTATAATAATAACAACAGAAAATTACACTGAAAAAATTTACTTAATTTTTCTTTTGCAAGTTTGAAGTTTCCTTTGCAATACTTATTATTCAAACAATATAACACTCGATTAAACCATGCTTTCAAAAGTGTATGCGTTACTTAGAAACATCTAAGTAAATAATACAATTGATATTGTGTAGACACCAGAAGAAACACGGCACCTGAACACAGAGACCTCAATACTTGGTACATAGCACACAATAACGGTAACATTCGTTGATCGTTTTTGAGGATTAATGTGTCATTCTGAGTAGAAAATAAACTCTAAACCTAACAACAAAAGCAATGATAAAACCGTGTAAATACAGCTGAAAACAGCAAAAAACAACCTCATTAATTATTCATGCCACAGTGCATGATGGGTAGTTTTATGCTTTAATTTCTACAAGCTTGAATTGAGTACTAATATAGAATTTACTTTGTTTTTGTTTTTTTATTCTTGCCTGAACTTACTTTTTCATGTAGAAATTACATTCATTTTTTTGTAGTGTTTACTTCACCACAGAACCTAACCCTAACGCTAACCCTAACTATAACTCTATAGTAAGTAGATGTAGTTAATTAATATTACTTATTTAAGTACAATTAAACTACATCACCTTAAAATAAAGTCTAACCTAATATTCTACATATGAGTCCCCCATATTCTAGAGAAAGAATTCTGAAGAAAACAAAAAGTTTAGGGATATTAATTACCCTCAAGATCAGTTGTTCTCAATTTTTGACTCAAAGCCCCTCCATTGTGCAATATTCAAAGCACCCCATCGCCACATGTTTGTCCAATCAAGTTTATGCTGATTTCATGCCATGTTGTAAGCATAATTTGGAGACGGCAACCCGTGACGTTCTACCCAGAGCTGTTCACGTCCTCAGATTTGGATTTATGCGTTTCTATGTCAACACTAACAATGCAGAAATGAATCTGCAGCAGTTAAGTGGTACAAGTAAGAGCTCTGTCAGTTGTTATGTTCACTACTATTGTAATGTTATGTGCTTTGAGACATGAGGCAATTTACCTCGCATCTCGTGACGCTTTGCAGACTCTGCTCTGTGCGTTCATGTGGCTTGAAGGAGGTGTGGCTTTGGAAAGCGCTCCAAAGGGAGGGTGGGATCTCATGCTTTTAAAGCTAGCTTGCTATTGCTATCCGCTCCAAAATTGCCTACCCTACCTTTAAATTCCAGACGTTTCAAGAACTGTATGTTCTTCAATATTTATGGGGGGGCAAGGGGATAAATTTGATTTCTAGAACAGTGATATGACCCCTGGTTTAGAACCAGTTTTTACATAACCCTGAGATGACTATTTAAATGTAATGTACCAATTCCATATAAAATACAGCACTCACCAGCCACCATGTTTTATTTATTAGGTCAATTAAGTCCTTTTTAAATGCCTTTGGAAACAGTTATGGCTGAACACATTGTGATCACATCACCCAAGAAGGATATGTTAATAGGAAGTCTATACAGAGCAAGTAGAATTTTTTTCCCATAGATTCTCTGTGAACACTTTGCTTTTTGTAGACTATTTCACAGCCACACTAAAAATTTATCAAATGAAACTTTACATTTTCTTCTTTCCTTATTTGTAGGCCCAGACATTTGCTGAATTTATTATGGTATTTTCTGTGTTTATTTTAGGGGACATCTGTAGAATATATTTAAACATGCTGACCAGAATAGTCAAATTAGCCACAATAGTTAATAACAAATATGGAAGAGGTTGAGCACTTTGTGAAATACGGGCTATGGAAATAATCATAATATATTTGAAAGTGACTGTGAATTGGTGTACACTAATTATGCAAAGACACAATCCGATTAAACATTGAAGGAGAGAGAAGCATTGAGAACTTTGTAAAATACGGACTATGGAAATCATCTTTCTATAGAGTTCAGCGCACACAGATTCCGTATAGGCCTGCTGATATGTTTTATTTTACACTTATTCTGTTTCTATAGTTCTCGTTCAGTTTCTCCACACACACACACACACACACGCACACACACACTTTCTCTCTGTGTCACAGTCTCTCTCTCTCTCTTTCTTTCTCTGGCAGAAGAGTTATTTACATCTCTAATGCTTTCATCTGGTATTCCCTTTGTGTCATTGTTGTGTACCCACAAACTCTTCTAAAGTCACATCTTAGAAGTCTTCACTGTTTTAACAAAGACACCATTTCTGATTTCACCATTTTGATTTTCTCTTTCGCCACTGATGGCAGCGGAATGATTATAAAGTGCTTTATGAGGAAGGGCAGAGACCTGGTATGGTTCTGGTTCTGTTCCAGACTGCAGGCCTGGCCGGCACTCTGGGGACATCTAGATATAAAATATATTATAGCGAGGCACTTCAGAGGAAGTCACAGACGCCTGCTTGCTGTAGCTAAGCCTTTGAAGCTACTTGAAGTAGAAGAGCGCCATTGTCCTCAAAACCCTGTAGGCATGTTGCAGGAGAGGGAGAAAGACAGAGAGCTTGAAAGAGAGAGTTCAAGAAAGAGAGAGAGGGAGACTTTTGGAAGACACTGTAAATGTCATCCCCATGTTGACGCAACACAAAATTCAATGGCCACTTGTGTCTCACTTTGTCCCTTTTGTCCTCTTTAAAGTGCATACAGATATAGTGTTTAGAGCTGTATGTGTGTGTGAGTGGAAGTTTGTGTGTATATGTCCGGCGGTGCACCTGTTCTGACTGCTCTACCATGGCAGAAGGATTAAAGCCCTTTACCAGAGTAGCGTAACAGAGGCTAGTAAGCTGCAGTAAAAGTGCCCTGTAATGACACTGGATTATTCATAACTGTTTTTAGCAGCTTTACAGCAGACAAAAGACAACTGTAGGGAACGAGAGTTTTTATGTGGGAAAGAAGAAGAGTGCTTCCCCTAGTTTGTGAACTCCAAGAGAGAGAGAAAACTCTACTAAAACTGTTCAACTTAGTTCTGAGTGTTGGTCATTTACCTGACACCTGGAATAGAGGACTCATAACGCCCATATTCAAGAGTGGAGACAAATCATACCCGAACAATTACAGAGGCATCTGTTTGAGCAGTAACCTGGGGAAGATGTTCTGCAGCATCATCAACACAAGACTCGTTCACTTCCTTACAGAGCACAATGTCCTGAACAAAAGTCAGATTGGATTCTTACCAAATTATAGAATATCTTCACCCTGCATACCGTGAACGGCAAACACATTAACCAAAACAAAACCACATTTTTTGCTTGCTTTGTAGATTTCCCGAAGGCCTTTGATTCAATTTGGCATGAAGGTCTTCTGTCTAAACTTCTAGAATCAGGTATCAGGTAAAACATACAATATTATTAAAACAATGTACTCAAACAATCAATGTTCAATTAAAATTGGAAATAAACAACACAAATAACAACACAAGAGCGGGGTGTGAGACAGGGCTGCCCACTATCACCGACCCTCTTCAATATTTACATCAGTGAATTGGCAAAACTCCTAGAACAATCAGCAGCTCCTGGCCTCACACTACACGACTCCTCTATAAAGTTCCTCCTGTATGCAGATGATTTGGTGCTGCTGTCTCCAACCTCCAACCTGGACGTCCTGCATCAGTTCTGTCAGACCTGGGCCCTGACAATTAACACGGCTTAAACTAAAGTACTAACATTTCAGAAAAGATCCAGATGTCAGGGAAAGAGACACAATTTCACCTTTGGTATGACCAAAATTTATCATGCCACCAACTACACATACCTTGGGTTGAAATTCAACGCAAATGGAAACTTCAACTTGGGCGAGAATGAACTGAATGAGAAAGCAAGAAGGGCTTTCTATGCCATCAAAAAATCAATCCAATTTGAAATACCAACCAGAATCTGGTTTAAAATATTCCAATCAGTAATAGAACCTATTGCACTATCTGGCAGTGAAATTTGGGGTTCATCTCCTAAACCATGAATTTGACAAATGGGACAAAAATCTGATTGAAACCCTGCATGCTGAGTTCTGTAAGAGAATCCTGAGCGTACAGAGGAACACACCGAACAACGCATGCAGGGCAGAATTAGGCCAATACCCTCTACTAATCCACATTGAGAAATGAGCCATCAAATTTTGGAAACATCTAAAACTGAGGGACCCCAACTCTTACCATTTTAAAGCCCTTAAAAACCGTGAAATGAACACTGAGAAGAGTCCCCTGATTCAGCTGGTGCTGAAGCTGCAAAAACAAACTAACATGACTAACAATAATAAGCCTCAGGACCCTCATCCACAGAATCCGGCCCAACCAAATGATTAAAGCACAAAAATAAAATTACCTTTCTATCTTATTGGAATGAAACAACACAAAAACAAAGCAAATTACAATGTTATTTAGCCCTAAACAGAGATTACACGACAGCAGAATACCTGAGCACAGTCAGAGACCACAAACTGAGGAAAAACATGACGAGGTACAGACTGAGTGACCACAGCCTGGCTATAGAGAAGGGCAGATACAGACAAAACTGGCTGCCCAGAGAGAGCAGGTTATGCCTGTACACTAGCCAAGGAGAAATAGAAACAGAGCTGCACTTCATAACCACCTGCCCTAATTACTGTATAATGACATTCGAAAACTTATACACACACATAAGAGTGCCCCACGCCCATGGGGATGGATGATGGGGACGTTGCAGATGGGGAAGGAGCCCTGGGCACAGACAGCTGATGGCGTTGATGACCGCAACAGAGCTGCCACTACAATCCCCCGAGGTGGAGCTGGAGATCCTGAGAGCTGCTTTGGAAACGGTGTGACTGAGGACTGTTGCAAAGCCTAAGGGAGGGTGGAGCCGCACTGACCCGTCAAGAGTGGAGGGTCGGAATGCAATGGGTGGCACACAAGTCCATGGCGATAGGCTGGCAAGGTCAGACTCAAGGAAGATCTGGCAGGTCGAAGGAGCCCGATGGTCAATAGAGGAAGGGAGGAGTGGGTAATGGGCCGAGGTCGAGTAGCGGAGACAGAGGAGCCAGTAAATCCCCCAGCCCGGTCGAGGATGGCTCATAGAATGCCCCAGGTGAATCCCTGATGTAGTGAGGATGTAAGGGATGAACAATGGTAAACAGGAGATGACAGGGCTGGAACTAGAGGTGGTGGGAGAAGAGGGAGGGAGGGTGGGACTAACATATCAGTCTCCAGCATGCACTCACTCACTGCGGCGAGTTTCCCTCAAACTCATATTTCTTCTGTCATGGGCAGGTCAGACGTAAGGGGCTCAGAGTCCGGTGTGATGGTGGGCACATCTACTTCTCTTGGTGCTGGGGGCTTCGGCTGTCACTCCGTGTTGCAGGGTGGTAGTGGGCTGGGCTCTGGCCTATGGGCTCTGGGCTCTGGGCTCCAACACAGCATATTATATTATATTATATTTGCTATTCCTTGGATTTATTAAAATAATTATTCACTGTAAAATGCTAAACTAAAATTCAAATAAGAGATATTAAGGGGATATATAAGAGATAACACCAATAGCCTATATGTTTTAATTTTAAGTTTTATTTAATGCAGAAATATACTGTCTATTAACATTAACACATTAAAATATGAATATCAAAAAACATTAGAAGAAAAACTATATATATTAAAACTAAACCTATGAGGTATTATGAATGTTCTATTTTCATGCAAACAGACTAATCAGATTGGATCTCTCTTCAGGATGTTGTATAGTGTTGTCCTTCACTATGACTTTGGCAATTGAATATGATTTTTTAGGGGTTTTGTTTGTTAGTTTAAAGGGGGAAAAATTATTTTCTCTAAATACTGTAAAGCTGGAAATCTGGAAACTGAATCCGGTTTTCAATAAATACAAAAAATTGTTTTTGAATATACAGTATTTTTGTGTTTATTATTGCCAGATGCTGGGGATGGGTTACTGATTTAAAAATTTGAATGGTATTTAAAAAACTGAGTGGCTTTCTGGTCCCCCGTAGCTAAAATACCTACTAAACTCGATTCTGCCTAATAACTCACTGTATATAATACGGGTTTGGAACAACATGAGTAAACAATGACAAACTTTTCATTTTTGGGTGAAGTAATCCTTTAATCCATCCTAATATGTCCCATGTGTGTATGTGTTTGTATAGGTATCAGATGTCTGACCACACGCATGTTGGCACTGTGAGGGACCTGTTCAAACGTCTTTAACTAGGAATGAAGCTATTGAGCAGAGCATTCCATCTGGCTCATACCATGTAAACATTCACAGTCAGATGGAAACGGAGGAAGAAAGTAATCTTCTGAATTAAATATGTTCCAAAACAATTTTGATAAGAATGCTACTGTAAAAACTTCATTTCAGTTGAATCAGCAGTGTTTAGAGTTTCATGGCATTTGTCTCTTAATTGTGACAAATTATTGTTCCCTCGCATTTGGCATCTTCAAATATTCCTGTAAATAACTTATATTTCTTAATGCTCTTATAAACCATGACTGTTGTGTTTTAATTATTTTCCTTTTTATATTACTGAATCATTAATTAATTATTGGATTTATTCTACAGTTTACATGAATAAATCAGCTCTTAGCGAGAAGAAACTACTATTGTTAAACTCTGCTCCAAGAATTTATTTTATTAATATATAGGCTATTAATGACTAAAATATATAAAATTAAAAACCTGGGGTCAGATCCTCTAATTTAAACCAACAAGCAAGAAATATTGATGTCATATTTGATTCAACTTTTTAAATAGACACATAAATCGAAGCTGTTTGATGCTCGAGAAAAAACCTCGCTTGTGCATCAAGCATTTTTACTATACACTCACCTAAAGGATTATTAGGAACACCTGTTCAATTTCTCATTAATGCAATTATCTAATCAACCAATCACATGGCAGTTGCTTCAATGCATTTAGGGGTGTGGTCCTGGTCAAGACAATCTCCTGCACTCCAAACTGAATGTCAGAATGGGAAAGAAAGGTGATTTAAGCAATTTTGAGCGTGGCATGGTTGTTGGTGCCAGACGGGCCGGTCTGAGTATTTCACAATCTGCTCAGTTACTGGGATTTTCACGCACAACCATTTCTAGAGTTTACAAAGAATGGTGTGAAAAGGGAAAAACATCTAGTATGCGGCAGTCCTGTGGGCGAAAATGCCTTGTTGATGCTAGAGGTCAGAGGAGAATGGGCTGACTGATTCAAGCTGATAGAAGAGCAACTTTGACTGAAATAACCACTCGTTACAACCGAGGTATGCAGCAAAGCATTTGTGAAGCCACAACACGCACAACCTTGAGGCGGGTGGGCTACAACAGCAGAAGACCCCACCGGGTACCACTCATCTCCACTACAAATAGGAAAAAGAGGCTACAATTTGCACGAGCTCACCAAAATTGGACAGTTGAAGACTGGGAAAATGTTGCCTGGTCTGATGAGTCTCGATTTCTGTTGAGACATTCAGATGGTAGAGTCAGAATTTGGCGTAAACAGAATGAGAACATGGATCCATCATGCCTTGTTACCACTGTGCAGGCTGGTAGTGGTGGTGTAATGGTGTGGGGGATGTTTTCTTGGCACACTTTAGGCCCCTTAGTGCCAATTGGGCATCGTTTAAATGCCACGGCCTACCTGAGCATTGTTTCTGACCATGTCCATCCCTTTATGACCACCATGTACCCATCCTCTAATGGCTACTTCCAGCAGGATAATACACCATGTCACAAAGCTCGAATCATTTCAAATTGGTTTCTTGAACATGACAATGAGTTCACTGTACTAAAATGGCCCCCACAGTCACCAGATCTCAACCCAATAGAGCATCTTTGGGATGTGGTGGAACGGGAGCTTCGTGCCCTGGATGTGCATCCCACAAATCTCCATCAACTGCAAGATGCTATCCTATCAATATGGGCCAACATTTCTAAAGAATGCTTTCAGCACCTTGTTGAATCAATGCCACGTAGAATTAAGGCAGTTCTGAAGGCGAAAGGGGGTCAAACACAGTATTAGTATGGGGTTCCTAATAATCCTTTAGATGAGTGTATTTGATGTGCACTGTGTACATGCTTTGATTTGTTTATATGTGAATAGTTACTTAAAATAAATCTGTTCATCATATAAGTGATCAAGGGCCAGATTTACTAACAGCTTGCACCAGCGCAAACCAAATTCTTTTGGCATTAAAAACTGTCAGGATTTACTAAAGACATGCAGTGAAAAAATAGCACTGAAAGGGTGTGGACAGTGTTATTTTTGCGGCTGACCTTATTGCATACGTGTAATGGAGGCCAGCTAGACACTAAAGGTTGCAGCCTTTAGCCTCCTTGTTAGAGCGTCCGACTCTCATGTTGGCGGACCCGGGTTCGAGTTCTGCTTGGAGTGGGCGTTTCGAACAGGAGGGGTTACATATGCATTTGTAGGAGTGTATAGTGATTTACTATGGTTTGCGCTCGTCAATTTACTGGTATTTGGGCCATTATTTACCGCTCAAAAAAGCATGTCTTAAACCAGACGCTAATTTGCTCTGCTCTTTGTAGATTGCGTTGGTCATTATGGAAATGATCTGGCTGCGTCTGTGTTCTTTCATTTGCGTGTCGTCAGTAGATCACGCGCAGAGCTTTCCACTCCCATCAGCGCTTTTTTGGAATTGTGCTCTCACGCTAATTTGCCCTGTTTAGTAAATCTGGCCCCATGTCTCTTCAGAATGACCACACAGTTCATATAGATTATGAATCATCAAAGTTTTGGTTACATGGATTTTTAATTTGTTTTGAAGATTAACCCTGTAGTTTTATGAGTTTGGAATGGCATGAGGATGAATAAATGATGACAGATTTTTACCAAGCATTTAAACCTAAAGCAATTCTTAAATAGTTTCACTTCTCATTTCAATAAAGTTTGTTAATATAATTTCATTAGCTATTTAATTCTTCATGTGAGAACTGGAATTTGATACTAACAGTCTTAGCAAATCCATCCAAATAAATAGGAAATATTCACCTTACTGTGCTAAATGTTTTGGCTTAGCGTAAAAGCTTGACATGGGCTAATTAACTTAGCTGTCATTTGCACAGCTGGGCCTGTAAAAGGTATCAATATGACTCCAGACTGCTTTAACCATTAGCCACCTGCAAGCACCGGCTGAGTCCCCGTACTGCTGCTTTCCTCTCTATACCCCATGATTTCAGCTTGATGTTTGTTTTTCTCTTATTGGATTTGATTTTGTTTGATGCTTGTTCTGTTGATGATAAAAGATCAGCAAGAGCTGACCAATTAGCTGTCTCATACTCACCGGGTGCTTGAGAACATCTTAAAGCACTCCAGCTGTTTTTAAAGAGTACTTTGAAGGGGGAGAAATAAATAAATGTGAAAAAGGGTGTCCTGAACAAAGAGAAGAGAAAAAGAAGATGAAGTTCATTGAATGCTTTTCGATTAAAAGAAAACAGATGCATAGTCCTCTTTGTCCTCCATTTGACACCAGTCAAACAACAAGGCTTCAGTGCACACAGTGCACTCATCATAAGCCAAAATAATTAACATTATACAAATCCCCCCACTCTGACAGTTGTAATGGGCCACTCTCACAGCACATCTATGAACAAACTCTGCCAGGCTTTCTCTCAGCTGGCTGCATGGTCAGACAGAGCAGAATGTAATGTGGTGCTCGCTACTGGACAATCTGCTCTTTCATCTCTCAGAAGCTATGAAGAAACAGACAGTCTTACATTCTAGAAACTCACACAGCTTAAAAACGGCAAAGGCAATGTTTTTCATTTGAGTTGCCCTTTAATTTTTTTTTCCCTCGCTAACCTTTTGATCTAAATCTTCTTAACTTTATATTAACTGCTATGGCCTGCTTGAGGTGTTCAAGCCTTTCCAATCACTGTTCATCTGATTCCAGCAAGTCTGGAAAAGGAAGGCTATGCTACATTAATCCGGATACATTTGAAAACTGCGTTTTCTTTTCAAAACGCTCTCTGTCCACAGCATCCACAGCGTTTCTCGTCCACACTGAAACATCGGAAAACGCTCAATTCATTCAATATACTGCACATTCGTAAAACCTTATAAAAGCTCACTGAGATGATACAAACGAAACAAGGCATAATAAACTTATCATGCAGTTCTTCTGGCAAGATCATTTTACTTACCAAAATATCTCACCATACACAGATGCGTCCAGGTCGCACTCACTCAACATTATATGTTTGGTCTATAACACTACTGCTCTCATGTTTTGCCGCAGGATAGCAAATGCAAGTACATTTTCTGTCATCTTTTTCAGGATAGTGATTTGAAGAGTGTACAAAGTAACATATTTTAGCAACTGTGTTAATGTGAATAGCACATAACAGGCAGAATACCGGTATAAACATGAATATGTTTATCTATCAGTACAATATGCGTCACGACTAAACATGCATCATCGTTTTCAAATACCACCGTTTTCACAGTCCACACTACAACACGTAAACTGCGTTTTCAAATGTATCCACTTTGGCGAGCGTTTTTTCAAAAAGCTTTGTTTTTGTTAATAAAAACGTAGTCTCAGTGTGGACTGAAGGCCAAGAAGGAGAGAAAAAGGTGCGTTTTCAAATGAAAACGTAATAGTGTGGACAAGGCCAAAGTCTCAGACTCATAGTTGCTCATAGTACCTCGTATAACATTTACATTTACATTTACAAAACTCCAAAACTTAGATGGTCAGCGGTGTGTATGTGTGAGAATGAGGGAGGGTGTTTGCTAGTGTTGCTTGTTTGGACAACTGTTAACTTTCTTTGCAATATGGCTAATGACCCACTAAAATAATGTTTTCTCTCTTCCTCTTATGTAGGTATCTGTTTGTTGTTGTCCTGATGAAATTAGCATTGAAGTGCTATGGTGAGGTAACTGCTAACACAGGGGCTTAAAATGCATGCTATTCCTTTCAGGCATCTGATAGAGGTCACAGGCTAAGGATGTCATTACTCACATCAGAAGTATGTCAAGCTGGTAAAGATTCTGTGTCTTTGTTTAGTATATGGTCTCAAAATGAGACAATCTGTCTATGAGTAACAATGCCTATGTTTGTGTTTCTCTTTCTGTGTGATTAGAGAGGTCTAAAACTGATGCATGATGCTACACTTGCAGTGAAATGCTTTAATAATGCTTAATAGTAAAAGGCAAAAAAAACAGTAGCATCTGAGTATGATATCAATAGACTATTAATTAAACACTTCCTGTTTTCTTTGTTCTTTGACCCAATGGTCTCGACCCACATTAAAACCATTTATTCTTAAAAAATAAATAAAAAAAAGTCTAATGACACAGAATGAGAACATGGATCCATCATGCCTTGTTACCACTGTGCAGGCTGGTGGTGGTGGTGTAATGGTGTGGGGGATGTTTTCTTGGCACACTTTAGGCCCCTTAGTGCCAATTGGGCATCGTTTAAATGCCACGGCCTACCTGAGCATTGTTTCTGACCATGTCCATCCCTTTATGACCACCATGTACCCATCCTCTGATGGCTACTTCCAGCTGGATAATGCACCATGTCACAAAGCTCCAATCATTTCAAATTGGTTTCTTGAACATGACAATGAGTTCACTGTACTAAAATGGCCCCCACAGTCACCAGATCTCAACCCAATAGAGCATCTTTGGGATGTGGTGGAACGGGAGCTTCGTGCCCTGGATGTGCATCCCACAAATCTCCATCAACTGCAAGATGCTATCCTATCAATATGGGCCAACATTTCTAAAGAATGCTTTCAGCACCTTGTTGAATCAATGCCACGTAGAATTAAGGCAGTTCTGAAGGCGAAAGGGGGTCAAACACAGTATTAGTATGGTGTTCCTAATAATCCTTTAGGTGAGTGTATTTATTAGGTAAATGTGTTTCCATAGTAGTTTATGTGCATGTCTTCTAATCAGATAAAATATGTACCCACCTCAATTGAGTGCATACGTTTTTATGCACATTTATGTGCATCTTGCCATTTCCATCAGGCATTTTTTTTAATGCGATATCCTAAAATTCCCATAAAATAGGTGGATGGAAACATAACTAGTTGCTCATGTTACGATATTAATTTAGCCATTAGAAATATTTAGCAAAAGGTTCATGCTAAGTTATGTGTTCATAACCAATTTTTTTATACTTCATTATGTTAGTTATGTCTCTGTGTAGGTTTCATTAAGGCATCCAAATATATTGAACTTAAAGACATTTTTGGCAGTATTTTGATATTTTCCCAATGCCAGAGCTTGTCAGGCTGCTACAGTATATACATTTGGTTTACCAAAAACCAAGAACATTGAATGTGATTTTCCAGACAGTGCCAAGGTATCTGTGATAGAGAACATTTTTGAATATAAATTGTTAGTCAAATGTACAGTTTAATAATTTAGATAATTAAATAATGTATAAAAATTATTCATATTAATTTATAACAAACATAAGTATGCATGTCTGTGTCTGTGTGTATGTATATACACTCCCTGGCCAAAAAAAAGGTTGCACACTTTAATATTTCATTGCCTTGCCAAAGCCTTTAGCTTTGATTGCAGTGTGCATTCGTCGTAGCATTGTGTCAACAACCTCATGCAAAGTCACAATATTTATTTCCTTCAAGAGTTGTATAAATGTTTGTTCGAGATCTTGTATTGATAATGGGAGAGTCAATGAGAGTGGAACAGATGATTCATGTGTGCGTGTTTGTAAAAATAAACTTTACATTTGGTTAAGCTTTGGTATATATCTAGAAGGGACAGTGATACTTACTCCGTGCATATGCCTTACATCCACTTGATTGGTCTTTGGTCAGAATCAGAACAGGTAACTCATGCTTGAAGACTTCCTTTAACTCTGTGTTCTGAACTCTCACTGCAATGCTTGCGGTGACTGCTCTTGAATGAGTGGTGTTAAATGGCCTTTTGTGTGTGATAGCGTGTATGTGTGTGTGTTTGTGATACTCTGTCATTGAGCTGTGGGCTCAGATGAATCTGTCTCTCTGGGATCGCTCACCACTCTGCTGCCTTTTCATCTCTTAAGCCACTTGGCCTGTGGACAGACAAGGAGAGCGAAAGAGCGATGGACAACGGGAGCAAGAATGAATGAGCTGAGAGGGATTCCAGGCAATGGAGGGATCGCTGGCTGCACTTCCCCTGTGATCGGGCCCTTTCTTATTTGTCCTCCCACCCTTGGTATTATTCGGCATGAATTCTTTGGAACGCTTTGGTACTGCTTAATTTACATGTATGCCAACAGGCTTTTAATGTATTTAAATCTTGGAAGATGTTCAAAGGAAACCCATAATTCCTCTGAAATAGGCCTTTTGAAGGTTTTATCTCGCTCTTTCTCTCTAGCTAATCTCACAGCCCCTCAGCATGCCACAGCAATTTTGCTAATGCCAATTAAGCTTTGCATTAGCATAAAAACAGCCTTTAAAGTTTCGCCCTTTTCATATAAAATAAAGAATAATATTGAATGCTTGACCATTTACAACAAATGTCTTTGGAGCTTTTCACTTACAGGCTACTTCAGGGAAATAAAGCGCTCTTTTTCTGCTGTTTCCGTTGGCATTCTGGTGAACGGGAAAGAGGGAAAAGGTGGGAAGAAATCCCTTAATGACGACTCAACAGATTTCCTTCTAATGAGCAGAAGCTGTTTTGAGACATCTCAAATTCTTCTTTCTCTTCAAATGAAGGTTATGCTATTAATGTTCAACATTCCGGCGCGCTGGAGCTCGGCTCTGCAGAAATGTTGTAATTGCCATGCAGTTTTGTTAGGAATCAATTAATTAGCGTTAGGGCTGCACTCCAAAGCACCAAGCAGCACACGGCAGTGTTTCATTAGCCAGTAATGTGCAAATGCCACCCAGAGGAAACACGCAAATTCTTTTCAGATTTCTTGTATGTTTGTGTGGAAGTTTAATACGTTTCTTTTCTCTTTGCCCCGTTCTCTGCTGGGAACATTCCTGTCTCTCCCTGTCTCATTTGCTCTCCATTACTTTCTTTCTCTCCCTGTAGTACGGAAAACTGTGGGAACCACGGGACCACTCCTAAGAACACTTAACCCAAGTAAATACTGTCCACAACTGCTTAAGTGTCATTATGCTTACACATATATGGGCAGAAAACATTAGTTATCATTTTATGATTATTCTGCAAAAACCTTTTTATTATTTAAATTGTTCTCATTATTTTTATGATCATTTTAGGATTGGATGTGCAGTACCGTTCAAAAATTTGGTGTCCTCAAAAAAATCATTCTTTTGTTTTGCATTTATTCGATCAAAATTACAGCAAAAATAGTAATATTGTGAAATATTGTTGCAATTTAAAATGTTTTCTATTGCAATATATTTTAAAATTCCTGTGATGGCATTCTCAGCATCATTACTCCAGTCTTCAGTGTCACATGATCCTTCAGAAATCATTCTAATATGATGATTTGCTTCTCAAGAAACATTTCTTATTATTGTCAATGTTTAAAAAAGTTGTGCTGCCAATTTTTTTTTGCAGTAACGGCCATGCATTGTTTTCAAGATTTTTTGATGAATAGAATGTTTAAAAGAATTACATTCATTTGAACGGTATAGTTCACACAAGAAAGGTTAAACATTTAACATGCATATTGTTTTATTGAGTGCATATTTGTGTGCATATTTTATCAAACAGCCCCTTTGACTTCCATTATAAGTAGCTCACTGTAACCCAGACAGTTGAAAATAATTTTTGTGCTAATCAACATTATGCTACAAGTGCTATTGACTAAACTCAATTTGTACTGAACACTGATTATTTCTTTAATCTCCAGGATTGATTCAGAATGGATGTCGCAATTTACTCCCCACAACAGGAGAACAACCTGCTGCTTTGTAGACCAAAATAGGAAGGAATAAAAGTGATAAATTTGAGCATAAACACAGAAATATACACTTTAGTCTGTAGTTTGAAAACCGATATGCACTTCGCAAATAAATAATTCCGACAAGAGCAATGGGTTTTTGATATGCACTGGGTTTCCAGAAAGCTGCCAACCAAGTAATTGCCTTATAAATAATCTTATCAACTGAGGATGTTCCACTTTTTTCGCTTAGCTGTTGTCATGTAAGCACTTGTCATTATTTACTTGCGTTTACTGCAGCTCAGCTATGTGAAAAGAACCTCTAAAGCGCCAAAGTAGAGAAAACAGAGAGCACAGGGGAGAAAATGAAATGTTCAACCCATTAGCAGCTAGTCACCGCAACTGACTGTCAGCATAGGGAAGTGCTTTCAACAGCACTGGCTGTCAGCTGGCATGGCAGCTCATTGCAGATGAGCACACTCTCTGATTTCTAGCTCCACGCTTCAGTCGGTATTGATGAAATCAGTCAGACCTTAGATTCTTGGGATCTGTGAAGAAGGCATGGAGGATCAAAGCAGGCCAAGTGGCTCAAAATTACATTGACCATCCAGAGCAGAGTGACTCTAAAGAAGGTAATTCTAAGCTGCTGTCTAGCGGTCGCTGAGCAGACCTCAGTTAAAGAATTCACATCAAAGAGGATTGGAAATCTTGTCCCTCTCCCTCCCTCCTCTGTGGGCTCAATTGAACATTTAGCTATTGGGTTTTGCCTTTTCTCCTCTCATCCTGTTCTAATTCTCATTCTAATGTTTTAAATTACCTATCCTTTTAAGTAAAGAGCTGTGCTGACAGAGGCCATTTAGATGAGAAAATCTGCTCTTCTCTCCCTGCAATGCCACTTCCTGCTTCATAACATGCTGTTTCCTATTCTAGCGTTCTGCTGAGCTATAAAATACCTTCTTTTGTGGTTAATCTGTTGCTTCTAATGGAATATAAGTCACCACTCATGGATGCCCATATGGAAAAGTAATATATGTACATATACTGTATGTCCCTATATCCGAGTAGTGATGTCATATATGTTTCATATAAGGCAATACATTATTAGCACATAAATACATTCTCACGATATATGAAGATATAGGTTTATACCATGTATAAAATACCCATAGAAGAATTATTATATATACATATATTAAAATGATTTATATGATGACTTTTTTATGGTACTGTATGTTAATGCAATATATGTGAACATTATATGTCTAATTTATAAATGCAAGTTTATTTGAACAACATATATGCAAACATTCAGTATGCTTATATAGGATTTTATATGGTTTTATATAGTTGTATACCACATATAAAATACCTATAGTAAAATTAGTATATATGCACATATTACAGATATTTTGATATATGAATTTCTATATGGTACTGTGCAGTATGTTAAGATCATATATGTAAACAATATATATTTGTAATAATTTATATTTGTAAAAATGTATTTAAAGATATGCAAACATGTTGTATGCTCATAGAATTCTCTTATTAATTTTGGGCAGACTACACTGTCAAATTGTTTTTAATTTGGTTTGAAATTGGATCACATGAGTAACTGCAAAATATGGTTCATAACTTGTATTAAAATATATGTAGGCTAACAAATATATGAAGCCATGTTTAATAAAGTATATTTGTATAATTATGCAATTCATATACATAATACAAAAGAATATGAGACAGACATTATAGACATGTATTTTACTGTTTGTTCTGTTACTTGGATAAGGTTTTATTCTTGGTTTGGTGACAGCTCTGACACTCCTATTGTCTTGCAGGTTTGAGTTCGCTCAGATAATGTGCTCTTCTGTCTGTGTGAATTGCTTTGTGTGGTGTTTGGATCCTGGCATTTCATTCTAGTCTGGTTTTGGTTCAGGCTTCGGACATTAATGCTCCATGTGTTTTTCCCCACGTTGTAAACGTACGGTATGAGCATTCGCTTGGTCTCGTGTGAGCATGTAGTTTTGCTTGGGCAGTATACACTCTTTTGTCCGTGTGTTGTGTGTTTGTTTAGCACACGGCTCATGCTCATCATCAGCCGCGTACTTTCATGTTTTTTTCTGTGTACCATGAAGGGGTTTGTTTTGTTTTGTTTATTTTTGAAGTCTAATAAAAAGCCCATTAACCTCTGCATCCTTCTTCATCCCTTGCCTCACCTGACAATAAGTAACATTAAAAATATTTGTTGTTTTATACATAAAATCTATACTAAGACTCTACAACATTTATCAGTGACGTCAATGACAGTAATTTGTCACATATATAATTTGAACATGTATAATATATGGAATTGTTCTTATTTCTGATGCATTTAGCTGTGCATATATGTGCATTTATGTTTTTACTCTATATGAGCATATTAGGATATTTCATATATGAGAGATATATGTCAAAATATGTATTATACATACATAAACATATATAATATATGGGATACATTTATATATCAATATATGGAATTGTTCCAATTTCTAATAGGTTTCATATATGTATTTACTTTATATGAGCATATATTGCATATATTGATATTTCATATATGCACATATATTACATTTCCGTATGGGTGGTACTATACTTTGATGTTCTGTAGTGGTGCAGAAGAAGGATTAGTAATGAATTAGTACCAGACTTAAACCATTGTTAAACCTTCTCAGTGTGGGTCTGCTGACCATTGGAAGTCTGAAATATTATAACAGGAGGTTTATGCTCTTTCTCAAAAAATGCAGCACAGCACAGATAGTTGCTATAATTTCTTGGTATGTATAGGGACACACTAGTGTTTTGTCTAGTCTCATGTAGCCAGACCTTTGACTTTAAACAAGCAAACAAAAAGTATTTGATGCTTATTCTGTCCAAGGGCTGATTGACATCAATCACAGTTTGTTTTGTTTTGTTGGAGAGGTTTCTTTCTGGATTTATCTGAGATAATATCTAAACAATATTAGGCGAGCATTGAAAATAATGCCAGTATTTAAATAATGCTGTGGCAGTCTTTGTGAATGACAGAAAGCATACTGAAAAATAGGGGAAAATTTAGAGACTATGAAGTTTCCGGTAGTGGTTTTCAGTACTGTACAAAATACTGTAAGTACAGACTACTTCATAACTAAAATCCCAGCTGCTTAAATAGTGATGCTTGTGGATATCTAGCAGTTTATTTCCTACTAAGTGAATCAAAAAGAGTATTTTTCAGACAGACTAATACAAAATAACCTGTCTGCTCTTACACACAATGGTTGACAGATTAGACTAAATCAAGAAATTTTATCTACACCTCCTTTTTAAAAAGTGAGACAAAATAAAAGTGAGTCTTTCATGTACACAAATAGACAAACACCATTGTTTTGTTTTTTAATCCCTAACAAAGCATCACTCCACATTTCAATAACCATGTATTAGTTCATGTAATCCTCCGCAGAGGTCATCATACTGGTTATGTTAGTGGTAGAAAGGATATGTGTGGTCTATAAACAGCCTGGCTTTTAGTCTGTATAGAGCTGTGCTTTAAAGGGACCCGTGTTTGAAGCCGCTGCAGTGCTGTTCAAAGCTGCAGCTGTTTTGGCTGCTAAATGGTGACAGCTATAACTGATGTTGATTTTGGCATTCATCTCCTGCATCCTCTCATGCAAATGATCCAGAGCATGCTGAAATGGGTCAGGGCAGAAACAGAAGATGATATGTGCTACACGCTGGGTGTTTGTGCATGTCTGGATGCATGTGTTAATCTGTATGTTGTGTGTTTGTGTGTGTGTGTGTATATTAAATCCCTGTTACAGTTTGAGCTCTGCAGTCTACAGAGAGCCTAATAAGATATTTAAATTTAAAAATCACAGAGTGAAAACAAGAGAGAGAGTAATTAAGCCAGTATTTATTGGTTCCCCTTAAGGTCTGCTCCGCTCTGCTTAGTTGAGGGGGTTTGTCACATTAAGGGAAAACCAAAAGCTTGGCTGTATGTATTAATTTTCTTCACTAATCCCACTTGTGCATGGTGGAATAATGTCTCATATTACAGTGAAGTATGTGGAACACAAATATCCTAACAGGAGCAGATTTACAGCCTCATAACAGTCAGACATAATTGCCCTTAATTTGACAAGATGCTCTTTTCCAAACAACTGTCAGTTGTTGTGTAGTAGTCTACTCTTCTTTTAGTAAGTAGGTAAAAAGTAAGGTAGCGTCAGAGATGAACTTGTTGGGGTTCCACAGAGACAATGGGAGATATAATAGCAGATATCGGAAACAATACAATCCTACAGAGAGAGTGTGCGTCCTCTCAGACATTCCGCACTGCCGCACATTTCCCCATCGCCCACAGACCGCCAGAGCTGACATCACTGTGGAAACACGCAGAGGCCACAGGCCCCTCAGCGTCTGCTCTCAATTACACACACACATCCAGTGAAAAATCCTCAGAACACTCACGCTTGGGAAAGGGCTTCAGAAGGTTATTAAACCTGCTAGAAAGACCTCCTCTAAATAAACCTGCTGTGGGGCAGCAACAGCAGCCAGAGAACTGGGAGAACCCAAGAAACAGACTTTGCAGAACAGAGCATTGCTTGATGTGGAGTGAGAATTAGTGTAGTGTGGGCATTGCATATTGTATAGTACATTGCAGTACTGGCCTGTTATAATGAACAAATTATATTTTAAAATGTACTAGAGTGGCTAAATGCTGAAAATTATGACAAGATTCATGTTTGGAATCTACACTAATACCCCAAATTACTTTTATTCATCAAGGATTGACTAAACTGATCAAAAGTGACATCAAGATATTTGTAATGGTACAAGATTTCAATTTAAAGTAAATGCTGTTCCTTTGAACTTTCTATTTATCAAAGAATCCAGAAATAAAATGTATCATGGTTTCCACAAAAATATTAAGCAGCACGACTGTTTTTAACATTGATAATGAAATGTTTCTTAAGCACCAAATCAGCATATTAGAATGATTTCTGAAGGATCACATGACACCAAAGACGGAAGTAATGGCTGCTGAAAATACAGCTTTCCCATCACAGGAATAAATTAAGCTTTTAAATATATTAAAACATAAAACAGTCATTTAAAATTGTAATAACATTTCTCAATATTACTGATTTTATTGTATTTTTGATCTAATAAATGCCTTGGTGAGCATAAGAGCAAATATTCTTTAAAAAAAAAAAATTAATGCCCTCAAACATTTGAACGGTAGTGTACATTTTTGCATTTCTTCATTTCACTTCTGCTTTAGCTCTCTAACTTACACTTGAAATTTGCCATTCCAGTGCAGCAAATATTGTTGGGTTGTATGATAAATTGATTGTGCTGTTCCTCATTTGTAAGTCACTTTGGATAAAAGCATCTGCTAAATTAATAAACATAATACGAATAAGTGACAAAGAAGTATGCACAAAGAATGTAAAACTATACAATAAATTACAGTAGTTGCCAGTAAGTTCTTTCCCAGTAGTGTAATTATCAAACTTGCAGGATCCTTGGAATTCTGGGTATAAAAACAATAAGGGGGAAGAAAAAAAAACCCATCTTTATAATTCTTCTTGTGTTTTTCTTCCATTCTGCATCTCTTGGTCACATTCTCGCTCTCTTTCCTGCATTCTTTATTTTTCATGGCTGACTGGCTTCCATTTTCAGTTTGGCAGGGAGTGATGTTTTGAAAAGCATTCCTCTGATTGAACATAAAGTGAGAGGGTTTGAACTCATCGGTATATTAGAATATTCATCTGGGATCATGGCAGAGTTAATGGGGAAGGATCAAAGTTCAAAAGCCTTTGAAAAGAGAGAACATAGACATTGCGGATAACTTGATGGATTGTTATAAACACTGGAAAGGTCAACTTCAACTGCAGAGTCAGTCATTACTGTTTTTATTAGTTCATATTATATACTGTTATAGTAAAAGACCAAAACGGCAGAAGTCTGGCTGAGATGGAGTTTAAATAACTGTAATTTCTATTTATTTGGCATATATAAAAGTATTTAACTTTTTTTGTGATTTCATTAGGACCATGAAGCACATTATAGGTTGGCTTAATTATAACCGCTATTGCTGAATAATTTAGGCCTATAGATTGATGCACACATGGAATAAATCTTTGTGGTGACTGATTTTTTACATTTTTTATTACATTTTATTTTATTACATTTTTATTAAGTCCTGCAAGTTTTTTATTAGTGCTATGTTATAGACGATGTGTATATATTTTGTTTTATTCAATATTAAATATTAAATACACCTGTTCCAGCTTAATATATAGAGCCAACTACACTCACCTAAAGGATTATTAGGAACACCATACTAATACTGTGTTTGACCCCCTTTCGCCTTCAGAACTGCCTTAATTCTACATGGCATTGATTCAACAAGGTGCTGAAAGCATTCTTTAGAAATGTTGGCCCATATTGATAGGATAGCATCTTGCAGTTGATGGAGATTTGTGGGATGCACATCCAGGGCACGAAGCTCCCGTTCCACCACATCCCAAAGATGCTCTATTGGGTTGAGATCTGGTGACTGTGGGGGCCATTTTAGTACAGTGAACTCATTGTCATGTTCAAGAAACCAATTTGAAATGATTGGAGCTTTGTGACATGGTGCATTATCCTGCTGGAAGTAGCCATCAGAGGATGGGTACATGGTGGTCATAAAGGGATGGACATGGTCAGAAACAATGCTCAGGTAGGCTGTGGCATTTAAACGATGCCCAATTGGCACTAAGGGGCCTAAAGTGTGCCAAGAAAACATCCCCCACACCATTACACCACCACCACCAGCCTGCACAGTGGTAACAAGGCATGATGGATCCATGTTCTCATTCTGTTTACGCCAAATTCTGACTCTACCATCTGAATGTCTCAACAGAAATCGAGACTCATCAGACCAGGCAACATTTTCCCAGTCTTCAACTGTCCAATTTTGGTGAGCTCGTGCAAATTGTAGCCTCTTTTTCCTATTTGTAGTGGAGATGAGTGGTACCCGGTGGGGTCTTCTGCTGTTGTAGCCCATCCGCCTCAAGGTTGTGCGTGTTGTGGCTTCACAAATGCTTTGCTGCATACCTCGGTTGTAACGAGTGGTTATTTCAGTCAAAGTTGCTCTTCTATCAGCTTGAATCAGTCGGCCCATTCTCCTCTGACCTCTAGCATCAACAAGGCATTTTCACCCAAAGGACTGCCGCATACTGGATGTTTTTCCCTTTTTTTACACCATTCTTTGTAAACTCTAGAAATGGTTGTGCGTGAAAATCCCAGTAACTGAGCAGATTGTGAAATACTCAGACCGGCCCGTCTGGCACCAACAACCATGCCACGCTCAAAATTGCTTAAATCACCTTTCTTTCCCATTCTGACATTCAGTTTGGAGTTCAGGAGATTGTCTTGACCAGGACCACACCCCTAAATGCATTGAAGCAACTGCCGTGTGATTGGTTGATTAGATAATTGCATTAATGAGAAATTGAACAGGTGTTCCTAATAATCCTTTAGGTGAGTGTATATGTAAGCCATTTGCTGACTGATTCCCGAAAGGCTCTATGCTATAGTGTCAACCATTATTTTCCATTACTTTTGAATTCCTTTCAGTGACCCTAATGACACAGAAGTTACAAAACAGATGATAAAAGGTTGATAAAAATGTTCTAAGCTCTAAAACTATACTAATCTAAACCTAAAATCGAACTGGTTTGAAATGAGACTCCAGGACCAACAGGGTTGTTGTTCCGGGAACATTTTACATCATTATGGTCTGTCACAATAGACCTTAGCGCCATATTTAATGTTTGACAGGAATGAACACGAGGCTGTGAGGGATAGAATTACAGTGCATTCAGTGGATTCATTGTACTGTTTTTTATCAAGATATCGATTGTTGTCTGATAATTCTTTCTTAAAAAAAAAACTTTCAGTATGCAAAAACTCCATGGTCCCACTTTATATTAAGTATTATATTAACTACTATGTACTAACATTTAAATGAATAATTTGATACAATGCACTTATTGTGTACATGTTTTACATTGTACTTATATTTATAAAAATACCTGCATGTAATTACAGCTGTAATTCATTTCTGTAATTATATCTATAATTACACTTTTGAACCTTCCCTTACCTTTTTACCCACCCTTAAACCTACCCATACAACCAAACCCATCCCTAACCATACCCGTATCCCACCTCAATAGCCAAAAAAGTGTTTTGCAATCTGCAATTTGCAAACTGTCTCGTTTTCAGCTCAAATTCAATATTTATCTAACCTGACAATGTCTACTACAAATTGCAGAGTACAAAATTAATCAGTTTTGATGCCATTTTTCATTTCTTAAAGTATTGTGTGTGTGTTTGTGTATTAAATTAGATAGATAATATTGTTTTCATAGGTGTTGCTATTCTGTTTGATGAATGAGACAAAAGATGGTGAAAAACATTTAGCAGTATGACAAAGATTGAAGTGGGGTGATCATGGGAAAGAGAAAAAGAGTGGACCTAAAAAGGGGGAGAAATCAGTCCTAATAGAGGAGGCCCATACGTTCTCCAGATGTTCTTCTCCACGCAGCTGAGACAAGAAGAAGAAAAAGCCCTGACACACACACACACACACAGCCTCTCTTTATGGTAGATCAGGGCTGGTTAGCATCACGTCTGTGTCCGTAGAGCTCAGACCTCACCCCCTCCTCTTACACATGTGAAATCCTGAGACGGACAGACTTGCTCATTATTTTTCATTTCATGAAGTCATCCCAAGCATGCCAGATTTACTTTTTTTTTTTTGGTCTAGTATCAGTTTTTTGGAGGCTTTTAATAATAAACCAACATCTGTATGAAAGAACAACCAGCCCTCAACATCTCAATAAACACCCATCCGTGTCTCATTTTCCCTTTCCATCTTTCCCACATTCCTTTCTCTTACCCTCTCTCTCCCTCCCTCATCTTCAGGGAATACTTTGAATGGCATTGTTTCTTTGTTCAGGCTTTGTTTTCCCTTAGTACAGGCACACACTCTCACAAACACATGACCTAACACACACAGAGACGCTGTCGCACTCCAAGGAACATTTTCCCAGGCCTTTTTAGGGGCAACACAACACCAGCCTGATGCTCGGGTTCAGATGACATCACCAGGCCCTTAAGAAGAGTCCACCCACACCTCCTCCCCTCCATTCACACGCACTCTCTCACGCATCCCTCCTGCCCTCTCACTCGCTATAAACACCACGCCAATTTACTGTTACTGGATCATCACATAGGAAAACCAAATCAATCAATCACTGCATCATCCTCCTGGATGAAAAAAAGCTCTTCTCTTCTCTTCTCTTCTCTTCTCTTCTCTTCTCTTCTCTTCTCTTCTCTTCTCTTCCCTTCCCTTCCCTTCTCTTCTGAATGTATTGTGAGAGTGCTTCAGGGAATGTGTGTGTGTGTGTATGTCCTGGAGGATCACTCAGTTGGGTGGGCCCATGCTGGACATCAGGGCATAGCACGATGACCTTTCCTTCAAGGGTCAGTGAACCCTGTGTGTATGAGTGAGCTCATGGAGACTTTCCTCAGAGCTCTTAAATGCACCATCTCACCAGCAGAGAGAACGAGAGAGTATCTACTATGTTCTGTCTGAAACTGAACAAATGCAGATTAAACAACATTCTTAAATAAAGGTGCCAAAGAGGGGTTTTCACAGAGATACTAGAAGAACCAGTTTTGGGTTTCCCAAAGAACCTTTCAATAAACAGTTCTTAAAAGAACCATTTTTTTCTAAGCATGAAGAACATTTTAATAACCTAAAGAAACTTTTTACACTATAAAATCCTTTATTTTTTAAAGAGGGTAGGGGAGGAAGGCCATGCAACCAGTAAAAAAATTGTTTCTCTGAACAATTAGTTTCTTCTTCACATCAGATTAGAATTTCTTATTGATTTAAACAAATTGCATTTGTTTTGGAACGTGTGCAAAAGAGTTAGTACAATTGTCAATGACTAAATGCACATTGCTTGAGTTGATTCTCAGTGAAACTGTCACACTCTTCACAACTTACAAACATTCTTTCATCGTGTGAGCCCTCACATGCAAAATTATCCATTCAGTGATCAAAATCTGTCAGACATGTTATATTCAAAAAATATTTATGACTTAGAATGTTTGTTAAATTGCAACAGACACACACACACACACACACACAGACACACACACACACACACACACACACACACACACTCTGTATATATACTGTATATATGTATGGAATTTGCTGACAGCACAATCACCACCATTTTTGAACATGGAGGGACTGGGACATCACAACCCTGAACAGCCGCAGCTACATCAGTACTTATTTGTACATATTTGTACTTACTCATTTATGTATTTATACAGTACATTTTATTTTTGGTGGTGATTGTGTTGCATGTAAGCTGAAAATTATTGTCATGGAAGAGAAATAGGAAGATATGTAAGAAGATGTACATGTTAGAGAAAGACATAATAGAGTGTGTAAAAATGAACAAACAACTGTGAATTTTAAGCTTGCATGTAACACATTTCTTCAAAAAATAAATGTATTGTATAAATACAAATGTTCTTTTTTTTTTTCGTGTACTACATTATTGACTTTTCCCAGTCAATTTTTACCTGAATCTATATTTACAGTAAAAAGCTCAGTGTGATCCACAAGAGCATTCAGCTAGACACAATTGACATTATTGTATAGAATGGTAAGCAGTTAGTGTCAAAAACAAAAACTACATACACCACGTGTACCCTTACAGTGAATTTGCCATTTTGTGCCGTCATGTTTCTACAGTAGCCCTAAACGGACAAACTGCTCTATTGAGCGCTAGCTGCTCTCTGCTGTCTCAGACAACGACATTTTTGTCAGCCACTGTAGCTTCTCTATGTGCTTCAAACGAGAGGGTGTGAGTGGTGGGCGGTTGAAATTTGCAACCTCACCAGTAGATGCCCGCTAAAATTTACATAGTGTACCTTTAAATAATTGCACCCTAGGTTAGCATAAAGGCCTTCTTGAAATTTTTTTTTTACAAATCTTACCGACCCCAAACTTTTGAACGGTAGTTTAATTTTAATTTTAGAAACTCCATTTATTTTTAATAAGTTAAGATATTAAATAATTAAATAATAAGTTATTCAGAATAACTGTAAAGTTAAACAATGTTTTCTGTTTTGATGTTAAATTATTTCTGTATAGTGGTGAACTCCAAAATTGAAACATACACACAGATTGTTCTAAAAAAGCTGTTAAACTGCTATTTAAAGTAGAAGAGCTGAATGTGCCCATATATTCAGTACAGTATGGCTGACCCATGGCTGCCTAGTGCGTGAGACTAAAGCATGTTTTTCTTCCTCAAGGTCCTCTGAACACTCACAGAAGGCCAATGGAAGGCCATGGCAAGAGAGCATGTGCACGTACACGCTCACAGACAGTCACACAAATAGTCAAGTGGTTTATGAAAAGGGAAGGTGAGTCCGCACGCAAGCAAAAGAACACACACATCTGCTGAATGTGTCAGGGGGAGCATGGATTCTGTGTAGAGGTGAGAGATCCTGCCAGGCATTTTGATTAAATCCTAGAGGAAATTGTAACTTCCTCTTGCAAAGGACAAGGTCCCAGATCAACACACACACAAAACTAAGCATACACGATCGCTTTGTCCCCTTCAGCTTAAACCTTCAAATTGGTCTTGACTAGAGAGAAGAGAGTAGAGGAGAACAAGTCAAACCTAATAGAAAGAGATGACAATTTGATATAAAGTATATGGGAATATATATTAAAAAATACAGCTGTTGTATCTGAATGCAACATTCAACATTCTGTGGTCAAAAATATTTGTTTTCCCAAGTTTTTCCCAGACTGTTTCCACATGCAACCAATTTCCTGTATAGCTGTGCTAGTTTGACGTTTCAATTGTCACTCCATGATCTCTTTGGTCTAACTTAATCAAATACTTTCTCAAAACAGGGGAGGGGGGCTAAATAGAGATGTAATAAATGGGATAATGGCTTAAAAAGAGCTCATAAACACTTTAAAGCTTTAATGTTTTAGAGTCACAAATGACTCAGGTCCTGTTTACGCCTGGTATTAAGAAGCGTTTTGTCAATTCAATCACAAGTGGACAGCGCTTTAAAATGTTTTGTCCACTTTCAACCACTTCCAGAGGTAGTTGAAAACACATTCAACCGAATTGCTTTCATAGTGTAAATGCTTATGTCGTTGAATGAGTATGAACAACCACAAAAGACCGCCTACTCTCTGCGTACTGATCTAATGCGTAAACATTATGGGAAGCGCGCTAGCCAATCAGGACTTACACTTTGTCTGCTGAAGACCTAAATTTGGTTTGAAGATGAAAAAGTACCAAGCACTATGTTCTCTCACCATTCCTGATTTCTAATATGCACTCAGCATGTTCGCTGTGGTCTTGCGACTGTCAGAGCAGAAATGAAAGCTGTTGCCTGCTCTCCGTATGTTTTTCCATTGCAGATCAACTTGAGAAACATAAAACATTTAATGGAATATGTATTTTAAGCATATGTTTAACAATGTTGCTTGTAGTATTGCGCCTGCAGAAATAGGCTTTCAGTTTTTGGCAACAAGTTTTTTGTTTTTTTTTGGTATGTGGTTCATATAAAATTAAAGCGACAATGCTGCCAAGATTGCCAAGTCAAGATTGCAAATAGCTCCAGAATGAAGTTCCAGAGTCTCTTCGTGCTTCGTTTTAAACATTGTTTAATTCATGCATTGATTAATGGACGCTTAATTGAAAATCATTTGCTTAGAATAAACTTATTTATTCCATCTTTTCTTTTTTGAAATCACAGTTAGGAGTTCAGTTATAGTGTCATGGGAGTTTGTCAAAATATTTCCTTAAAATCTGTTTCTCTTTTGCTCCATTTGTTTTTCATGCTATAGTTGAATTCATTATGAGGACATTCCACACACATATCAGACTGAGTTTTTCATGCAGTGTACACCACGTGAACGTATTATCACCCTCTCTCTCTTTCTTCATATCCAGGGTTGACTGCCATCTGCACCTCCATTTGACTCCTTTGAGAACAACAGCCTCTTCCAAACTGTGCCATCAATGTAGTAAAAGATGAAAGGTCAAATATTGTACATCAAAAAACAAAAGTATCCTGCCATTTAGACTGCTCACAGTAGTAACTCTTAAAGCCCAAGAATACTTCATCTTGCACGTTCCGCTCCATCTCGCGCACAGTTGAGTGCTTAAGCCTTTCAAAGTATACTCTTTTAACTGTGAGCTTGGATAGATGCTTTCGTGGACCATTCTTTTCAAACACTCAAATCACTTGCACATGCACTGCTCAAGTCTGCTGGTCTGCACACGGACAGTGTGCGCAGACATCAGTGGACTGTGCTGATGCTGAAAAGGACAAGTGAAGTATACTTTCGACTTTCAGTTTAATATTAATGTAGCTGAAGACATCAAAGTAATCTGGCTCATTTCTGCTATTTTCAGATCAGTATAAACAGAACATTTTCTTTATTTTAGCTATTTATTTCAGCAACTGAGTGCTGTGGACTTTTTAAAATACTCTCATTACAGATACAGTTTTGTAGAGTTTTTTTTGCCAATGTTTTAAAAACTTGTTAAAGTTGCTATGTTGAAGGATATATGTCATTTCAGGGAGCAATAAGCTAAGAGAGCGAGTGAGGGAGAGAGAGAGAATAGGATGTTTTTGGATGGCCAGTGTTTGGATCAGGAGCAGGGTTTTTTCCTCTGAAGCTGTGGTTAAAGGTTTACAGTGCAGCGGCCCCCAGGGAGCATCTCACTTTCAAGCATGGATTTGTCTTGGTGGCACCTCTTATCTCAAGAAAACTGTTTATCTCCAGCTTCCCTTTCTCTTTGCTTTGTTTCTTCCCTCCACTTTTGCTTCCTGTTTAGTCCTTGTTGTTGACATTATTTCTTGTTTACCATCTTTGTCCTCCTCTCTTACCATCTGCTCCATTCAAAAACAACCAACAAACTCTGTTTAAACTCGTACTAACCAACATTTATTTCCTCATCATGTCTGTCTTTCTCCTATTCACCACATGCAGTTTCCCTCCAGCCGTCTCAGTGTTCCCCGCATGCAGTCTACCACTCACCTACGTCCACCCACAATGCTATTACAGTAGCTTTCTTTCATACTCTGTCCTTCTCTTCCTTCCTTTCTCCTTTCTCTCCTCCTCTCTATGGCCTGTGACAGAAAGGATAATTAACGAGCATCATAAAGCGCTCTCTCTATTAGCCGTGCTGTGGTGAGTTTGCCAGCTCTGTCATTCTGAACAAAACCATGCGGCTCTTCTATTTGATCCGCACTTCAAAGAGGGATCCCCACTGTTCTCGCTCAGCTCTCTAATTGTGTCCTCATTTTGATGGGGCAAAACCCCCCAACTGCTTCAAAACCAGCCAGTGCAGGGCACAGATAGCACAGAGAGGGGACACACTCAAATAACTGCTTTGGGAGAAGTTTTACTTTTACGCCTCCATGTGATTGGTTTCGTGTTTTTCCTAGTAATGCTTAGGAGTTTAGGCTGAAAGATTGGTCTTAGATCAATGAGAGAGCAATATTTACTCACAACAAATTGTTGATTAAAGGTCATAAAGCTAATCTGTCTCTGCGACCTCTATGAACAAAAATGGCATCTATAACCAAAGGACACATTAACCATTCTCAAATGCCACTTGTAGTCTGATTAATGTGTTATACATTATGGATAAAACCCAGTCAAAATCACATTATCTGTTAGTCTGAATTGACAAAGTCCAAACTGCTATGATTTCAGTCAGACTAAAATGTTTACATGTTAAAAAGGTGTATTATTGCTTTAGTTCAACTGAAAATTTACTTTTATCTGCATTATAACCAGAGTTAACATCTAGTGTTAATCACTCTTGGTTGTGATGCCTGATTATGAGTATGTTTGAGAATGTGTATGCGTCTGGATGTTTGTGTGTGCCTCATCAGATAAAACAGCATTCTGAAGTGGGACACAGTTTCCCCTTTTTACACCAGGAGCCCACAAGATAAAACACCACATCAGCATCCTTTTAATTACAGGACGAACCTTTAAAAAAAGCTTATCCAGTAAGATGCTTTACTCCTAGAGGACAGCATACATTATATTGGGCTTCAATGCGTCTTTAAAGATTTGTTCTTTAAGTGATTTTAAGCAAGTTTGATATTTAAATTAGGTAAATTTAGAGATCTTAAAGATATAATTCACCACAAAATAAACATTCTGTCATAATTTACTCACCCTCATGTCGTTCCAAACTGGTATGATTATTTCTGCAGAAAACAAAGGAAGATTTTTTGAAAAATGTTTTGTCCATATAATGAAAGATAATAGGGTCCAGTGTTGTGTTGGACAAAAACTTTCTAAATATCTTGAACAGAAGAAAGTCGTACTGGTTTGGAATGACATGATGGTGAGTAAACAATGATCAAATTTGTTTACTTTTGGTTCAACTATTTTTCTGCAGTAAATAACATAGTGCACTAGACAGGGTGGTTTGGTTAACCATCACGTGAGAAGCCCGTCTTCTGACAGTGTCTGCACTCATTGCACAACGGGGTCATGGTGCTAATCTAGCGGGCATACACACTACACACATGCCAGCCTGCTGTCTCTCACCACCCTCCCCCAACACACACAACTGTCCCAGGCCCCCCTCTTCTGACACACAGCATGCTGGGTCTTTACAAAGCCCCATTCTGCAGCCGTCCCAGGACTCTGCACTGTACTGCAGGACTGTTGCCCTCTGCCCTCTCACACACCCAGCACTCTTTTGTCCCACAAGAAAAAAGCAATGGTCACATGTCCACTGAACACCCCGCAGCTGCTGGCCTTGTCCTCTTGCTGTCTGTCTATCTGCTGAAATGTTTACAGGTGATTTAAGGATTATAGAATATGAATGTTTATTATGTTTCTAAGACCATTTTGGAATGCAACAGCAGGACCATCATCACAGGACGTGTGATGAGATTGGTTCATTTATCAGATATTTATTAAAAAGGACAAGAACTTTCTAAAGAAAACAGCTACATGATGCTTTAATCGTTTCTTAGCAAAAAAGCAACTGATGAACTATTACAATGAATTAATGTCAGTACCTCCCTTCCCCCATATCATGTACACACACAACCTCCTCCTCACGCAGGCTTCAAAGGCGATGATGGGAAAAGCCATCTCTCCGCTGGCCGCTTCAAAGCACAGGAAGTGTGTCAAAGCGACTAGCCGGCTGGTTCCCAGCCTTTGCATGTGTGTTAGTGTTTGAGCAAGAGAGAGAGAGAGAAAAAATATGTGTATGCAGGGTGTAATAACATGCTCATCTCTGTGCCTGTATATATATGTGTGTGGTTCAAAGCCAGACAGAATCCTCTGCTTTGAGAGACAGCATGTAAAATCTGCTGTAGCGCTGATGCCCCTATCTGGCATATGCAAATGTTTGTTTGTATGTGGATGAGTTTTTTCCAAGACCACAGACATGCACAAGTTGTCCTGGAAAAGGTTCTCCTTGTACAGTAAAGAGTGATCCACTGGAATGTCTTTCTTCAGACCCCTCTCAAACCTCATTCAGCTTTCATTAGAAAGTATTTAATGAGTTCAGTTGACTTGTCTGGCACCTAATATTAATGCTTTATTTATGTCACACTTTTGCTTATGGCCAGTTGTCTTTTTGTGAAGTGAAGTTCTTTATAGATACAGAATTGCAGGATATGTTTTTTCAAGAAAAATGCATCAGTTTTAAACAATGAAATCAAAGGAATGGGTTTAACAAAAGCATCATGAGCTGCACCGCAAACACATACTGTGCATTTGTCATCTGTAGAACACTGCACATAGAAAGAATCACCTTATATGCTGCTGATTTGTATGAGAGATGACTTCTGTTCCTTTCTTCCCTCTCGTGGTGTCACTGGTATAACCTGCATGTTCCGGTGTCAAGCTGTGGCTTCTTAATGCACTGTGGAGAGAGAAAGCCAATTAGGGATTGGAGGAACTAAAAATCTTCAAATATCATACATCACCTACATTATTTTTGGCATTATCATAATTGTTAACAATACTGTCAATAAAGCTTTATAAGTAGTGGTGAGTGGTATAGATAAATTATATAGATTAGATAGATAGATAGATAGACCTAGATCATTTATATGTGCATTTATTTGTGCATTTATAGCCTATAGGCTACATTACATTGTAATAAAGTTTTAAGCTAATTGTGCACATAGTCCAATACAGTTCATCCAGTCAATCGTTTTTTACTCTATTTTCTTTTTTCACACTAATGTTATTCAGCTCTTGTCCAAACCAGCGATTGGTGTCCGCTCGGCTGGACGTGTTTAGCTGACGTCCTTCCTGCTCATGGCGCCCACGGGGGGCTTTGCGCTGCTCTTTTTATATTTGGAGACTCCAAAAGAATCCCGCTAGCCTTTCATGTGCCGCTTCGGTCCAATCAGACGGAAGGAGAGGCGGCCTGCGCGAGGCGTCAATCACGCTCGCTGAGTGGCTGAAGCGCCTCTCGTCTCGTACGCTGGAGCTGCAGATCACTCGACTCGATCCTCCGCCGCTGCTGGATGTGTACGCAACCCGCACGCTGTTTTTTACGGACGCTCACGAATATTGTCTTGTTTCTGGATTGTTTTTCATTTCTAATGTTTCTCAATTGCTCTCCGATGCAGAGAAATGGGTAAACTTCATTCCAAACATGGTAAGACGGCATCTCTTTGGTGTTTTAGAGCAAGTCTTAAAAGCACTTGTGATATAGTTCTTTCGAGTTATATACATTTATACGACGTCTTTTCCTTTTTAAAGCTGCTATTTGTAAAGCGAGGGAGAGTCCTGAAGGTGAGTACACTTATTCATTATACAAATAATAACGCTTTTTATTTTATTGATTTTATTGATACCCAAAACAAAGCAGCACAGTTACACATTTGGCGTAAACAAAAAGAAAAGCATTAGAAACTACATTTGAAAACTGTTTAACTGGTAGATAAACATATGTATAAATTGTATTTCCTTACTGTTTTAGGCGATAGTTTTGTAGTTAACGCATGTTTGGCGAGGAAAGGACTGGATGACTGGATGGTTAAACAGAAGTATTACTGCTCGAGCTCTCGTGTAGAACAGCAGGACTGCCAGCAGAAAAATACCTGCGGACTGTCTCCACGGGTACGTGAACGGTTTTAATAACTTTATCACACGTGCATGTTAGGTGTGACGATTTTGGAGTTTGAGAAAGTTGGGCTAAGTGACCTTTGCGCTTCGCCTTCATTGCGTTCAAAGACATGAATCAACTGTTTGGGCGTTAAGTTATTGTGGAGAAATGGTGCGCTCTTTGAAGTAGGCTAAGGAATGCATGTACGGAGCTGTTTGCAGTTTAGAGTTAGCATTTTAACTTATCAAAACGGTTTTGTTGTGATAAAGGTACGACAACATTATGTATTACAACTGACGCAATACAACTCCTTTTCTTTCTGGTGATCTACACGAACTGATGATGAAATGTCAAGCGGTGTTCTGCGATGTGACGTGCTGTAATTGATCTAAAACTTTAGTATTCTGTAATAATACACATGCAATGTTATGACCTCAAATTAATTAAGAAACTAATGGAATATTTAAAATAATTTAAGTGAAAAGGGGTGGTTTAAAAGTGGATAAAAACTTGTTTACCCGTTAATAGGCTAATTACCACATAGCCCACTTTTCTTTGCGCATGCAAATTTTGAATGGACATATTACAGTTCATGGTTAATAGTTAATAGACATATTACATGACAGTTCCCCGAATCGGTTGTAGGTGGTAAAAGGGTGTATAGCGATATATTCCCGTTGCAGTATGATCGTTGCCTGTTTCTAGAGGCCACACGCGCTTCTAGACCACCCAATTCACGCGCTTTGAAAACGATCGTGCCATTGTTTGTGACGTCATCAAGAACAATAGTTTGCTCTCTGGAAACACTCTGTAGTTTGAGCCCAACTATAAACGCCAGCGGCGTTATTACCAGCAGTGATTAAAGGAGAAACACTCTCTGAATACACGTTTCCCTTTAATGATGTCTGTTAAAACGCTCTCCACGGTTTCAGCTGCTGCCTTTGAAGACAGAGGAGGAGATTATGTTGTTATTCCTTTGAATGATAGGAAGAGGAAAAGTCAAGTTTCAGACAAGTTCAGGCTGTCATTCTGAGAGGGAATATCAATGGGTAAATAAATATAAATACGATTGGTAGCTATCCTAATTTCAAAATAGCCTACTATATTTGGATATTAATCCCTTTTTTTATTGCAAGCAAAAAGTTATGTTTGAATATTCAATTTGCCCAACAAGGAAAATGTTATAGCAATCTTGTTTAGACAAAAGGCGCGTCAACTTTTTCACTGGCGGCTCACATGGGTAAATGGTTTATTTGAACATGGTGGGAAGAACTGTGTGAGGGCTAGGAACAGATGCAAGTTCTCTCTGTAGGTAATAGATCACGGCGGGTTGAAAGCATTGCAGGCTGACAGGCTGGTGACAGCACTGTATTGTGAAGTAGAGAGAGGGGTGGAGGGAGGGCCAGTCTGTCTCAGATTTGGCATCCTAGTAAACACATAAGAGCACTGTCGTTTAGGAGAGGAGAAATCCTCTGGAAATACCTCAGAGTAAGCCTCTTTTGGTCAAGGGCTGTTGCGGAGTCTCAAAAGACTTTTCTGAGGGTTGGAGAGATAGTGATAGACCGTGAGAGTGACAGAAAGAGAGAGCGAGAGAGAGAGAGAGAGAGAGGAAATCCAGAAGGCTGCTATTAAACAGCCATCTCAAACAGCAGGAGAGGGCCGCCACAACTTCTTAAAACCCAATCCTCCTATGTGGACATACGAACACAACACAAACTTTCAGAATCAGGAATGTTGCTGAAGGAGTGCTGCATTTGATTTCTTTTCTGAATCACTAAGAAAGTAAGAATTGAATTGAATTGAAGAAAGTAATGGCAATAAACCATGATTTGCCTTGTAAGATACATAATACTGCACTGCAATCAAAGACTGCAACAAAATTGTGTAGTGTGGATTTTAGATCTTGTGGTCTAAAGGGAAGAAAATAAGTTGAAGGTGCGCTGAACGCATGGTTCTTGCTTGGCTCAAAGTTCACAGTTTGATGTTTATTACTGTGAGAAGGATGTTTTATTGTAGCTGGAGAGATCATAATGCACTGAACAACAGTTACAAAGTCTGAAAGGACTTCATTGGTACCTGTTGTTTATTTAGGTATTCAGACTTCACCACACTTAACTTTATAAAGCCAAACATTCGTTCAGTTTTCTATTTTAACATTTTCCTTCATTACATCAATAAGATAGTCAGCAAATGACGAGTTTAAGAAACAATAGCAGTACTGAGGACTGTGTGTTTTCCCAGTTGGTGTGAAGTGATTTGGCCAGGCTGGGAAAGAATCCCTGCTGAAAGAATTCAAACATTTGAAAAATTTTTGAATAACATAAGCTTAATGGAGTGTTTTGGGAATGAAAGAATGAGAGAAGGCAAGAAGGTGTTTCATATCATAAATATTTATTTGGAAATACTCATTTTTGATTTGACATAACAAAGAATCTCCAGGACAGTTATTTTATGGAGTGATGGAATTTGAGGCTGTTTAGCTGGAAAGAGGATTTGCATCCATTTGTTGGTTCTCCCTCTTTAGATTGCAGCAATTTGAGAATGTTTCAACCATTATTTCTATTATTCCAGTGAGAAACGTTGATTGGATCAGTGTGTGGAGTTTTTAATAAGAAAAAAACATGTTTTCCCCCCTACTTTATTTGTTTGTTTTCTTAATGTTTCTTGAGCTTTAATGTAGTAACCACCTTTTTCCTAATATTCTGAATAAGAGATATTTTAGCGTGATACTATACTATAGATATTATAAAATCAGCTTGTCAAAAGTAATTATTACAAGTTAAACAGTCTACTTATATAAGATTTCTCTTTCTTACTGAGAAAAGCCATGGAGTGCTTGAAGAATTACCTCACTCTCTGAGCATGAAGAAAGCATAAACCTTACTCATAAACGCAGGCTGATACTGGGACTAATAGAGGCTACCTGGAGAGTTAGTTATTTATAGCAGCTGTACGGACAGTTGTGTGTGTCTCTGTTGTTAATGTGGTTCAGATGGTATGGTCGGTGGGGAGTCTAAGTCAGGAATCTGTTTGATGAATGTGTTTGTGTTGTGTTAACTAGCCTTCACACACAAGACTTTCTTATGTAGAACTGCTTATTACATTTTCCAGTCAGCTTTGCATTGGTCCTGTGTTATTTGTAAATTACACTATAAGGTCTTGTTCAAAAAGAGGTGAGAGTCAGATTTGTGGCCTATAGTTGTTGGCAGGTTGAGCTCTGCTTCTCATGTGGGCAATGTAAATTTAAGTCTAGCTCCATCATTTCCTGTCCTCTTTATGTAGCTTTTCAGACCTACTGTTTCACTTTTTGTATTCTGGTCTAAAGTCAGTGCAGTGATGCTCGTGTTCCCTTGAAACTGATCTGTCATGTGGTGCACCTTTTATCATTGTGTCGCTTACAGTCATGCTATGTGTGTTAGTCTCATTACCATGCTGTAGTAAACCTCAGCTACTATAGTCATCATTCAAACAGAGGCCAGACCTTCTAAAACAAGGGCCACACTGCTTTCATGTAACACTGTGTTGCAACTTTCAGTAAGTTAGCACCACAGCGCTAAAACCAGTCCGAATCACACTATCAAAGAAGAAACTCAACATCATAGCTCTAAAATCAGTCAGAATCAAAGTGCCAAGACCAGACGATGTCACTGCTTTGAAAACCACTCTGAAACCAGTTGGCACAGCAGTTCTAAACTAGGGCAAACCAGACAACATCACAGCTTTAAACATAATCTCCACCACAGTCAAAAGCGGCCAATAGGTCAACTATAAACCAGGCTTGATCATGACTTTGAAAGCATTTACTCTGTGTGTAGTATCGGTCAGGGACCAAACACTTTGAAGCCCAGATCAAACAGAGAACTGTAATTCTAAAAATAATTTCTTTAGGAATTTCAGAACTTTTGGGGGAAAAATGTTGGATTCCAAAGCTCGCTATTTAAACCCTTCCTGACAACATGCACACTTTTTCTCTTCTTGCTGTCTTTACTTCAGAATTTTCTTTACTGTAGCACAAAGAATGACAGTATATGCACTATATCCTTTGTCTCTTTTATTCCCTTCCCAATATCCAAAGTATTTCTTTCACTTTAAGCTTCAAGTGTGGTAGTCACACACTTACCCTTAGACTTCTTTACCATGTCTCTCCAGGGCTGGTTAAGAAAGGATGACAGAAAGAGATTGAAAGACAGAGGGTGGGGGCGGAAGGGAAAGGCTATGTTTTTTTTCTTCTTTCTATAAAAGAGAAAGAAAAGGGGAGAGGGTGCCTCTGGGGAGTGAGACAGCACCTGGCTCCAGTGTAGGGCTGTTGAGGGGCTCCAATGAGAAAGGAAAAGAGGATAAGAGACAAGAAGGGAGGAGGGGAACAGAGTTCTTCCAGGACCAAAAGAGTGAAGGCACCTGCTAGTGGCTGCTCTGTCATCTACTCTATCAAGTATTTGCCATTGTTTAATGTTAACATGCTACAGACTGAATTCACTCCATTTAAATCCTGCAACATATCTGTCAGTTCAGAACTGAGAAAATAAAACATTTTACACATTTCATTTTCATACTTTGTGTGTGTGTGTGTGTGTGTGTGTGTTTGTGTACCTGGTAAACCCTACATTATGCGGACCAAATGTTCCCACAAGGATAGTAATACCAGTCATCTTTGACCTTGTGGGGAAATTTTTTTTGTTCTCATGAGGAAAACAGCTTTTTTTTTCATTTGTTGAAAATGTTAAAATGCAGAAAGTTTCCTGTGATGGGTAGGTTTACCCATTTTTTCAGGATTTTTGATGAATAGAAGGTTCCAAAGAACATAATTTATTTGAAATAATTATTAGAATTGTAAATGTCTTTACTGTTACATTTGATCTATTTGCTGAATAAAATAAAATGTATTAATTAATTTATCTATTAATTTATAAAAATAAAAAAAAGTCTTACTGGCCCCAACTAAGGCCAACTGTAGTCTCATTAACAAATGCTGGGCAAAGCGGAACTACAATCACATTATCTAGATCTGTTAGTAGGAAACTTCGTACGAAACATACTGGCACGATTTTAGTTAAACTAAAGTGCAAACATTACTTTTTTAAAGAACAGATTATTGTTTTTACTGAAATTAAACTGTATTTAAATGCATTGACGGTCATTTACTCATCCATTGATGTTTATGAATGAGTCCCTATCCAGGAATAGTAGTCCGTGCACCGGATCTATGTTAGGATAACCTGTAATGAGATGTGGAACTTGAAAGGCAGCTTTGAGGTGACTGGACTTTCCTCTCGAGTTACTCTTGGTTAGTAGACATGCAAAGCTGGCTTGTAAGTACACACAGAAAGCATTGCAGTCATCTCAGTTGTAGGCAATTTAAAAGGTTTGCCCAATGTTTTGTATGTGTTTTTCCATTTAACTATGAGTAATTCATGTGTGTAAGTATGTGTGTAAAAATAGTGTTCAGGTACGTGTGTCATGGGGGTGTGCTGGGGGCTAGGCTGGCGCCTGGCTAGGTGCATCAGAGAGAGAGAAAGTGTATGTGTGTGTTGTGCATTAAAGCACGTCTGTCCGGATGTGCTCTAGAGATCAAAGTGCATGGTGGGAATGTGTGGACTGAGTTGCCAGGATTAACAGCTGAGAATTGGGCTGTGTTTTCCAAATTTCCTTCACCACACATACACACAAGCAGCAGGGCTCAGGACAGTGTTATTCCAACCTCCTCAACACCCCTATTTATTCAGCTGCTCTGACACATTTATGTTTCTTCCGTACTTCAAAGGGAAAGATTGAGATACTTGATTTGCTATCCGTAAATAAACATTTACTAGTGTGTATATACTACTGACAAACATACATATTTAAAATCCTCAAATTGTATCACAGTTTCAAAAGAATAGTAATCATCACAACTGTTTTCAACATTGCTGATAATAAGAAATGTTTCTTGAGCCCCAAATCAGCATATTTCTGAAGGATCATGTGACTGAAAACTTGAGTAATGATGCTGAGCTTTGCCATCACAGGAACAAATTCGATTTTAAAATGTATTAAAATAAGAAACAAATGTAATTATTGTAATAATATTTCACAATATATATATATTTTTATATTACTGTTATTATTCAAATTATCATAAGAGACTTATTTCAAAAACATTAAAATCACACATTTTGATACATTTTTTTGTATTTGTTAGCTCATCACTTTAAGATACGGTAATAAGAAAAAGCAGGACATTTTTTTAGTAAAAACGTTACAATGTTTAATTCATAATTTTATTGCTATCTATCTGTGTTTAGAGTACTTATGAAATAGTAATATTGAAGGATTTGATAAATCTTTGACTTGCTGTTTCCACAAATCTCCAGCTCTCTGTTACTCTGGTGTTTAAAGTCCTTCAAAAAAGGAACAGGCTGGAGTTTCAAACACAATGTTTGAAAAGTCTTTCTCTGTATTTTTGGGGCAGTTTAGTTATTCCTTTTCTCTGCCTTTAAAGAGAAAAGGAAGAGGGGAAATGGGGAGAGGGTAAAAGAGGGATCACCTAAGGGGAAGAGAGAGTAGAACAAATGGGGAGCGCTGCTTCATTTTTAGTGCTTCAAAGCGCTCTCTCTCTCTCTCTCTCTCTGCAGCTTTCATGCTTTAAAGGTGTCTCTAGTAAATGAGAGCGTAGCCTCACCAGTACGATATGTTTGCATCATTTTATCACAATAAGTGTCCTGTTGTTGCCTGCAAAGTGATAAGATTGATGCTTATATCTCTCACTAACTATTCTGCCAACAACCTCTACTGACTGTGTACATTCGTATGTGTTGTGGATGTTGTGTTAGTTGTATAGTCTGTGTTGGGATGTAAAAGTGTCCTTCTAGCTCCTGTATTTGTGTTGTCTATATTGTCTATATTCTTCATTAAGAAAGAGGATCTGCCCATGTCCTGCCCCAGCTTTTTGTTTTAATAGGAAATACTGCACTTGTTAAGCCATTTCATGGTCTTTGATGCTCAAAATACATGATCAAATAGACTTGATAAACACAATTATGATTACATCTATTTTAATAAATCTTCATTTGTTAAGCTCTCTCTAACTACATTAGTAGATATGATATCCATTTCTCTATATAGACAGAAAGTGTGTATAGGAGCAAGAAAGGCTAGAGTGCATGTGTGTGTGTTTCTGTGGACAGTATGTGGTGACATCAGCGTAGAGCGCTTTGATGTGGATGAGGTAATGTGTGAGGAAATGTTTGCAATGTTAATCTCATCTGAGAAATTACTAAGGAGCCTCTACAGACACAGACACAAGCAGCTGCCCACACACAGACATTAATGATTTCTTTGTGTCCACCTTGCAAAGACAATATAAAAGCACAAACTGTACAGATGCATACGTAAGGTTACAGTCTAATCAGGGATACAAGTTTAGAGGATACAAGATAACATGATAAATGTTATAAATAATACAAATATCTTTGTACCCTTTTAAAGTAGTTTTGAGAATCTCTTAACCCCCCCCCCCCCACACACACACACATAATTGTCAACATGGGCGTCTATTATTCATCTCCAGTAACAAAAAAAAAAAAAAAAAAAAACTCAAGGCGTATGTACGAGCTGAGCATGCTGTAAACAACATTTTTTACAGTCTACAAATATATTATGTGATTGCTATGATATTTATTCATTTTATATCTAAATGTGTTCTGTTCATTGTATTAAAAGCAATTCGCTGATGACAGAGATGCTATTTTAATTACTATTAATGTTAAATATGTTCTCAAAGGTCATTTGACTGTGATGTCAAGTTTATTTTTGGGCTTACAGTATGTAGTAATGTAGATCTCTTTCTCAGCTCACTCTTTCTTTCTTTCTTTCTTTCTCTCTGCTGAGTGAGTGTTCTCTAATCTATGGCTGTTTGATGAGAGGTGTATATTGAGACGAAAGTGTTGTTTTCCATCCTGTGTTGGAGGTAAGCTTACCATCTAAACAGACGCATTGATTTACACACACAACCAGCCAAAGCATTTCTATTTCTCAGCTTATCTTGATTTAGAAACCTTAGAAACCTGTGATTCATTAAATTAGCAGAATGTGTTTGGATTCTGGATGCCTGAATGGGCTTTTTGTGCCAGCGCGGTTATATGATTATCAGCAGTTGAAACATTGAATCAACTGCTGTTTTACACACAGACTGTGCGCTACAATCCTTAACAGCCCATCTGCTGCAAATCTCCCTGCTCTGTTCTCTACACCAGATCAGTTGTTGTGTTTAGCCCAAATCGAAGGGTGTAGGTTCGATTTTGACATTGGTCTGGACATAAAAGCTTTTAGTCTACATGGGCTTCAGTTAATACATTCTGTAGTGTTATATGAGTTAAAGGTAAGTAATTACCAGGAGGCAGTTTAACAGAGACTTAAATTTAACTTAAACTGTCCATAGTGCAATCGTCAACATCTCTCATCAGCATCAGAGTACATATGCATAATGTATGTAGAGAACTTACAGGCAGGGTGCGTATTATACAATGTTTTTCTAGGGTCAGATCACTCTTAAAGGTGCAGTAAGCGATTTCTGAGAAACGCTGTTGAAAGTGGATTGGACAGAGCAGCACAACAAACTTGTAACCAATCAGCAGTAGGGGCGTGACACTCATGATGGTGGAGGAAAGAGAGTGAGCTAGAGGGAGATTGGAAGAAAGACTGTAGAGAGAGAGATGGCTGAGAGACATGACAAAAGAAAAAAAAGATCAGAGGAATATCACTGGAAAAACAAGGGTTATGATCAGGCAAGAGCTTTAGGATCCGCTTTAATATTATAAAAGCTTTCCAGTGCTGGAGTGACATTAGCAGGAAGGCCTGAAAACGGATTCTGAGGTTGCTTTGTTTCTGCTCAATATGTGAGTAACATTGGTTTTGCTATGTTTCACAGAACCAAGATATGCTGTTGTTGTGATGTTGACTATAGTAACTGGACAGTTTTCAGTGTCATTGTTTTTTGGAGCTGGGGCCTATTCCTTGAAGATGGTTTAGGTGGTTAGCCAGGTATGTTTCAGTTTAGTTTGTGCCAACTAGGGGTGGGGGAAAAATTATATTCTTAAATGTTTCGCGATGCGGATGTGGATGATTCTGAATCGAATCACAAATGTCAAAAAATCGATTTTCTAAATGTCGATAACGTAATGTTGACACAACGCAAAAGGCGCAACTCTGAAGCACGGGAAGTGCAGCATAACAGAGACGCGTGATAGCTGAGCAAGAAATCCGAGCGGCACCCTCTGCATTAAAAGCTAGCGTATGGAAGCATTTCTATGAAGTGGGAAAATGACCTGGACAAGAGCCACACTATGTGCAAGTTGTGTCAAACTAAACTAAAATATTTTCGAAACACGACAAACATGAGAAACCATATTACACGTTTCTAGTGCTCGGTACCGGTAGTTGCTGCCAACCAGAGGACCACAAACTATTGCAAATTTGATGGTCAAGGATTTGCGTCCGTATTCTCTGCAGATGTTAATTTAGTGTTCAGATGTTCATTTCATAAAAGCTGTTTTCGATTGTGGTATACAGCAAAAAATGTTCTGTGCTCAGGATTTAGTTTTAAGTCATAAGTCTTAAGACTCTATTATTTATTTGTGTATAAGAGCAGCTGTATGTTACTAGCTATTCAGAATATGCTGAAGTACACAAGCACTTCCTGTTGGTTTTTTGCAATGTTGGGACATATTCCGGCAAATGTAACCTTCCTGTTGACTTGTAAAATCACTTCCATTTGTTTTATTAATAAAATATATTGGAAGTAAATTCCTTATGGGTCATTACAAATACTTTGCTTAAAAAGTACCAAGTGAGAAAATCTGTATAGAAAAAAATGATTGATAATCGTTTTATAATCGCATCGCAGCCCTCTGAATCATAATCGAATCGAATCGTGAGGTGCCTAGATATTCCCACCCCTAGTGCCAACCCTGGGTTTTAGGCACCATGAAAGTGGCTCGGCTTTTAGAAGTGTTCATCTGGGGATGGTTGAAAGATCTCAAACCGAAATTGGACCAATCAGCTGTGAGCAAAGTGATAATAAATATATTTTAATATATTTATAATATGCACATGAACACATACTTTCTACGGCAAGCCCCGAAGGGACAAATAAGCTACATATTACACGCATTCACAGGGTGAAGTCACTCCATGATTTGAATCCTGATACAATTTGTCTCCATTTGCACGGCCCTGCTTTCTTCACTTTGATTAGCTGCCAAAATGGGGCGTTGCAATACATGACACTGAATCCGAGAGGAGTGTCAGAGGGAGTCGTTTCATTTATTACCTTATCCAGTCTTAATTGGTGTGACACCCACAAAATTTCAAGAACAGCAGTGAGACATTGCATTATTTGTTGGTCAGTGTGGGATATCACCCAAAAACGAAACTTCTGTCATCATTTACTCGCACTCATGACATTCTTTCTTCTGTGGAACATAAAAAATATATTTTGAAAGATGTGTGCATGCAATGAAAGTGAATGGGTTTCCAAACATTTACTTTCATTGCATGTACAAAAAAAAAAAAAAAAAAAAAATCAAAACTCGTACAGATTTCAAAGGACATGAGTAAATGATGACCGAATATATATTTTTTGGGTGACCTTTCCCTTTAAGAGTGCAGTACTGACACTCCAGTCAGTAGTTCAGGTTGTTTGGGTTGTCTGTTCTGCTCATTATAAAGTATGAGGTGCTTATGTAGGTCACTGCACTCCAGACTCTTTCATCCTCACATTTAGGAAAGTATGTAGGGTACTGGGGGGAGTATAGGGAGTCATTTTTGGATTGGCCCTGTAGCTAGCGAGGACCGGTTTTGCCGTGCCCGCGGTGCAGGGGGCCACGCAAGCATATACATCCCCTCTCCAGAGATCCTGCGCATGTAACCGTATACACTTAAGCAAGATAACAGACATGGAAGATTAATCAGGAATTCAGTTGCAAGTCTTTTTCCGTTAGCGCTCGTGACTATATGTTCGGGGTTGATTGTCTCGCTGGTGAAATATGGCACCTGTAGGGACATGTGTCTTTGTGAGTCTTAAATTGTCTTAAAAATTGAGTGCTTCAGGTTGGCTGCAGTTCACAGTACTGAAGCCTTCCATCTTTTTTGCTTGTTTTAATATGATTAGGACTGGTCTGTGATTGTAAAAACCGAAGGTGACAGAGAAGAAGTGAAAAGGCAACAGAGAGAGAGAGGCGACAGTCTTAATTAGGTTTTCCCAGGTTTGATGACGTTCCAAGGCTGTGGCCTAGTGAAGGCTTGGCGACTGATCTTGTCTGTGTGTTTTATGTGTGCGTGTGTGCATCTGGCCCGTGATCATGCAGAACTGTCATCAGCTGTGTAAATTGGCCATCAGCCCTTGTGGCGTGGCAAGCAAACAGAAAATACAGACACAGAGTTGTGTGGGACTTTCCACAACACACACACTCACACACAAACACACACTCCCTTACCCACATACATGCATTCACACACATACCGTAAAGACAAAATGAACAAGGCCACATTCATATGTGTAATCTAATTAAGTCATATCCCATACTTAACCTGGTTGAGAAATCCCCTGACTTTCTCTTTGCAGTTTTCCCTGTGTATGTTTTTCATAGTGCTTACATATTAATGTGCCAGTCCAGACACTTGGGGGTGACCCTTACACACATTTACAGACACTTGGCAATGTGTTTGAATGTGTTTCTAGGTTTAAGCTGGGAAAATCTACTCAAGAAGCGAAGACACGGTTATTTGTTAAAAATAGCTAGACCAGGAGTTTCCAAATCATTGGGGGCACTAGCCAAGTGGTATTTGACCAGTTTAAACAGATAAAACATACATACAAAATTATTCACTGTACGACGTAGGACCACCGTTTAGGAGCCACGACCACAGAAATTGCCACGATTGGTCATCTTTTGTCTAGGAGAGCCCAAAATCGTACAATGTGTACCGGGCTCTGTATCTCTTCCCCTCTTAGTTTTTCTTTATTTTATTCTTGTATTTGTACTTTCATATTGAAAGATTCGTTTAGGCTACTTCCACTGGTAACAGGGCCAAGAAAAACATCAATGGAGTGCTTGATGTATGTGTTTATGTGTTTTGGCAAATCAGTAATGTTGCACTGGGTTCTGTGGGCATCCATTTGTACTCAAACTTCTCTTCTTTCCTGTTTTGGCTTGCATTAAAACAAAAAGATCTAGCTGGTTTTCCACAGAGTGTGAAACATGGTGTCTGGGAAAGAGTTTCTGGTTGCTGGCACAGATTGAGTGAAGCCCTTGTTTATGTTTCACAGGCCTTTTCATGATGCTGCTGAGGCAAAAGTCCCACAGCAGAAATGTCATTGTTTCATCTGTTATAAACATTTATAAATACAAGACGGTACAAAATATGGACATGAATGTATTCACACCAGGAGTTAGTCACAGGACACAAGTTCTTTCAGATGTTTTTCATTCTTCATTGAAAATGTCGCTCACAAGTAGGGGTGGGCGATATGCCATTAGACACGATTAACCTGTAGAAATTTGTCAACCAGTAGAGACTATCATCTCTATCGCAGTTACGCTCAGCTGACATTGGTGTGCTGCATGGTCACTGAAGCTTATAATTTGAATGATTTTGAAGCATTGCGGCTTAAAAAACAAGTTAATTTAAATGCTTTTAAAGCACAATAAGCAGCGAAAGAGGACTTATTTCACTATAGCCTATACACGCATTGTTGGAGAGATGGTTTCTGAGCGCTGTCTGAGAGACGCGCACATGAAGCCGCTGCTTAGAGCGTGTGAGTACTGATACTGAACAGTTCTTTTTGCTGCCTAATTGGGCTTGAAGGATTAAATACACAATATGTGTCAAATCCTCATAAACGTAGTTCTCTTAAGTGAACGTAAACAGTTGAGAAAGAAAAAATACTTTGGATCATTGCATTCAGTCTTAAGCTTGGTACATACTCTGCAAGAACAAAGAAATTAGTTAATTTTCTCAAGGTGGCAAGAACAAGAACAAAGATAATTATTTTAAACTAAACCTCTTTCCTTCTCTCTCACTCTTCGCACGCAAACTCTGTCCCTTTTTTTCTTATTGAGCTTTCAATTGCGCTATAAATGGCACTTAGTCTCCATACATTAGTGAGTGACCTGAAGCACATGGTCACCCTAACACACGCTGAGTGTGTACAGATCCCTCTTCAGCCTCTCATTACACCGTTGAAGAGAGATCAGCCTCTATTGATTACACTTACCACTGCCAATTAGCCTCTGATGTTATCTGGTAAGTGTACAAAAGCATGTCATTTAAAAAAAGACTGTTTCAGTGGTCAAGGTCACCGCAGTACAGTGTGTCCAGTCTACAGTGTGTAGTGACACACTCCACTATTTGCTTGAAAGGTGGCTGGATCTAAAAAGTAAAATGGACATGTACCATGGTAATTCCATTGTGTGTGGTATTACAGGTATATATTTTATTATATTTTAATAAGTTTAATATTATTATTATATTTTTAAATTTAATTTATTATTTGTATTTATTTTTCATTCCTATATGTCCCTAGTACTCACACTCTCAGGTCTTACCAATATATATGTAAAATGTATATTTTTGTATTTCTAAAATTCAAATTAAATCTTTTCATTCATTTGCTCATTGTTATGTTTCTGTATGTGTTTTTAATAATAGTTTTTTCTAATGGTTTGTGAAATCTAATATTTAAATATTGTTTATTTAAACATTTGAAAATAATTTGTATTATTGTAAGGGATGTGCAAGACGGTTTCATCTGTAGTAGACTGTGCTGTTGGGGGGAGATGAGAAAACAGAAGCAGAGAAACAAGAAAAGAGGTTTTAATACATGGTGGAGACTGGGACTCTATAGAGCTTTTTAAGAGTGACTGAGAGGGGCGGACAGACGCCACAGTGATTGTGCTAAACGCCACTTAGAGGTGAAGTTCAGGGATTAGTGAGTTTCTCACAGCGCTCAATGTCCTGCGTAACAACACAATTTATCGACGCTCTCAAACACAGCGCACTCATTTGAAAGGGCCAAGTAGTGCTTTAGCCCAACTTGACCTTGAATGATAGAGAGAAAGAAAAACATTAAAGAGAAAAAGTAGGAGAAATTCTGCTGACTGGTTCTCATTTCAACCTACTGAGAAGTAGTCATATTTATAATACATCCCATCCATCATCCAGACAACTCATAATTAGCGCAGTCCCCGCACATGCTGCTGGCTAACCTCTAGGGCATTATGGTGAACGTGTGTGTTTGTGTGTGCGGCTTGGTGTCTCTAGCGGCCAGTGTATGGCTGGAGGCACTACAGCAAGACATTTAGTGTGCCTGTCTAGTGTGGATGAAGACAAAGCATCCCCTCATCGGCAGAAACAGCATGTACACACATGCAGCTGCAGAGCTTCAGTGGATGCTGTAGGGTCAGTCTTTGGGCAAGAGAAATAAATTGTTAGTATCCAGACAGCTGGAGTGTTAAAATGAGACAAAGGTAGCAGGTGTGTTGAGACAATAGTCTTCTTCTAGACTGATTGCTGGTTTGAAAGATGACAGAAATGTTGTAGACTGCTGCTTTTGTGTGTGTGTTGTATGGTTAGGATGGTTCAATATGTTAGATGAGACACTTCCAGTATCCAGGGTAACCACACCTGCTCACATTGTCTGTTATGGGATGTGTAGACTTATCATATGCTAAATACGATAGGGTTATCACAACCAGCTCACTTTTACAGGTACTCACCCTGCACCATCTGTGAGTCAGTGGCATCACTCTCCCCTCTGCCTCCCTCAAGACCTTCCTCCAATTTGGCTGAGTTTAGGGCTTCAATCTGTCTGCTATCAAATGGGCACTCCTTCCTCAATGTTTCGGTGATTTAATCCCATGACATGTCATTCTAGCGGTTCTAGGCTCGTGTGGGGGATGCAAGTTCAAATCCAGCCTGCATCATGTCCTGTCATGATGTCTGTCTTTATAATACAAATTGCACTGAATAAAGCACCTAAATATATTGTATATGTTCATGTGTTGTTTTAAATACTAGCATTGCATTCTTTCTAATCTGAGAAGTGTCATATTATCATTTTACAGTCTTTTTTGAAGAGGCCTAACATTCTCCTTTCTGTCTTTGCAGGACCCACTGGATGAAGGTTATGCTGAGGGCATCAGCGATGAACATTATCGTTTAGAAGGTAAACTATCTCACTATATCCTCTTAACAACTGATGTTCTCTTGAGCAGTTTCATTATTTCTCCCGTGGATTAGATACTATATTATCGCTGTGGTGGTGAGAAGAAAAGGTTTGGTCAAAATCATTTAGTTGATTTAATTTGACCAAAAGGTTTGATTGAAATCACAGTGTTGGCACAGAATGATTAATTTCTTGTGATGTTTATTGAATCATTTGACCTTAAAGTGAAGTTCATGATCAAAAGGGTACAACAAGGTCAGATTCCTGTGTAACATTTACAGCTTATGTGTGCTTGTGGTTTTCTCATGTTTACCCCTAAACCTTCTGGATTTGTCATTAGTCCTTGGTCAGGACGTCATCATTTGCAAATTAAGCTCATAGTAGAATGCAAATGTATTAACAAGAAACGGAAGAAGGTATTCCATCTTCATTTTGTTGTAATGAAAACATCTAAATGGGATCAGGGTTCTTATCTTGAGTTTAGGCAAAAGACATATTTTTGGAAGCTGGGAGTTTTGACCTAGCAACTTAAAAGGATCACTTCTTGTTAAAGTTTCACTGCCCTTTATCCTGTACCAAACATGCATGCTGAGGAAACACACTCGGCTTCAGCTATTAACCAGTCACCTCACAGTTTATTCTGAACTCCAGGTGAACCTTTAGATTCAAAGCCACGTTTGGGACGCCGCCAAGCTGTCCTGTGTTGTATAGCGCTGTTTTTAAGCTCCGTCACCAGAGCTCTGCAGCAATTTTGGCTGTCTCATCACTCTGTAGGGCAGGACTTTGACCATTGCTGTGAGAGTTAGCACTTCCTTTGTGTGTATGGTGTGTGTGTGTGTGTGTATAGTTTCTTTGTGACCATTTGTTAGTCCTCTAGATAAACAGCTCCTGTATATTGTGAGCTGGCTTGCAAGCAGGCTTTGGCCCTGGAGCTCAGCGTTACCTTTGAGTTTCTGGCCCTGATCAAAAGCCCTGATCTGACACTGTTTCCCTCCAAAAAACCTGTAAAAGCTCCCCGGGTACGACTGCTCTCATCCTCTGGTGCTTTTCTTTTCTTTTTTCATCCTCCCTTGCCTCTCGCTGGAGAGGGACAAGACAGGTCCTCTTTGATCTGAGCGGATCAGCGGAGGAGAAGTGAATGAGAGAGAGAGAAGACAGAGAGAGATACTGTTGTGTCTGCCTATCCTTTTGGCTCGTACAACAAACACTGTTTCAGATTTGACTTTGCTTAATTAATTAGAGATTCTGTTTTACAGACGGACTGATCCTGGGCCAAAAGGTTTGAGAATGGAACTTCAAAGCACAGGGATTTGGGGCAGGGGGGAGGATTTAGCCTGCAGGACCCAGCCTGGTGCTGAGCTGTGTCCTCTCTGAGCTGCGTTAGATCTGCTCTCGTTTAAAACATCTCCATATTATTACCCATAATACACAGAGACAAACTGCCTCTGAAATTTGGGTATTGAGTTCAGGATTAATCCTGACAGGCATTCTCTAGTTCAGAATGGGCTGCTGTTAGACTGTCTTTCTCACCTTAAATTTGCTGGTGTTTTCAGGCATAGACACAAATAGGATATTAAGGATGTTTCTGAAGTCTGGCCTTAGGTTGTGATGGCAGAAGTTAGTCCTATTTAAGCATTTACACTTACAGCTTTATCCAGGCATATAGCTAATCTCCCATAGTCTGCTATTAAAGGGATAGTTAACCAAAAATGAAGATTCTGACATCTTCTGGTTAAACCTGTATGATGATTTTCCCCTTTGTGGAACACAAAAGAAGGCAGTAAAAATGCACTATAAACCTAACCTCGTATGACTATATTCCAAATTTTACAATAGCTACAGACCAAAATTCAAGTGGTTATTGACCTAAAATATTGCCTTCAGCCAAAGAACAAATTGCAGTTCTGCCAGGACAAATATCGTCAAAAATGAGTGACAATCAGCATACACTTTGGATTGGTGGTATGGTTCTGTTCTGGGCAAGAACTCCCTGCCCATCCATGCAGCCTAGCATGGATAAGAGCAGGGAGAGCAGCGATAACGTCCCTTTGGGAAAACAGAACAGAACCAACATATATGAGAAACCAGTCATTAATGATCAATAATTTAATGTACATCATGATTCAAGAAAAATTTGTCTGATTCGAAGAGGAATATCAGAAGGCCTAGTCCTGACTGGACGAGAGGAGCTGGGGATGGAGGAGGGTAACTAGCTCCTGAGAAACGTGATAAAGCTGCTGATAATACTGAATGAACCTTATATATAGAGATAGGCGTCGTATTCCTATAGGTAGACGTAGATCATCTTGAGAGTCAGCTGATACAAGCTTGACTGACGTGAACTGCCAGAACTCATGCTACGCTTGATTTTACTTAAACTTGGCATGTTGATTTAAACTGCTTACATTTCGATCTGCTGTCTTAGTTCTTGATTATCTTACATAAACATCTTAGATTTTCCTCACCATTGTTGCCGTTGACTCGCTTAGTGGGGGATTGTAAGGCACTCTTTAATCTGCTTTCAGGCAATCCATTGTGAAAGCGCTGCCTTTGCACAAAAAATGGTACTGATTTGAGATTTGGACATGAGCTACGTGTGTGCCACATGTCCATAAATGCCTTCCCAGACTCTAACAAAGTGTGTAGAGGAACGTGTACTTCTTCTGAGTTTAACATTGAGGATATGATAGCAAATTTTGTATGAAGTGTGATTTATTTTATGTCCTATACTATAGGACTGTGTGAGTGTCTTCAGTGTTTGTGACTGGACAGCAGTAGTAGAGATGACATGGTTGGATTCAAAAATAGCTGGGTGCTTGCGTTCTCATTTAACTCTTTCCCTTCTCTGTCTATTTGAATTCATACATACACAAGAACTTTTTCAAAGGTGTATTTCAGTATTTTTCTAATTGAAAAAAAGTACACATTAAGAAATTAATAGCACTTTTGAACAATGTTTAAAATTATGTACAGTCACATGAGATGAAGACATATCAGTGGTCTGTGAAAACCCATTTCACTTGACTGGTCAAATATTACTGGCTTTATCTTAACCCCATTATTGGAATCTTTAAGTTTTGGAATATATTAATCATATAGCTGATTGTGAATGGCACATTTCTACAATGGTATCTGTAACTGAACACATTTGTGCTTTTATGTGATGCTACATACAGAAGATGTTAGTACAGGTCCAAGAGGACTGCATTATTGACTATAATATTTTACTTGAGTTCTTTAAGCACTTGAAGATGTCCTCCACATTATGTGAATGTGTGTCCCTCTACAGTGGCTCTGCCCCCTGAGAAGACTGACAGCTGCAGTGTGGAAGAGAGAATGCAGGACACTGAAGGCTCTGCCACCGTCGGCCCACACAAGCAATTACAGTTTGAGGTCAGTATACACCACACATACATGCTGGGTAGGGGTAAGGCATACACTGCCTTTTAAAAATGTGTGGTCAGTAATTTTTTGATGAAGAAATAATTAATACCCTTTTCCACAATAATGTATAAAAGTAATCAAAAGTGGCAGTAAAGTGTCAAGACATTTATTATGTTACAAAATATTTCTGTTCTTGAACACCAAATCAGCATATTAGAATGATTTCTGAAGGATCATATGACACTGAAGACTGGATTAATGAGTTATTTTAATTAAATAATATTTCACAATATTATTGATTATATTGTATTTTGATCAAATAAATGATGCCTTGATGAGTATAAGAAACTTCTTTCAAAAACATAAAAAAAATTGGTAACACTTTACAATAAGGTTTCATTCATTAACATTAGTTAATGTATTGACTAACAAGAACTAATAATGAGCAATACTGTGTTACTGTATTTATTAATCTTTGTTAATGTAAGTTAATGAAAATACAGCCATTGTTTGTTCATGTTAGTTCACAGTGCATTAACTAATGTTAACAGTTAAGTACAACTTTTTATTTAATAATGTATTAGTGAATGTTGAAATGAACATTAACAAAGATTAATAAATGCTGTAGAAGTGCAGTTCATTATTAGTTCATGTTAACTAATGTTGTTAACTAATGAAACTTTATTGTAAAGTGTTACCAAAAATTTTTACCCACCTCGAAGTTATGAATGGTATTTTGAATGTGTGTGTTACTAACATTGTTGTTTTTTAATCAGGAGTTGGAGTGCGCTGTATCAGTTGAAGAAGATAACAGGCAGGAGTGGACTTTCACACTCTATGACTTCGATAACAATGGCAAGGTCACGAGAGAGGTAAGACATCAGAAACCTCTGTGCAGTAAGGACAATGACTGATGTTTTTTGTCATGTCGTGGATGTTGCTCGCTGTCTTTTTTCTTCCACCGTGTCACTGTCTCTGTCCTGTCTCTGCATCTCTCACTTTTCACTTTTTTTTACTCTCACTTTCTCACTGTTTCCATCACCCTCGTAGTTGCTCTGCATTTACATTTCATTTTCACATCCTAAATAGCCTCATATGTATAGTATGTTTCATGCTTGTACACATGCTCTCCACTGCCGTCAGCATCTGTCTTCCCTCCCTGAGGCTATTGAGATTCTGATTAACACATTATTATGGACATGCCTGTGTATAAATTATGAATAATGCATGTATCTTATATATCACGTACAGGCGTGCACAGCACAAAGAATAATCGACTGTCTCGTGTCAGTGAAGACCTCTTAATTTAATGGGTTTTTCCCTCTTTATCTCTCTACATCCAGGATATCACCAGTCTACTGCACACTATATATGAGGTGGTGGACGCATCAGTGAATCACTCCCCCAGCAGCAGTAAGACCCTCAGAGTGAAACTCTCCGTTGCCCCAGACTCCAGCCAGAGATGGAGGAACTGCACCCAGACCAACACAGGTACAAAGAGAGAGTGTTTTTTTTCCAGATTAAGAGATATTTTTCAGAGCAATATCAGGGAGACCCAAAGATAAAATTTGGAGTCTTCTGAAGCCGTGCAAGAGGTTTATGTAAGGGACAGGGTCTGTATATGTGCAGTGTGCAGTTTGCCATGATACTTTTGTTTTCTTTTTCTTTTTGGAGTTTGACAGTCTCATTTTCTTTGGACCAGTGCAGCCCAGACATGTTGTTAAATACCAAATTCTGTATTCCATTTAAAAAGAAAAACCATGAAAAAAATGACATGAGGGTGAGTAGATGATGACAGAATTTTTAGGTGAACAATCTTGTTATGCTGTCTCCTACCTACACTATTGCCCTCCTCCTTTTCCGTCATTGTATCTCTTGTAAGATGAGTTCCTAGTCAAAGGCAGACGACGAGAGAGAGAAACAACACAAACCTCTGCAGCCCTGAGCTTTTGGATTCCTTTAGGAAAGCGCCATCTTATCCTTCTCTGAGAGTCTTCTTTCAGACAGTCTTTTGCTGTTTGAAAAATAAATATATCCACATTTAGCCACTTTCTTACTGTGTTACTTGGTAAAAAAACAATGTGATTGAGAAGAGAAAATACAGAAGTGTTTCTGTTTGTTTAGTGCTGTCATTTGGGCTATTTATACCCATCATGTATTTGAAAGAGAAGAGTCTTTGAACAGCAGCTGTCTTCATGCAAATTCACAAGTGTGTGTTTTTTAGATTTATATGAGGCCTGAGGTTCAAAATAGAATAAATGAAGCATTGTGGTTTTTTCTTCTTTTATGAATCTTCAAAGTAAATGTGAAACAGGGAACAAAGGTTTCTTTCTTATTTTGGTTGGTCTTTAAAGCTGCTGCAGTATATGTGCGCGTGTGTGATGCTGTGCAACTCAACTGCGTTCACTTTGATAAAGACCCCCCTCCTAACTCTCTCTCTCTCTCATTTAGACACTCCCCATCCTAAGCACAAGGGAGAAAAGTGCATTGAGGACTCCAAGACTTCAGAGAAAAAGTCAAGAGCTTTTCTTAGGTAATTATGAAATTAACTTATTACACTACACATTAGTGTTTGTAATTGTTACATAAAACTATACTATATACACTTCAGAAGAACATGTCACAGTTGAAACTTGACAAATGGACGATTGGTTCAAGCCCGCTTTATGTACACAATCTCAGAGCAATGTACTTGCAGTCATTTCAACACGATGTTGTCTATTAGGCGTTACCATGCTGAACACCACAACCAGCAGGGTTGCCAGCGGCACTGTGTGGATGAGAACTTGGAGAGAAGAAACCATTACCTTGACCTGGCCGGCATTGAAAACTACACATCCCGCTTTGGAACAAGTAAGAGCTTAATCACAAAGAGTATATAGAGCCAATAGATCTTCCTCATTTAGGCCCTACTTACACCTGTATGGATCTGTACACCTGTATGGAGTATGGATCTGTCTTGTGTGATCCAGCATTTGTAGTGTAGTATATATATTTAAAAACATATATTCTTACAGATAATATAACATTAAGGAATTTTTTTTAAATATACTTTTTGATATCAAATTAAAAGGTCACTTTAAAGTACATTTTTAAATAATTGTTTTAATGATCTTTTGTCAGTGCACTTGTGATGGCATCTACCAAAACATATAGGATACTACAAGGTGCTAGATATTATAAAACAACAAATGTTACTTGTTATTGTTTTGTGTGTGTGGTGATGAATACCTAACATATTTATAATAATAACAATTAAAATAATTATTTTGTGTTTTTTTTTAGCAGCTCCTGCCACAGAACCAGCAAAACCCAACCACACCACACGGTCATCCAATCAGACACGCTCACGATCTCAAGAACCAGAGAATGGCCACATTTACCCTGCTCACCATCGACGCTCACAGACCATCTCTACAGTTCCTCCTGCCGTCCTCAGCCGGCACACACACGCACTCCGTTCACCCAAAACGCATCGCATGCCGCCCACTCAGGCCTCTGCCGGTCGGGTGATGAGGAGAGGAGCGCCGCCTCCCCCAGCAGTTCCCAACCAGACCCCTCCTCACCAAAGCTCAGGTCCATACCGACGGCACAAGCAGAGACCTAAAGAAGGGCTGCACTATCGGGCTCTGGGGCCAACAGTGACGTCAGGCCCGGTAGTGGAGAAAGAGCACGTTAGGGATTTGCCCAGTCTGGTGCTGTATGAAGGAGGATTAGCTCAGGTGGTCCAGCGGCACGAGCATCATCATCATCATGAACATCATCATCACTATCATCACTTTTATCAGTCCTGAAGAGTGAAACCACATATAAATAAGAAGAAACACAAGGAACATGTAACAAATAAATGATCTTAAATCTTCTTGCATGGTCACATTGAGGCTGAGAAGGACACAAGGCATCATGTTCATGCAAAAGTGGCAGACAGTTTGTGCGCATTTGTATATATAAGTGTGCGTGTGAGGTCATGTGGGTTGGTTTGAATGTGCGCTGATGTAGTCAGTCCTGTCTTTGGTAACAGGAGCTTTGGACAGTTTTACGTACTACGTAAGGGCTCTATATCTCCATTTTCTTTCTCTCTCTCTCTCTCTCTCTCTCTCTCTCTCTCTCTCTCTCTCTGTCTCTTTCTCTCTCTCTCACTCTGTCTGCCGCCCTTATTTTTTCTCTCTCCCTCCATTTCTCGCTTTCTTAATGCTTATCTGATTGGTCTGTTTGGTTGAAAAGGTGGTCAGCCCTGTTAAATGAAGAATTGTAAGTTGTCCAACCACTTTTGAAGGAATACAATTCCTTGGGTTTGTAATTTATATTGTATGTGTGGGTGGGGGGAGGGGGATCTGCTCTTTGTGTGCCTAAGGTGTCTTTTTTTACACTTGTCCTGTTTTTTTTTTTTCGTTTTTTTTTCCACTGAAGACCACTTGAAAAGCACTTCTTGTGCCATTGCATTCAAGACACTTTATCTATGAAGAGCTTCTCTCCGAAACAACAGATCTGAATCTGAATAAAAATGTAATACAGGACACATGTATAGACAGAGCCTGTAAAGACGCTCAAACCATCAGAGAGGACTTGTTGAAGGACAGTACAAGAACTACACTCTACCAATCTACATGAAGAAAACAGAACATCATAATCAGCTGCTACCTCTAGTATTATTATGATTATAGGTATTATTGATATAATTTTTTATTATTCAGATTTTATTTTTTATTTGTCTGTATGTTCTAATATGCCACCAATCTGCAGTTATGTTGAAATGTATTGGATTTTAATCCATTGTAAGCTTTATTACTGAAACTTACTGAAACATTTATATTAATTTTTGTAATTATTCTTTTTGTGTGTTTTCCTGTCCCCGTAACTTTAAGCTAATTGCATTGTAAGACCACTAGGTATCAGAGTTTATAGTGTTATTATGTGTATGATACAATATGAGATCTTAAAATAATCTTCTGATGATTGTAGAATAATGTTCTGAAGGTTGTTAAAAATAATTTATTTGAAAAACATATTCCTGTCATGTTTATGGCAAGTCAAATCAAAAGATTGGAAAACATTGAATAGAGTTTATATTGTATGACCCAATATTATACATGATATTGTATCTTCTGCTTGTTTAGTTGTGGTTTCAACTTTTCCTTATTATCAGTTCAGTAATAAGATAATTCAAGCTGTCAAATTTTGACCTTGTAAAGTGTAAAAGAATTTGTGCTGCCAAGGAAAAATAGTATTTTCATTTCTCAGGTTAATTTGTTCACGTTTGAGTCATTAATTTGACAAAACGATATAATCTGTTTTGAAGGGAGCAGTAAACCACTGGACTGTAAGGCTATTTTGGTAGAGTGTTTAATTTCTTTCAGAATCCAATAATATGTCCTCAGACTGAATTAGGATCTTGTAGACAGTATGGTAGTGCCTTTAGCTCAGAAGCGCTCACTTGTTGGCAGAAGTGAGATGGGTAGTGAGAAAACAAGTCTGGTTGATTTGGAGTTCATCTGTTCCCTGCAGCAGTTTTAAACAACATTTAAATAGTACATTATGAATCTATTTTAGGTTCGATGTATCCCAAGTCACCTAGAGGGTGTGTGTGAGTGAGTGTGTGTGGCAGCTGTCTCATTCCTCAGGGGCAGGATGACAGTATCGCCGCCTAGAAGTCTCCAGTCCTCCCATAACTCACCAATACCCCACTGACAGAGAGTTAATGATCGTGTGTGCATCTGAAACCAGCCCTATGGAAGATTATAAAAACAGAGAAGCCTTCGTTCAAACTCAAGCAGGTGTGTGTGTGTGTGTGTGGAAACTCACAGCAGGTGTTGTAATAATCCAAGTGTGTGTGATATAATTGATTTAATCTCTCTTTTTTTATTTTTATACACAGAAACACACTTTAAATTCTAAATGTGGTACCAGTTTGGCACTTACAGCTCATGGCCTCAACATGGACAGCAGTCAAACAAAATTAAGAATTTTGTCAGTGATGATATGTGTTCATTATGCTTGGTTAGAACCTGTTCAACTTCCTAATATATTTAGGGTAAGATCAGTTGACTCTTCTGCTCAGTAGGATGGTGGAAATGTGAGAGCATCACACTACACGAGACTCTGGAAAAAACACCTGCAGCTTCAGGGTGGTCTCATTACAGCTAGTAACCTTTACTCAGTCTCACTGTTGCACAATGTGTGCTGTGGAGCTTATTTCTCCCTCTCATTTTCTCATTCTCTCTTTACAGTGAGATAGTATGAGCTGTTGCCATTTGAAATGATTCTGACCATTATTTAAACATGTATTGCTGCTAAAAACAACCCATGGCTTAATGAGAAAATAAAATGTTTAAACACACCACGTGCACAACATCTAAATGCATAGTAGGTTCATTTATAATAGTATTACATGATATGTCCTGCAGTGTTCTTGTTCATCTTTTAACACTGATCTTTTATATGTCTGATCAGTTGTGGCCTGATGGTTGTAAATACGACATAAGTGGGCCACTGTGGTTATACCAGTATTTTAGACTGATTGTGCGCTATTTATTTGGATGATATGCTATTTGCTATTTTCAAGAGTTCAATTTGTATCTATAACATTTCTTAATTTCTGTTGTGCTTTAGTTTGGTGTGATTGAGTGTGTAGGACGACACGCACTCTCTCAGACTCAAAGAAAGTGATTTATGGAGATGCTTGTATATAAATAACACAATGTGGTAGCATTTCATGCCACACCTGAACACTAGTACAGATAATTTGTGGCTTTCCTAATAATTTTTCATGCTCTTTTTGTTTAGTTTATATAGATGGATTGAAATAATTGCTTTATTTATTTAATAGCAGACCTGTGCCAATAGAAAATCTTTCATTAAAAGCTGAACTGTTGCTTACTGAGTGGGTGGCCCTGATTTCTTTGGCCCTGATGTTTCTGATGATTTCTTTGCATGCATGTACACTACATCATATGCTGCATGCAGAGATCTCTTTCTACTTTTAAGTGCAAATACTTTTGCATGCTCTCTGATATCTATGTTGTTTGCATGTCTTGCTTCAAATATTCTCCACAGCTGCAGCCTTACACATGGCCAAAGAAAGTACTGAAGTCCTAAGTTTTAAGTTACAACTAGCTACTAACACATCTCCATCTCCACAAAGCCAATTATACTTTTTTGAGGATTATTTATTGAAAAAAAAGCAAAAACAAAAGAACTGCATTTTTTAAACAAAAAACTTTTGTGACATTTCTGACATTTAAGCAACAGTGCATTCAAGGTAACACTTTTTTATCAGCATATGTGTTTCCTGTGAATCAAACCCATGACCCTTTAGCGTTGCAAGCGCCATGTGCTAACGTTTGAGCTAGGCCTACTAGAACGCTACTAGAACCTAATCTCTCCTTAACTCAACAAATACGTTCACAAGTAAATGAAAGTGTCACCAGGCTCATACTGGGTGCTGGTTTTGTGTGGTGAGGGCTGTAGGTGTGAAAGAGCCATATCTCTGTGTCACAAAAACAAACAGACAGCGAGCGAGCGAGCAAGCGAATGATGCTATTGACTCGAGCGTGAGTGAGGAGGCTGCTTCCATATGTGTGGAGTGTGCTTTGTCTCCTGTAGATAGACACAGTGCTTTGAAGTGCGGATTGGCCCAGTGGGGTGCTAGCTTCTGTTGAGAGGAGATGCTAAACACAGAGGATGTGAGGGACACGCGACTACGCACTACACTATTACACATACAGGAGCAAAGTGGCGAAAACGCAAATCCAATGATAATGTACATCTGTTCCAGAGTATTTAGAGGCTTTGAACGTTTTTTCTGCAGGATAAGTGAAGCCCTTTTTCTTACAGTATCTCACAGCTTCAAAGCAGATTCTCTGGATAATGCAAATGATTGGAATATAGAGCTTTCTGCAGGCTCGAAAGCATGAAAAGAAAAAAAGTTAATTAAAGCTAATTTGTGTGGTAGGCTTTTATGTATGAGAAGAAGGGTGAATTTAAAGCACTTTATTAACTGCCCAGTTCATTGAATTAGGCGAGAAGCTAACAGAGTGCTAAAGTTCAAATTCCCTCTGTCTGTCTTTGAGGTGTGTTTGTAGCACTCAAGGTCACGGTGCCCTGTTGACATTTGCTCCATATTTACTTCTGTTAAGGGTATGATGAGCTAACCATCATTGAGATTAAAAGCGCCCCATTGTAATCACAAGGGCAAGTGTGACGGCTGAGAAGGAAAAGGTAAATGGAGGTGTGAATGTCACAGGCTGCACAGTTCTATGAGTGCACTGTGCAAGTCTTTCTATGTCTGTGTTTTACAAAATTTTATCATTAAATATAAAAATAAAATATCAATAAATTATGAAAATAAAAAATAGCTGAGGATCACTGTTATTGGTTTTATTATGTTATTGTTATAACCATTATTGTTTATGGGATCCCCTTTAAATAATGGCTTATTCGTGCCTCGCTGTGATCATTGTTGTGAAAATAAAACTATTAAAAATCGCTGCAGAATTAAAAAATGAAATCAGAGCTTAAATAAAATGTAAATACTAGATGAAAAACTTAATTAAACCAAAAAATAGAAATGTTGCCTTGAGAAAAGTTGATATAACTTTTAAGTTAAAGGTACTGTCACAGTGTGTTTGGGGTTTTGTTCATGTTTCATGTTCTTAGTTTGCCACGTTCCCTGCCATGCACTTCCTGGTTTTGTCATGTGTTCCTTTGTCATGTGATTCCCATGCCCTCATGTCTTGTGTCATGTCATTGGTTCATTGTCTCGTCATTGTCCACAGGTGTCCCTCGCCTTGTCCTTGTCATAGTGTATTTAAACCCTGATGTTTGCCATGGTCCTTGTTGAGTGTTTGCTAGTTCTATGTAATCCGCTGATGGTGAGTTCTCAAGCCAAGTCTCTCGTCAAGTTGCTTGCTTGCGTTGGAATTCACGAATAAAAGCTGCACTTGGGTTCACTACAACTTGCCTCCAGTGGACTTTCGTTACAAGTACTAAAATGACTAAAATGAAATAAAACAAATTAAATCTAAAAAGAAATATGAAAAAAATGACAAAAGTAACAAAATTACTAAAACTTGAACAAATGTAAACAACATATACTATATAACAGTATATAAATAATACTAAAATAAGACATGTTGGCTCTGGCTAAATCTGGAAACACCTTAAGAATGCAATTTGCTGTATACTTTGTAAAAAAAAAAAAATCATACATGTTTTATGCTGATTGCTAACTCTCCAGAAATGCATTCAGATAATAATCTCCAACTATAAGTAATTGGACTGATTGATCCATCATAACTATCTCCACATCAGCCCAGGGTGTCGAGTGATTAAAATATGAGGGTGTGTGGAAACATTAAAGGTTCTTTATTTGCATCAATGGTTCCATGAAGAACCTTAAACATTGAAAAACTTAAACATGAAAACTTTCCATTGAAGGTTCTGGAAAAAGGTTTCTTTAGATTTTTTAAAAAGTTTTTCACAAAAAGATTATTTTAAGAACTGATCACTGGAAGGTTCTCTGGTGAACCAAAAATGGTTCTTCTGTGGCATCATTGCAAAAGAAAAAAAAACCCTCTCAGAACCTATATTTTTATGAATGGAGACATTTTTAAAGTCAGGAACCCAAGTGACAATGAATTGTAGTAAATTATTCAGAAGGAGAGAGAGAAAAGAGAAAATGCCAGAGGGCTATTGTTTTTTAACCAAGCCCCCTGTAATTATAGCATTTTAGATGGTAAATTAACAGTGATGTTTGAAAGTGCATCATGAAGAGATTAGTTACTATGATGAGACCACGGCTCACGTCAGTAAATCCTACTATTGCAGCATAACCAAGCCTTTATGGACATTAAAGCTATTAATTCTTTAATGAGCTACAGATAGTATTTATTGTGCTCCAATAAATCTGGACTAATATACAAATCTTAACTCTCAGCTCAGTGTATTGGATTCAAATGAACCCTCTGTCTCTGATAATGTTTCACCTGCTCTTTTGTTTCTTCTGTTCCTCTCAAGCTACTTTCTCAAAGTCTGTGGGGACCTTTTTTGAGTCGCCTGCATATCCTATAGTCTTGAATGAGTGTTTCCTCCTGTGATCCATCTAGAGCCACATGCTTCACTTGTGAATTCAGTGTTCAGGCTGTCACCTGCTCTTCTGGATTCTCTTCATGGGGAATCAGTGTGAGATATGTTAAGATTATGCTGAACTCCTTGAGGTCTTAAAAAGAAAGCGTTGACTTACACTTCTTCAGTCTTTTTTTGACTGATCCATCAACTGCATGGATCCTCCTGAACTGGTGGTCCCATATGTGTATATTCTTACATGACATGTGCAACGTTATGTGAGTGTTTGACACCCCAGACAACTGAACAATTCAATAAAAGGTTACACTTTAATTTGATGGTCCACTTTAGACATTCTACTAACTATAAGTAATACGACTTTAAGTAATAAGACTATACGGTTTGAGTTCGGGTTACTAGAATACGTTAACACAGTCAGTAGAATATCTCTTGGGGGAGCATCAACATAAAAGGAGATATTAAGCAGACAGTCTACAAATACTCTAATGAGAGTTAGTTGACATGTAGCTGCAAAGTTACTTATAATGTCTGAAGGGGATCATTAAAATACAGTGTTACCCAATAAAATAGGTTTGGTTTTTTCTTTGACCTAAGCAGTAAAAATGAACAGAAATTAACTTTTTTTACTTCCAAGTTTATATGTTAAATAATCTGAAAACTTTCAGAAATGTAAAAAGAATAAAATAGAGAAATAAAGACGACAAAAAAAAAAAAAAAAAACTAAAAAGAAATAAGAATGAGGAGTATATTGTAATGTTAGTCCACTGAGGCAAGGTTGAAGAACCCATGTGCAGCTTTTATTTAAACTTAAATCTTTACAACATAAAACAAAGACGTAGCAAAACAAACTTGGCTAAACTTGACACAAAACACATTTGACTATAACCAACAATGGGTTAGCACATACAATATCTGACAAAAACACACGGCAAACATGAGGGCTTAAATACACATGGACTAATGACCGGACAAGGGACACCTGTGAACAATGATGAGACAATGAACCAATGACATGACACAACACATGAGGGCATGGGAATCACATGACAAAAACCAGGAAGTGCATGGCAAATTAGAAACATAGACCGTGAACATGGCAAACTAAGAAACAGACAGTGAACATGACAAACTCAAAACATGAACATAACCAAAACACCCTGTGACAGTTCTCCCCCTCTATGGGCAGCCCCAGACGCCCAAACAAAACCACAACACCCACAGAAGTCTAGGGGGGTGGTCATGGGGGAGGGACGGTGGGCCAGGCCCGTGCAGAGGCACCGGACACGGACCCTGGCATGGCTTGGACGGGCCTGGGAGCGTGGGCGGACCTGGGCCTGGGAGCATGGGCGGACCTGGGCCTGGGAGCGTGGGTGGACCTAGGCCATGAGGCGTGGGCGGACCTGGGCCCTGAGGCGTGAGCAGACCTGGACCGTGGAGTGCGGCCTTCCAGGCCTTCTCAGGGTATCCACTGACCCCCCCCCCACGGCAAACTAAGAAACATAGACAGTGAACATGACAAACTCAAAACATGAACATAACCAAAACACCCTGTGACATATATAATATTTAAAATTGCAAGTGTGTAAAGAAATCAAGAAAAGTAAAAGTAAGAAATACAAAATGATTATACTGGCATTCAGTCATTTTGAATACTTGCCATTAAGTTTTCTGAACAACCTTGATTCTGCACAGGATTCATTTAATTAAATCTACTGCAGTTCAGTAGATTTCCTCTTTGGGGTATTAACATGCTAACGGCATGCTCATGCAGCACTGGGTAGAGGAGGCTTTTATTTATCATCCTTCAAAAAAAAAATCTTTTTTGGTTGTCAAATGCTTTTTTAGAGACCACACGTGAGGAATTTATCCACCTTATTTATAATGTTAGAGCAGCTATTACATCAGCTACCTCAAGTTGTATAAAAGTCTGCTGTTGTGATGTTGCAAAATGGTGTTTTCTAAGAACACTCAGGATGGGCACATGGCATTTACACAGTGTGAGTCTAATTGAATGACATTCCAATTATTTTGCTTATCTGCATCTGAATTAATGAGTTAATTCCATGCATGCATGCTGTTCACATTTTTTCAAAGGTGCAAACGGCCGTTGTTATCATAGTAAGGCCTGGTTATCTTCCTCAAACTCTGATGAAGTCTATTAGAGGCCAACAAAATGAGAAAAAGAGAGGGAGAGTGTATGAGAGAGAGAGGCACCAAAAGTTCCATTGGTTTTGAGTAGATCATTGGGGCTCTTTATTTTTGCAACATCAAAGGGCTTGTGTCTGCTTTGATGTGGCAGCATGCTGTTTAAGGTACAGAGTGAATGGAAAGATGTCAAGCTGCAAGGTGCCTCTGTAGTTTGCGAGGAGGGCTCTGCAGAGCAGCAGATGAAAGGACCAAACAGGGTTTGATAATGAATGTCCAACAAGTAGCCCATCTCAGGCAGTGCTCACACAGCGGGAGCCAGAGCTAACCTTCAACGACGCGCACAATGCCCCACACTCCTCTTCTAACTACTATCGCTCACTCCCTCGCTCTCTTTTTAGCCCTCGCTGAAAACTCCAGAGAAGTGAGCTTTAATCTTCTTGTCAATTAAAACTCAATACAAAAGCAACCGCACAAACACAGAGAAAGGCGCGTGCCTGTGCCTGCAACTGCGGTCGCAGATGCGCAGCAACACGCGCTGGCACTTCTTCTGTTCCATTTTCTCTCTCTGAAAGACATTTTATCTCTTTCTTTTTGACAGAGCATGTCTCTCTAAGCTCAGCACTAATTGGCTTCCAATTTCACCAAGACTCGACTCAGTTAGGACATCGCTTACCAGCTTGCCTCCCCGGCCTTTACATCAGACTCTTAAACAGTCTCAACTCACCTGTTTCTTTGATGTGCTATTTCGAAAAAGAGTGCAAACTGAAAATGTCCTGCAAAGCAAAGTGCTGTTAGACTGAATGCAAACTAGAGTGAGACAATGTATCTGAATTGATTATTCTTATATAACCAGATATTATATAGGCTAAATTGCGTTGGATATGCAAGGTGTGCCAGACAGAAATATGAATTTATGGCTGTTGTTATCATTTTCATGTTATGAAAGAAATGTGAACAGACCTCTTCTTTAAATATTTCAAGCAAGAGAACATGGCCCAACACTTTAAATTCAAGTGTTGTGAATGTGAATTCACTGTCTGTATTAAATGTGATGTGATAAAAAAATATTGTGTACCGTGAAATAATGGCAACGTCTTATTATTAAAATTGTCCTAACAGGGTGCATGCATAAACAAACATACAAAGTGGGACTGTAGTCCGGTTTACGAACAAATAACTCTTATGATCTTCTTTTAATGAACCAAAAACATAGAGCATGACCAGTGTAGTCCGATTCCTGAATGAATGTTTCATATGAACCAGTTGTTTTTAGTGAATCAAAAACAAATTGCACGAACTGTGTAGGTTGAGTCCTGAATGAATGACTCTTATGAACTGCTTTTTAGTGAATCAAAAACATTGAGCGTGACCAGTGTATTCTGAACCACAAACAAATGTCTCTTACGAGCCAGTTCAAAAAGACAAGTTAGATGTGTTTAAATCATTTTTTTAATCATCCTTCTCAATAATTCCATCACAATCCATCAGATCAGTTACTGAGTCAACATTTGACTCACTGTCTGAACTGCAAGCTATTATTATATTCTGTACGAAACACTGATGTGTGCTTCTACACTTGTATACACCCATGTATCACGCACAAACGTATATCATAAGGTCACCCCATCATGCTGAAGGGACAGTAAAAATCCTGCATCTCTTCTTGTCCTCCAATATTTACAAGTGAGCACGCCACAGTCCTACAAAATCTGAAATGACAAGAATATTTATGCAAAGAGAGTTCAATTCACGATACTTCTCTGATTAGGATATTAGCATTTCTGCCAGAACTCACCTCTCTGTTCCCCAACAGTCTTTGTGGAAAAGCAACATGACAACCCACACCTCACTGTTTGTCATCATTACATCTGTCATTATTAGACTCATCTGAGCTTTATTCTACACTGATAAGAAAGATGACAAACTAATCATCACACATGAGAAAATATGAGATAAAGCAAACAGGCAATAAAGGAACAAAACAACACTCTTTCTCATGTTTTATGTAGATCAAAGACAAAGGCAGATTGGAGAAGCCACATATCTCTCTCGCACACACTTTAGGCAGCCTATAAAGAACGTTTTTGCATTGCTTTTATTTGTTTGGATATTATGCCAATAAGCCTGATTTGACCAGGGTGTCTAACTCCCTTTTCATGCCTGAATATTTTTCCTAGCTCTGAAGATTTTCAAATTTCTTTTGTTTCCCCCCGATGACAGTTTTGAGCATGTAACATAGCAACTTCTAAAAAATCTGAGATAAAAAAGCAGAGTATAAGAATTAAAGGTAATCTGTTTACAGCTTCTGTCTGCACACTGCCGCTCTGTCCTTCTGCTGAGTCACTGGCTAATTGTGTTATCACTGTCAGCGCATGTCACCTGACTGTTATTCCAGTGCAATGCCAGAAATGCACCAGCATGATAGACAAGTTCATTGCGTTACGATCACCAGTGAGAGTGCCCGTGTAGTCCACCAGAGGGCACTCCACCTCAGACTATTGCCATATCACCACAGACTACATTACCCACAATACTCACTGCCCAGACACATCATTCCTGATTACATCCACCTGTGTCTCATTTACCTTGTTAGCTCCCCCTATAAAGCCTGGTCAATTCTGTCACTCATGGCTAAGTCTTGTTTAGTGTTACACTGCATTTCTGAGCGTTTTCCCTGGTTTCATGTCTCTTGGTTTGTTGGATTTCTTTCCTGTTTCCTGGATCACCCTTTTGCCTCCTGCCTTGTTTGCCTGTTTGGACTGCCTACCTGTGTTTTGACCTTGCCTGTACTTTTGACTACGATTGTGGATAACCCTTCATTAAAGCTGCGTTTGGATCCTCTACCTGTGTCTCTTGGAGCTGTACGTAATAGAAGACTTAGCCACCATGGATCGAGCACTTCAAATAATCAGTCTATGTCAAGGTAACCAGTCACTCGAGAAACACATTCAGGACTTTTTAGCCATTGCTTATTTCTCAGATCTCCTGGACTGTGCACTCATTGACTTCTTTTGTTATGGACTTAATGAACAATATCAAAGTTGATCCGTGATGGTCCTCGTGGATCACTCAGTCAGTTTCTGGACTAAGCACTATCGTTAAGTGGTTCATCCTACACTGTTGGGGAAATAGAGGAGGACATTTCCTAAACGTTTTTTTGGAGGGGGTACCATGCTTCAAGCTCCAGCGAGGGGCTGTGAACAAAGCCCAACACAGTGTTTGCCATGTCCGGCGCTGAGAATTGCTAGTCCTAGGTTTTCTGTGCCTCCTTGTCCTGTGTTCACTATACCAAAACCCTCTGCCAAGATGGCTGCCACCACGCCAGATCCCTCTGTCAGGATGGTAGCCACTACGCCAGATCCCTCTACCAAGATGGTCGCCGCCATGCCAGAGACGGCCCCAGCCACTGACCCGCGTCCAGAGACGGCCCCAGCCACTGACCCGCGTCCAGAGACGGCCCCAGCCACTGACCCGCGTCCAGAGACGGCCCCAGCCACTGACCCGCGTCCAGAGACGGCCCCAGCCACTGACCCGCGTCCAGAGACGGCCCCAGCCACTGACCCGCGTCCAGAGAGGGCCCCAGCCTCCTGTCCCCTGTCCCGAGTCCAGAGAGGGCCCCAGCCTCCTGTCCCCTGTCCCGAGTCCAGAGAGGGCCCCAGCCTCCTGTCCCCTGTCCCGAGTCCAGAGAGGGCCCCAGCCTCCTGTCCCCTGTCCCGAGTCCAGAGAGGGCCCCAGCCTCCTGTCCCCTGTCCCGAGTCCAGAGAGGGCCCCAGCCTCCTGTCCCCTGTCCCGAGTCCAGAGAGGGCCCCAGCCTCCTGTCCCCTGTCCCGAGTCCAGAGAGGGCCCCAGCCTCCTGTCCCCTGTCCCGAGTCCAGAGAGGGCCCCAGCCTCCTGTCCCCTGTCCCGAGTCCAGAGAGGGCCCCAGCCTCCTGTCCCCTGTCCCGAGTCCAGAGAGGGCCCCAGCCTCCTGTCCCCTGTCCCGAGTCCAGAGAGGGCCCCAGCCTCCTGTCCCCTGTCCCGAGTCCAGAGAGGGCCCCAGCCTCCTGTCCCCTGTCCCGAGTCCAGAGAGGGCCCCAGCCTCCTGTCCCCTGTCCCGAGTCCAGAGAGGGCCCCAGCCTCCTGTCCCCTGTCCCGAGTCCAGAGAGGGCCCCAGCCTCCTGTCCCCTGTCCCGAGTCCAGAGAGGGCCCCAGCCTCCTGTCCCCTGTCCCGAGTCCAGAGAGGGCCCCAGCCTCCTGTCCCCTGTCCCGAGTCCAGAGAGGGCCCCAGCCTCCTGTCCCCTGTCCCGAGTCCAGAGAGGGCCCCAGCCTCCTGTCCCCTGTCCCGAGTCCAGAGAGGGCTCCGCCTCCTGAACTGTGTGGGCCGCCCTGGCCTCCTGAACTGTGTGGGCCGCCCTGGCCTCCTGAACTGTGTGGGCCGCCCTGGCCTCCTGAACTGTGTGGGCCGCCCTGGCCTCCTGAACTGTGTGGGCCGCCCTGGTCATCTGCCCGGCCTGTTCTGCCCTGGCTGCCTGCTCTGCCTGAGTCTCCAGGCCCTCTTCCGCTCCATGGGCCTGGCCCTCCATCCCGCCCCGGGTCCGCCTCCGCTCCATCTCCCTCCTAGACCATTTAAGGAGCGTCTGGAAGCCACTCTTTAGGAGGGGGGCTATGTCACGATCACCAGTGAGAGTGCCTGTGTAGTCCACCAGAGGGCACTCCACCTCAGACTATTGCCATTTCACCACAAACTACATTTCCCACAATACACACTGCCCGGACACATCATTCCTGATTACATCCATCTGTGTCTGATTTACCTTGTTAGCTCACCCTATAAAGCCTGGTCAATTCTGTCACTCATGGCTAAGTCTTGTTTAGTGTTACACTGCATTTCCGAGCATTTTCCCTGGTTTCATGTCTCTTGGTTTGTTGGATTTCTTGCCTGTTTCCTGGATTACCCTTTTGCCTCTGTCTCCTGCCTTGTTTTCCTGTTTGGACTGCCTACCTGTGTTTTGACCTTGCCTGTACTTTTGACTACGATTGTGGATTACCCTCATTAAAGCTGCGTTTGGATCTTCTACCTGTGTCTCTCGGAGCAGTACGTAACACATTGAGAGATACTAAGGAGAGTCAATGAATTGAAATTCAAAGAAATTTGTGTTTTTTTTAACAATAAAATAGGCTCTGTCTTTTACACTGTGGATGACAGAGGGATGGAGACATCATGCTGATCAGCTCTGGTCGCATCAAAGGCAGACATCCCACACAAAGGATCAACACTAAACACTCACAGCAGCTTCCACTGCCCAGTTAACTCCTGTGTCCTGTCTCATCATCAGAAGAGTACATAGGCTATTGCTTTACTTGAACGATTAAAACTCTAAATGACACTTTAGGATTGCAGACTAATAAATAGTAAATAAAGGCAATAACTGATCAGTATTTATTTATGGTACTGAGTCTATACAGAATTCCCTCTACTGCCTTAAAGGATTAGTTAACTTTAAAATGAAAATTACCCCATGATTCACTCACCCTATCCTAAATATCCTGACGCTTCCATGCTTTATAATGGCAGTGAACAGGGCCCACGAGTTTGAAGCTCAAAAAAGTGCATCCATCCATCATAAACGTATTCCACACCACTTTTTTGTAAGAAAAATATCCATACTTAATATTTAAAACTTTATAAAGTAAAATATCAGTTACTCTTTTTCTCTAAGTTAAATACATCTGTTTTTTATTTTATTTTATTAGTATAACTCCGATTGTATTCATCAGAAAGAAGATAGTCATATAGCCTATACCTAGGATGACTTGAGGGTAAGTAGATCATGTGGTAATTTTCATTTTAAAGTGAACTATCTAAGGCCAGAAGCCGTTAAGCCCACTAGCAATCAAACAATATTTAAACCATTTGTTGTAACGTTAACTGACTAAAAAGGTTTACTGATAAATTATAGAAAATGTGCACAGATCGTAGGCTAGTAGCCTATTTACAAAAACAAACAAGAAAAAACTTAGGTTGAACACAAAATTATGAACGTAAAACTTTAAATGTTTAATCTGATTTATATTCAATTATTTAGGCCTACTGTAAAAAAAAGAAAAAAGATTTATCTTGCTGAGATAAATAGTAGGCTACATTTTACATGATGCTAGGGTTCCCTCTTGAGTTTCAAAGGTGGTTCTGCATGCTTTTTTACGACTCTAAAAAGTGGCAAAACACGTTTGTTGTTACGATACGCCAAAATGTCACTAAGACTATGTTTATTATTTTGTCAGTCATCTCATCGTTTCGTTTCGGCCTACACACTCCCTTTTGTCACTGCCGAAACTCTGCACTGTGCCTGACCAGGGCAGAGCCGAGGAGCGTTGGACCACATGAGCATCACCCTAGTGAATTGTTTATAATTTATAAGCTTTATTTTGAGTAAAAAAGTCTCTGACGCCTATAGGCCAACACTTTTATGGGAAGAAAAATTAAGAAGAAGAAGAACATTTACACAGTAGGGTATTAGACAGTAGGGTAGTAATTTATAATTATTTTTTGTTGTTCTTCTTTTTATTAGGGCTGGAATTCTATTGTGTTTGTACTGATTTTCTTCTTCTTAATTTTTCTTCCCATAAAAGTGTAGGCCTATAGGCGTCAGATACTTTTTTCTCCTGTAAAACCTCCTTTTACACAATATATATATATATATATATATATATATATATATATTGTGTAAGGCGTCAGATACTTTTTTCTCCTGTAAAACCTCCTTTTACACTATATATATATATATATATATATATATATATATATATATATATATATATATATATTGTGTAAGGCGTCAGATACTTTTTTCTCCTGTAAAACCTCCTTTTACACAATATATATATATATATATATATATATATATATATATATATATATATATATATATATATATTGTGTAAAAGGAGGTTTTACAGGAGAAAAAAGTATCTGACGCCTATAGGCCTACACTTTTATGGGAAGAAAAATTAAGAAGAAGAAAATCAGTACAAACACAATAGAATTCCAGCCCTAATAAAAAGAAGAACAACAAAAAATAATTATAAATTACTATATATATATAAGCTTATTTAAAACTATTTAAACTAGATTACTTAAAACTGAAACAGATACTTGGGCTATGTGAATATTATACCAAAGTTTTTTGACACAAAACAACAATGACTGACGTGTAAACAACTAACTGCAACAACCCTAGACGCTTCCTGAAGATTCAGTGGACAGCAGCGCCTCCTCTTTTACTTTCAGTTCGGACGATCATTTCCATAAAGTGACTAAACAGATTGTAAAGACAGATAAATCTGTGTTCGTGGTGTTCCAGAGTAGGATAGTCTATATAGACTGCCAATGAAGAATCACAGCCTACGGAATATTTAGCAGACCCAGACAGACGTTTGTAAGCGTGTTTCGTTTGGGATAATAATTTTGGAAGTTTCGAATTAAACAGGGACGCATTTGTTACACTTGTACACGTATGATTATGAACGAAACATTTAGCCTACTTCACCTTTGTAGTGGGGGAGCAATGACGTTAAGGAGTTATTTTAGACCTTGTCTGGTAAGTTTATTTTTTATTTTTATGGTGTTGCGGCGTAGATTTAAAAAGCCTTATTTAACTTATTTCCTCATTTTTACCAAAAGCAGATAGGCCATATATATATATATATATATATATATATATATATATATATATATATATATATATATATATATGTGTGTGTAATTATATGTATGGCCTATCTGTTTTTGGTAAAAATGAGGAAATAAGTGCCCAAATTTACCTTAGCTGTTAGTAGGAACTTATGCCAATATTTCTCGTTGACATCTAAAAGTAGCACAGTATAAAGGTTTCTTTTGTGAGAAGTTATGATGTTGGTCTTTGTCTCATCTCTTTAGTTGGGTGACTGTTGACTTTGACACAAGGCTGAGTTCCACTATGAGTGCTCACCAGTTGATCCTAACACAGCGAGCAGAGCTTCTGGCAGTCATATGTGGTGGAGGCAGTGCTGAACCTCTGGACTGTGTTCTGGACCTGCTTCTGGCTTGGGAGGTTCTTGTGTGGGAGGATTACCTAAACATACGAGTGGCGGAGAAACCTCTATGTTCTAACGTCAGGCAACTTTTAGATGTGGTATATGATAAAGGAGAAGATGCATGCAGTCTTTTTTTGGCTGCGATTAACCAAGTCTTACCAGAGGAGCAAAAGGCTGGGCTGTGTTTTGGGAAAGTATGCGCTGCAGTGGGCAAGAACAGACCAGACACTGCAACTTTAACGTTATTGGCTGACAGGCCAATGTTAGTGACAAAACTCAGAGATAATATTGACGGGGCATTGAATGTTTTACTGACAGCTGGCTGCTTTACCATCAAAGATTGTGATGGGGTGCAACTACCTGTATACACACCCTCACAACAGGTAACTTGTTTGAATACTACTTTAATCCACAAATTAGTTTACTTCTTTGTATTATGCAATCCTTGAAAATGAATGTGCCCCATGACTAACTATCATATAATTTGTCCCATGAATAAAATCCTTGTCACTGACTGTTAAATTGCCAAACAATTTTCAGTCAATTGCCAAATGAAATTTGTCACAGTGTGATATATCTCTCATGCATACTTTAGATACTTTTCCTATAGTAATTGATAAGTGCAAATTAGTTTGACATATGTCTTTCTACCAAGCCTGTTCACAGTAATTGTTCTTTAATTGCTTAATGAATGTATATATTATCCAGTGATCTTGTTGGATTGTTGCAGGTTCGGAGGCTGTTAGACCAAGTGAAGTTTAAAGGGGAAACTGCTGCAAAGACCTTACTACAGTATCTAGAACAAACAGAGCCAACCAGACCAAACCATGAAGATAAAGAAAATCACATTTCTGCCGGTATAAGACATTTCTTTTTTTCATGTCTTTGTTGTTGCATTAAATGCAAGAGATGGGCAAATTTATGTCACTTTTATTTATTGAAATAAATGTTGACTATTAAATATATACATGTAAAATAAATATAAATGCATTTAGAAATGTAAATAAAATAATAATTAAATAAATATTAATGAATACAAGTTTATGGTAATAAAATAATTTTTAAAATATTTTTTTTAGCTTATAAATAACATACATGTTATTGTCAATACACTTGTTTCTCCAGATTGTCTGCTGTACCAGAAGAAGCTGCGAAGCTCTGTTGCTGCCCAGTCCCTCTTCCTTAGCACCTACGGCGGGACAGGAAGTTTCTCTTTGGATGATATTTACACCGATGGACTTCTTGAAGTGATGGATGGTTCTGGTGAAACTACTACATTAGGGCTGGAGGATGTGGTGGGTCCCATAGGGACTCTTAATGAAGATGCTGACACCATTCTTTTGACTGGGGAGGCAGGAAGTGGCAAAAGCACACTGCTTCAGCGACTGCATTTGCTCTGGGCAAGAGAAGCTTTGGTCACAAACACTTTCCTGCTGTTCCCCTTCAGTTGCCGCAAAATGAATGCAGAGCACAGAGAGCTGTCTCTGAAAGAGCTCCTCTTCCTGCACTGCTGCTGGTCTGATCGAAGTCAGGATGAGGTTTTCCAGTTCATCCTAGACCACCCTCATATGATCCTCTTTACTTTTGATGGGCTTGATGAGTTTAAACAGGGTTTCACAGATGAAGAACGTCACTGCTGCCCCACAAAGAAAGTGCCTATACCTGTATTGCTTTTCAACCTGTTGCAGGGTACGCTAATGAAGGGCATTTTAAAGGTGGTCACCAGTAGGCCACAGGCTGTGGGCCCATCGCTGAAGCGCTATCTCCGCAAAGAAGTGCACCTGAAGGGTTTTTCTCCTAGAGGTATCAGCTGCTTTGTAAAGAAACATCACAGCGACCCTGCTATGGCTAGACGTGTCATAGATTCCCTCCAGGGTAACACAGTGTTGCTAGGTCTTTGCCACATCCCAGTCTTCTGCTGGATTGTGACCAAGTGCTACCAGGAGCTTCTGGGTGGTCAAGATGGTATTCCTCAGACCATCACTGACGTCTACCTCCTGGTCTTACAGCATTTCTTCCAGCGAAAGTCATCTCAGCCCCAAGGAGTCCTGGGAAAGGCCTGGTTGGAGGAACATTTGGACACCGTGTTAAAACTTGGACAGTTGGCATTGGAAGGCCTGGAAGCCTCTTGTTATGTGTTCTCAGGGTATGAGCTGCAAAGAAATGGGCTCACAGAACAGGATGTCAGCATGGGTTTCCTCATTTACTGCAATGACCTATCTGTGACAGATTGTAAACACTATGAGTTTCTGCACATCACCTTACAATGCTTCTTCGCTGCTACGTTTGTTGTTCTGAATCGTAACAACAATCGTTCTGTTATCTCCAGACTCTTTCAGCCTCAGTACAGGCAGTTGTCGGGCCTGTCTCAAAGGTGTCTTGGACACTGTATTGATCCTTCGGTTGAGGTGGAGTCTCATGTGGCAGAGAAACCAAACCTCCAGATTACAGCTCAGTTTGTGTCAGGACTTTTATCTCAGCGGCACCATAATCTCCTCCTGGACTGCTGTCCTACTGCTGTGCATGAACGCAAGGTCAAGCAGGTAGTGAAGTCATTGTCTAAAGGGATGCAGAGACATTTCAAGTCTATTCCTCGCCCTGTAGAGGGTGAAAAGAAGAGCATGCATGCCATGCCAAGTTTTGTTTGGCTAATCAAGTGCATATATGAAATGCAAGACAACAGTATTGCTCAAGATGCCATGGCTAAGTTGGATGTTGAACACCTGAAGCTCACCTACTGTAACATTGGACCGGTGGAATGTACTGCGTTGGCGTACGTGCTGAAGTACCTGCGGAATCCTGTTGGGCTTCAATTGGACAACAATTCAGTTGGAGATGTGGGCGTGGAGCAGCTTCTACCATGTCTACATATTTGTCACTCCCTTTAGTAAGATGAGAGATTAACTGATTGTGGTTGTGTTTGAATTGTTGTTTAGGCTTTATTTAAAGGGATAGTTCACCCAAAAATGAAAATTTACCATCTTCTTGTGCTATCATTTATTCAGCTTTTAAAAAAAAAAAAATTCCAAACCTGTATGCTTTGTGGAACACAAAAGAAGATATTTTGAAAATGTTCAGTTTTTTTTTTTTTGGCCTATACATTAAAAAAATAAATAAGGCCCAATGTTGTTTGGACCCCATCATCTTACAAAATATCCTATTTTCTGTTCTGCCGAAGAAACAAGGTAATACAATTTTGGAATGACGTAAAATAAATGCATGCTTTTCTGAAACTTCTGAATTTCACAGTTTAAGGAACAATAATATATCAGATGAAGGAATCCAGAAACTTCTGGAGAAGGGAATGAAGTGTGAAAGCTTCCAAAAAATAGCGTGAGAATATTAACTACCTAAACTCTGCACTTTATGAATAATGATATTTTATATTTTTATAAGTTTTATTACTACCTCATAATTTCCCCAGGCTTTTCAACAACAAGCTCACAGATGCTTGCACCCAACACTTTGCTTGGCTGCTAAAAACAAAGCAAAACTTCCTGTCTTTGAGGTCAGCCCTTACTTTATCTAAGGTTATTATGTTCTAGTTATGGCCTATGGGATGCTGATCATTCTAATCATACCAAATATATAATTGCTTTCTAGGCTTGGAAATAATAACATCACATCACTAGGAGCAGAGCAGCTTGCAGAAGGACTAAGCTACAACCAGTCTTTGCAGTTTCTGGGGTGAGGTCAATAATGACAATACTGTGCTCCAATGTTCCAATACTGTGCCTATATTAAATTATATTTCCATTCTGACTTATTATTTTCAGATTATGGGGTAATAAAATTGGGGACAGGGGAGCTGAGGCATTGGCAACAGCGCTGAAGAATAGCACAACGCTAATATGGTTAAGGTAATCCTGTAAACTCCTATATTACTTCTGCGTTCTGTGACTATGAAAAAAAAAACCTTGCAGCAAGCTAATGCTAAACAGTAGAATAGGAAAGGTTGCCCATTCAGATCAAACTAAATTTGCAGAGCACTATGCTACTCTGCTGAATGTGTTACTTTTTGTGGGTAAAAATGTTTGCATTGGTTGTTTCAGTCTGGTGGATAATGGTGTGGGCAGTGCAGGTGCATGTGCTCTGGCTAAACTCATCAGTCAGAGCAAAACTCTGGGGGAACTGTGGTAAGTGTGACTCTACTTTGTTTAAAATTATTTTACAGATTACAGAAATACATGCTTTTTCTCTGTCTCTCTCACTCAGGCTGAACAAAAACTGCATCAGCAGGGCCGGAGTTGAGTCTCTGATAGAGGCACTGAAAATGAACTCTAGTGTTAAAGAAGTCTGGTAAGGTAATTTTCCAGTATTTTAGCAGATTGTGTGTGTACGCATTCATTAAATCAGAAGTTCAATTAAACGTTTTCTTTAGTAGTGGTTTTGTATGTTGGTTGTAAATACCTAAATACCCTTTAGAATTTTTTTATATGAATTTTGTCTGCCAAATTAAAATCCCAATATAAATTTTTTCTCATAGCTGTGTCAACAATTGAAACCAATATAACCACAATAGCATACATGCAGTGTTAACAGAAGGGTTAAACCGTGTTCTCAGGACAAATGTGGGGGCATGTTATCACGTGTGTTTTTACAGTTATACATTTGCATACTGTTTATTAATTACAATACTTTTGGCCAAAACAATACTTAGACATTTCTGAATGATTTTTGCAGTGTAATGAATTGTTAATAGTTGTTCAACTGTTTAAATTTTGCTTAAAGGCCTGTAACAGAGTTTATTGGCAGGTTCCATGGTGACAACTTACCTCATTTAATGTGACAGCATGCTCCCATTATGTAATGATTAGCAGTTATCATGCAACTGCTTTGTGACTTGATCTAAGTGCAAACAGAATTCTAATTGTACTTTACTTTATTACATGAATACCCATGCCTGGTGAATGTTTAGTGCTGTGAATAATATTAATGTCCTTAATACAAATGCTCTTTGTACTCTTAAAGGCTGAGAGGAAATAATTTGAGCCCAGAGGAAGAAGACGAGCTGAGCAAGCAAGAAAGCAGATTGACCTTCTGAGGGCAAGAAAGCTCTGTAATGCCTGCCACCAAACTCCCAAGTCCGATGCTCATCATTTTCTTAAAAAAAAAAGGTCCAATCAGGACATCAGATGGGGCTGAAGAATGACAGATCCTCTGTTACCATTGTGATTTGAATGTGCACCATCTTGCTCCATCGAGACTATCATAAATGTATTGTAAAAGTGTCTTTGTTGAAGAAAACCTCGAACTGTCAAACCTAACACAAACTGAACTTGTAAAGAGGGCCTAGTAACACACCATGTGTCTGACTCCATCCATTGCACACAAACTTAGTTTTCATTTAATGTACATAGTATTTTTTTTTAATTAGTTACATTTTTGTATTGTATATTCATGGTCTATGTCTGTTACTTGAAACACAGATTGTCAGGGTTTGTTATGATGTTTTTAAATCCCTTTAATTACATCTTCTATTTCTTATATTAAGCTGCATGAAAATTATAGATTTTTTGTTTTGTTTTTTTCTCTCACAAAATTAATGATAAAACTGATAAACTGATAAATCCAACTGATAAAAGTTTACAAGAGCTTAATCTAGGATCTATGTAAAACATGCTGTAAAAATACAAATTTAAGGAAAAACAATGAACTGTATACGATTTGCATTAAGCATTAGATATATGCTTGAAAGAACAGAAAAGGAATAAACTGCAGTGCACAACCTGTCACCGAGCCAGTTCCTTAAAAACTCCTCAGCCAAACTACTGGAAAACCCCAAAAGGCGGGGCTAAATAAAGGACAACTGAAATGACCAATCAGATTGTAGCTGTCACTCACTGGCCAATAGGAGAGCATGTTTCTCCAATAACGTAGCATGTTTGGTTTAACCGTCACATACACAATCACACTGTAAATAATACTCACACTGACTTCAAATGAAACAACGGCCTCGGCTATACCAATATTACCGGATTCTTTTCGAGTTTGCCTCATCGTCTCTCCCGAGATTATTACCAGGGGGTTTAAAGTGCACGGAGGAGGCGACTGTCCCTCCATTAACCGGTAGTAATGCGGAGTGGAGTCAGCGCTGGCTTCAGCTGAGCCCATCCGACAATGTCAAATAAACACCATCATCATTACTAACAGCGCAACGAGAGTTTCACTGGAATACCCTCAAATGCCACCGAAGACGGACGGGTGAATACCGGGATATTTAAACGTCAGGTAAGAGGAGTCTGATCCGCTCATGCTGATGTCACCTGTTTACCTCTACAGAATGACTCTGACACATGACCAGCTTTAGATCCGTAACTGTAACCAGATCAGCTGAATATACATGACAACACAGGGCTATCCAGCGATGACATTATCTCCAAACTGAGCTCTATGAGTTGGAATAACCGTTAACAGAGAAGCTGAATGTTTTGCTTTCTGTACCTGATCACTGTCATTTAGTGTAAGGCCTGATGCATCGTTTTCACCCAACAGTCACAGTCAGTCAGTCTATAGAAAGTGCATAACGCTGATGTGATATTTACATTGGATGTATTACATCATGAATACAGTGATTACACTTACAAAAACCTGCTCACATTGCTAATACATTGGCATTACAGGTGGGTGTTCCCGGCTCTGCATGTTTCCTGTGTTGACAGCATCAACTTAACAGATCACTGTCTGTTAAATATGGCTGTGAAAGGACAGACAGACAGACAGGCAGCATGAATATTGTCGCTCAGAGCTTGAGATTCATTCACAGTTTTGTTTAGAGCCAATTGGTTCTCAACTTTTTTCTTAGGAGGGCATAAATGTCATATGCTTTACAGCTCCAAAAAACAACAACAGCCAAACAAGTGCCATTGGGATTAATGGGAATGCTAACAGAATTTTTTGTCCGGGTATTAGGCTATAGCCCTCCTTGATCCATTTATCTGGAATTAAGTTGACTTGGCGACCCCTAAGAATTAAAAGCCTTTGACATGTTTGCCTAGAGCACTAACATTTACCAGAATGGGGATCTGTATGGATAGGTTGTAGATGTTAATCAAAACTGTGTTGTCATTTTTTGGATGGGCCGAATCACCTAAACTGCTGGATCTTTCTTAACTGCCACATCTTACATTTCAGACAGAAGTAGATGACACATGCAATATCAGTAAAAGGTCATGCAGTAGAGCATCCCATGTCTGGTCTTTTATTCTTGATATTAGTCATTATGCAGTAGTGGTATGTGTGCACCATTATTGTGCATACAGGAAGCTCAGAGTGAGATTTAATTCGCTGTGTGAATTCCCCTGCTGCTTGGGGAAAAACCAACTAGTCACACAGTCTCTGTTAGTACAAGTGTGTTCGTCTGGCTATTCTAATATCGTGGTCATTGATAAGGTATGCCAGTTAGCCAAATCTGTGGTTGTCATGTGATGTTGCTGTCCCTGTAAAGGCAATTCTGAGATTTGTTTCTAAACACGTTAGAAATGTATTGCTGAAACACGTTACAAAGACTGTGAACTGTGTAGTACTGAATTGTGGAGTTCAGTTTTTCACCATTGCTGTGTTCAGGATTTTTAGGCGGGGCTAAAACGGTGGCTTGATGACACACTGGAGCCACTGTGCATATGGCCCCTCCCCTAACACTATCATAACTGTTGATGACGCACTGGAGCCACTGAGCCTGGCCCCTCCCCTAACACTATCATAACTGTTGATGATGCCCTGGAGCCACTGGGCCTGGCCCCTCCCCTAACACTATCATAACTGTTGACGACGCACTTGAGCCACTGAGCCTGGCCCCTCCCCTAACACTATCATAACTGTTGATGACACTGGAGCCACTGAGCCTGGCCCCTCCCCTAACACTATCATAACTGTTGATGACACTGGAGCCACTGTGCATATGGCCCCTCTCCTAACACTATCATAACTGTTGATGACGCACTTGAGCCACTGAGCCTGGCCCCTCCCCTAACACTATTATAACTGTTGATGACGCACTGGAGCCGCTGAGCCTGGCCCCTCCCCTAACACTATCATAACTGTTGACGACGCACTGGAGCCACTGAGCCTGGCCCCTCCCCTAACACTATCATAACTGTTGACGACGCACTGGAGCCACTGAGCTTGGCCCCTCCCTTAACACTATCATAACTGTTGATGACGCACTGGAGCCACTGAGCCTGGCCCCTCCCCTAACACTATCATAACTGTTGATGATGCCCTGGAGCCACTGGGCCTGGCCCCTCCCCTAACACTATCATAACTGTTGATGATGCCCTGGAGCCACTGGGCCTGGCCCCTCCCCTAACACTATCATAACTGTTGATGACACTGGAGCCACTGAGCCTGGCCCCTCCCCTAACACTATCATAACTGTTGACGACGCACTGGAGCCACTGAGCCTGGCCCCTCCCCTAACACTATCATAACTGTTGACGACGCACTGGAGCCACTGAGCCTGGCCCCTCCCCTAACACTATCATAACTGTTGATGACGCACTGGAGCCACTGAGCTTGGCTCCTCCCCTAACACTATCATAACTGTTGATGACACTGGAGCCACTGAGCCTGGCCCCTCCCCTAACACTATCATAACTGTTGATGACACTGGAGCCACTGTGCATATGGCCCCTCCCCTAACACTATCATAACTGTTGATGACGCACTGGAGCCACTGAGCCTGGCCCCTCCCCTAACACTATCATAACTGTTGATGACGCACTGGAGCCACTGAGCCTGGCCCCTCCCCTAACACTATCATAACTGTTGATGACGCACTTGAGCCACTGAGCCTGGCCCCTCCCCGCTAACACTATCATAACTGTTGATGACGCACTTGAGCCACTGAGCCTGGCTCCTCCCCTAACACTATCATAACTGTTGACAACGCACTGGAGCCACTGAGCCTGGCCCCTCCCCTAACACTATCATAACTGTTGATGACGCACTGGAGCCACTGAGCCAGGCCCCTCCCCTAACACTATCATAACCGTTGATGACGCACTTGAGCCACTGAGCCTGGCTCCTCCCCTAACACTATCATAACTGTTGACGACGCACTGGAGCCACTGAGCCTGGCTCCTCCCCTAACACTATCATAACTGTTGTTGACGCACTGGAGCCACTGTGCATATGGCCCCTCCCCTAACACTATCATAACTGTTGATGACACTGGAGCCACTGAGCCTGGCCCCTCCCCTAACACTATCATAACTGTTGATGACACTGGAGCCACTGTGCATATGGCCCCTCCCCTAACATTATCATAACTAGAGCACATTCGCATCAGTTCGCCCGCTCGATCGCAAGTTACTGTCAGTACCGTTAGTTACTACAGCCTGCAACTTACAAAACAGCTTACAAAAAAAAACATGCTATCAAGAAGAGGATTAATTTTGTGGAAATTAAAAAAAAATGTATACCTCTTTTTCTTCTATAGAACACAAAAGAGGATATTTGAAAAAAAAATTGTTTTGTTCATAACTTTCTTTTTTTTATATTTTTTTTTCAAAATATAATCTTTTGTGTTAAACAGAAGAATGGGGATAAGTAAATGATGACAGAAATATCATTTTTGGATAAAGTATCCCTTTAAGGACCCATATTTCAAATTGAACACCAAGTGGTAACCCAAGTAGCATAATGGTTCATACGCAAGTAAGCAAAATGGTTGTTAAATAAAAACAAAATCAATTGTACCACACACACAAGCCCCAAAAAGTTATTACCATAAAATTTGGTTGATAATCAACAGAATCTGATTTATAGTTTTTATTTTATATACAAATGTTATACATTTTTGATGGTTTTGTGCTCTTGACAGCTGATAATTAGTCTGAAACTGGTCAACTAGTCAGACGTTCTGGTCACCACAAACCCTGTTTATTCTCGTTCTAATAAGGGTTAGAATTTGGGTTAACCCATATTTAATTTAGCCTGGATCATAGTTTTGACCCAGTTGGTTTTTGATGTTAAGGGCATGTCAACCGGTCCATATTGGCAAACTTCTAACAAATGACAGATGCATTTTCATCAAAATACCAAAGCATTTGTTTGGACACACTGCATTTTTTTTGTTGTTGTCAGAAACATACACTCACCTAAAGGATTATTAGGAACACCTGTTCAATTTCTCATTAATGCAATTATCTAATCAACCAATCACATGGCAGTTGCTTCAATGCATTTAGGGGTGTGGTCCTGGTCAAGACAATCTCCTGAACTCCAAACTGAATGTCAGAATGGGAAAGAAAGGTGATTTAAGCAATTTTGAGCGTGGCATGGTTGTTGGTGCCAGACGGGCCGGTCTGAGTATTTCACAATCTGCTCAGTTACTGGGATTTTCACACACAACCATTTCTAGAGTTTACAAAGAATGGTGTGAAAAGGGAAAAACATCCAGTATGCGGCAGTCCTGTGGGCGAAAATGCCTTGTTGATGCTAGAGGTCAGAGGAGAATGGGCCGACTGATTCAAGCTGATAGAAGAGCAACTTTGACTGAAATAACCACTCGTTACAACCGAGGTATGCAGCAAAGCATTTGTGAAGCCACAACACGCACAACCTTGAGGCGGATGGGCTACAACAGCAGAAGACCCCACCGGGTACCACTCATCTCCACTACAAATAGGAAAAAGAGGCTACAATTTGCACGAGCTCACCAAAATTGGACAGTTGAAGACTGGAAAAATGTTGCCTGGTCTGATGAGTCTCGATTTCTGTTGAGACATTCAGATGGTAGAGTCAGAATTTGGCGTAAACAGAATGAGAACATGGATCCATCATGCCTTGTTACCACTGTGCAGGCTGGTGGTGGTGTAATGGTGTGGGGGATGTTTTCTTGGCACACTTTAGGCCCCTTAGTGCCAATTGGGCATCGTTTAAATGCCACGGCCTACCTGAGCATTGTTTCTGACCATGTCCATCCCTTTATGACCACCATGTACCCATCCTCTGATGGCTACGTCCAGCAGGATAATGCACCATGTCACAAAGCTCCAATCATTTCAAATTGGTTTCTTGAACATGACAATGAGTTCACTGTACTAAAATGGCCCCCACAGTCACCAGATCTCAACCCAATAGAGCATCTTTGGGATGTGGTGGAACGGGAGCTTCGTGCCCTGGATGTACATCCCACAAATCTCCATCAACTGCAAGATGCTATCCTATCAATATGGGCCAACATTTCTAAAGAATGCTTTCAGCACCTTGTTGAATCAATGCCACGTAGAATTAAGGCAGTTTTGAAGGCGAAAGGGGGTCAAACACAGTATTAGTATGGTGTTCCTAATAATCCTTTAGGTGAGTGTATATTGTAAAAATATTGGAAGCCTTTTTCTTTCTTTTTTTTACCTTCCTTTGAGAAGGTAATAGCTGTATTATATCTTTCTACTACAGCTACTAAGTTGCATAGATGCATTTTATTTTTTGCATTTAGTGCCGTTTTTCCCTGCTCACTGCAACCCTATCTGAACAGACTTGTGACCTATTTTTGGGCTGTGACTCACTAGTTGAGATCCACTAATGTAAAATGAATATATGTGCCATTTTTCATCTTAATTTCTTCCTAAAAAGTTAACTAGACTAAACACGTGGAGGCCTAGGTCATTATCGACCTCCATCAAATAAGATGTAGTCTAATTGTCTTCCCTAAATATTAATGTTGATTTTTTTTTTTTTTATAATTAGGCCTATTATTAAACTACCATTCAAATGTTTGGGGTCAGCATGATTCTATTTTAAAATAAACTGATTCTTTCCTTCAGTAAGGATCCACTAAATTGATTCAGCAATGAGAACAATAAGTGTAATAATAGATTTTCCAAGTTTTATAGGCTGTTGTTGGTGATTCTCACAGATCCACATCTTTGAGTTTAAGAAGAGATCACTCAAAATTCACTAATATCTAGGGATGCACCGATACAATATTTTGAGAACCGATCCGATACCAAAAATTCTGAGCCAATACCAATCCGATACCAGTGCAGTTTTGTTTAAAAATTCAATGTAGGATTTCTATACCTCAGTGTGTTGAACTGATAATCACTCTTTTGTGTGTTAAACACACAAAAGAGTGTGTTTGTCTGTACTAAATACAGACAACTTCATTAAACAAATTTAAAAAAAATATATATAATCACAATCTATGACAAAAATACTAATATAAACTAGATGGTGGATAGACTAGATTAGTGGATAATTCGGCTGCAAAAGTTACTCTAGAAAAATCATGAGTGCACAATAATTGTTTAAAATCTAAACATTTAGTGGAAAAACACATTTAGTGGGGAACAAATAAAAGTGAATAAGTGTAGCTCTAAATCTGGTAAAATGTTACACATTGTTGTAAAATACATTCATAAAAAACAAGTAAATATAATTATAGAAATAGGGCCTATAATACTAAGAAATTAAAAGACATTTATTTTAAATGTATAGCACAGCTTTTTAATGAGGCAGCAACATATTATAGATAGGGCAGAACAAGAAAGGCTATTAATAATATTTAATTGCGCAAAAGTATTATAATACGAAAGGCTCCAATACAACACGGCACAAAGCACGTATGCGCATCCCGTGCGTAGGATGATGTGCTTGAAGCAACATGGAGTCACAGCCATAGACTGTACAAAAATATGGACGTAGTGTCCTTGACGTTACCCATAGATTTCTGAAGCCTAAAGTGCGGCCGATGCCATCTTGGCAGCGCGACATTGGGCGTCACTCCCGGATAACTAAAAACGAGCAAAGAGGAGCTAACAGGTGGAGTGGGTGGAGCTTAGCGGCCAGTCGACGAATTGCAGTTTAAGTCATTTCCGTATTGGCTTCAAGAGAAGCTGGGGGAGGTTGCCGCTTGGTCATAGCACGCAGCGTTCCGTCCGCATTGAAAAGTTCAAAACACAAAGGGAAGAGATATCAATGCATGGTTTATCTGTCTATGCAATGTTTTATTGAGCCTTTTCTTTTAACAGTTTAAAATTTCAGTTACCGTGCTTGTGAAGAACAATACAATCTCTACTCCACTGTTGTGATCTAACAGACACCCGGGAGAAACAGCAATAAACAAGCAAGCAAGATAAAGTCATTTTATGCGAAACCATAGAGCGTTATCTACAGATCAAGCATGATAACAGGAACATTGAATCATCTTTGAGAGAGTTTCATCGTGTTGACTGTCGTAACCGAACGCACACGCAGTTTAAAGTTGAATGGAGAATGACTGACAGACGCAGAGGGAAGCATTTACGTGAACTTGAATTTAATGATTTAAATATTCATCTGGACCTCACATTAAACTATGGAATGGCTTCAGAACACTTAATATAGCGCACGAAGCGTTGATGATGCTTTATAATGTTTTTGTACCTTTTGTGGGGCACTGGGGCAATAACACAGAATATTATACACACAGTATCGGATTTGGATCGGTCCTGTCTGACCGATACCCGATCCGGCAAATAATGGCAGTATCGGATACGTACTACCAGCACATCCGGGAACTTAACTGTCAATTTCATCACCGCCCCTTTTTAGGGGAAAATAAACTAGACTTCCCATAGACTTCAATACAAAATAGCGGCACAAAACAATGTCCGTACACAGCCTGCAGGCGTGAATAACTTAAGAAATCACTAAGATCCATACATCCATAAATTTAATTTGGTAAATTTAAAAACATGTCCCTTCATTCTCCCAGCGTCATTGGTGTAACAACCCCACCCTGTGGCCAAATTTCCAGTTTCACTGATACTAATAGCCTACTGATACTGATGTCTCTATGAAATAGATTTTTCCCCCAATGTTAAACATTAATTATAGCCATTTAACATTGAGTAATTGAAAGCTTTTTAACATTTATTAGTCTTCAAACTTATTATGAATTAAACATATATTAATCCTTATTAAAGCTACAAAAGTTCTTTAGTCAAGAGCAGTGAGTGATGAACATTAATAACAGACATCATTAGTGGCTACAGTGACATTAAGATCTGCCGCTACCGAGCATGACATGGATCTGACACACTGTCACACGTGTCCCATTTCCTCACAACTCTTTAAGTTTATTAGACGTTATTTAACTCATTTAAAACTGTTCTTATGAGGATACCACACAAAGCGGACCTTTAGGCATAATTCTGTGTGTCAAGAGCGAAAGAGAACTTGATTCTGGCGCGCTGTCTGTGCTCATGATGCTGGCAATCCTAGTTGACAATTCGTATCATATGCACGTAAAAAGTCATTGTTTTTATGAAATACATGTATTGACTGCATGATCATTTCACCATATTTACTGCCATGCGAGCCGCAAATTAGGCTGGGCGAGCCGCCCAATGAGTAACACTGGTCTATGGGAAGTCTAGTTTATTTTCCCCTAAAAAGGGGGTGGTGACTAAATTGACAGGTAAGTTCTCGGATGTGCCGGTAGTACGTATACTGAGTATCAGATTGGTGCATCCCTACTAATATCCTTTTTGCCCACTGTGGAGCACCGTGCCATTGCTTTTTGCTGTAATTTGGATGCATTTTAAAGATCTAGCCTAGACTTTTATTACTGAAATGCTAGAAAGTATTTACAAGAACAATCTTTCATCACCACTCAAAAAAGAAAGAGAAGAAAAGCATGTGTAAACATTTGAAATGGGTCGTTATTACGGCAACAATTATATACATTAAAATAACCAAGCAGCATTATGTTTACCTCATGTAAATAAGAGGCTATATTAACTTATTTCTGCTCTTTAAACATTTTTAAAATGACATCCATCATTTTGAGATAAAATACAAGAGAGAAAACCATTTTAACGTCTATCTTCCCATTTTTTTAAAACAGGAGATTTAAATAATTAAATAATAATTAGGATATTATTTTCCTATTATTAAATTAAATATGAATTTATTCTTATTATTACAAGCATATGACATTTTATTTACAGCAGACAATCATGCGACTGACCACATGAGCAGCGCGTTCCCAGGTTCGTAGGATCACAAAACTCGCTCATCTACTGTGAATAAATCGCCATCCGAATACACAAGTTTTATCACTGAGGTGGCATGCAAATTAATTTTTATGGACGTCCACATGAGAAACAATCACCGTCCGAATCGGGCTATACCCTGTACCCTGTTTTAGGATATACAAGAATTTTCATTTTGTTCTTCCTTTCCTGAAACTCTTGAAAAGCTTTTTTTTCCTACTGTGATTTTTACCTCTAAATTTTGGGACAGGCACCCTTTTTTCCCCTTTTCACTGTTTACTCCCTTACCCTATAGACAAACATTATACCTGGGATGTAACAGTGAAAATTGGGGGCTCGTCCGGGATCTGAACCCAGGACCTCTCACACCCGAAGCGAGAATTATACCCCTACACCAACTAGCACCCCTAGACCAAGTTTTTAATGTCAGTGAAAAACAATCATATTTATCCCTTAGCTTTAGAAGATATCCTGTTTTTGAAAAATAGATTTTAGTTAGTTTTGGACTGTCCCAGATGAAAGATGACCAATTGTGGTGATTGCTGTGGTCGTGGCTCCTAAATGGGATTCCTCTACTCTTTGCATCTGTTTGTTTAAAGTTTTAATCAGGTCTCCTCTATTTGACTAGCATTGGCTAGGTGGCGCTGTCACAAAAAACTAGGGTCCTAGAAATGCGGTCCTAGAACTGTGGTCCTGAAACTGCAGCCGTGTTCGCTATCGTAGACATCAGTGTTATCTGAACTATAAACTTTTATCCCAATATCACAGAAATCACGAAACTGTGTGGTTGAAAAGACTGTTTCTGAAGCTGTTTCATACCTATACTGTACAACAGGGGTGTCAAACTCATTTTAGGTTGAGGGCCAGTTGGGAAAAAATGTAACCATGTAGGCCTACGGGCCAAAGTACCTTTTTAAACCTTAGTGCACTGACAATTAGCCTACATTAATATAAACCATACAAATTAAAAACATACAAAAACACATTGCTCTGTGAAAACTGCCTTTTTACAGTGTTGACTTTAATACATTTTTAAGATAATGTTTTATTTACATTTTTTTATTTGGGATGTCCCGGTTATGATTTTTCATAGCTAAAAATTGACAGATTCCGATACTGGTTGCTGATTTTTCTTTCTTTGTTTTAAGCAAATTTATTTGTTGTTTATTTGCTCTATAACAGGCCAACCTGGCCTTAAACAAAAAAATATATGTAGCCAGCCGTATATGTTGCCCCCGTGTCAACAAGCTTGGCCCTCCTAAATTTGGAATCGTATTGCACCAAATAATTTTCTAAAACTGGCTGCAATGTGCAGTTTTTGCCGTGGCGGTATGTGATGAAAAGAGTAATTTATTGTGTCATAAGAAAAACCGCATGAGGAGGCTGCGCGCTGTGGTGTGCAAGAAGTGACGTCCGTTTATGAATGATTCGTCACTCTGTCTGCGTTTGCTCAAATAGTTGTAAAACGCGGGCTTTAATGGTTGCTATGCACTTGATTATAGATAAAATAAGCTCTCCTTATACACGTTGTGTTGTGTGTAACTTCCTCCATACGCAGCAGTGATACTGTAGATTAATTTTACTGACTTGACGACTTTGAATTCCGTTTAGTCATTTCGTTCATTTAAACATACCGGTAGTTAAAATATAATTTTTCAATGGCTAATTTCTCTGAACACTTCCACATATGCAATCTTTGATCGTATTCCGAATTAGGAAGTCATTATAATGCAGCCAAAGATAAATTATGACCAACCCAATGAAAGAACCGTTTATGAGCGACTATCACAGAGACGGTGTTTCACCACGTTCACGTATAGCGGAAAAATAACATTATTCTATCCAATTGACCAGTGTTGCTTATATTAGATGTTTGTTTTTAAACTATAAATTAAACAATCATGACTATATAGCCTATGCAAACTTGCAAACTATGCAAAGAGTCCGCTAACAAAGAAGAGATGTAGACTACAAAATAACATGTAAAATAAATGGTTTAGATTTGCTTTTATAAATTGAGCATGCATTATCATATTATTAGTTGATTATTATTAGTTGATTTGTGTTAGGCCCATCTGTAAGATTATGCAGAAGATTTCTTTTTTTACGTTTTTGTTATCAATTTGTTTTGTATAATATAGTGTCAAGTTTTCAGATGCAGAAAAGTGCCTAGATATTAAAGGTGTGTTATGTCATCACTGCTCATTATCACAATACAATATAAGATTACTTGTCAAATAAATAAATTAACTTGAAATTATTTTATTTCACGTGTAGAGATTGCAGAGTGATATAGTACATGGCCAAATAAAAATGACTAAATGGGTTAAAGGGTTAGTTCACCCAAAAATAAAATAAAAACACCTAATAATGTAAATCACTGTCATGTTGTTCCAAAAACCTGTATTAGTTAGAATGTCGGTAACCATTTCAGTGCTTCTTCTATGTTCAATATAAGAAAGTCATATTTGGAATGACATGGGGGTGAGTAAATGGTGATAGAATTTTCATTTTTAGGTGAATTATATATTTAACTACCTTTAAGATAAATGTTAACGTGTGCCCCCTAAAAGCACAAGTGGCCCCTGCCTGGCCCCCCAGTTACCGTGGTCTAGAACCGTCACTGCTCATCAGTGTTCTTCTCTTTGCGCCCGTCTTCAGCGTGCCCGTGCCCCGTCTGGCCTGTGTTAATATCCTGTTTACAGACTTCATAATATTAACACACAAATGACATTTTAGAAAATGACTGCAAAGCATTTTGCCTTCATTTACCGTCCTTCATTCGTTTTGTAGGATGCATCGGATGTATCCTTCGCGGCCTTAAATCACCCAAAATCCTTTGCGCACATTACAATTCATGAAAATAAACGGACGGAAAATTAGTTGGTACTGAGCTTGTCTGAATTTATTTTGAAATGTAAGACAAAAATAATGTTTTCAGACATGAAACCATAGATGTTATCTTTTGTTTTGCTGTAAATTAATCACTAACACTAAACTGACAATAATGTAAGCCACTGGCAGACACTGTATTGCATTAATAGAAAGCAAGTTAATATATAGATTTGTAATACAAAGTTTTTTTTCAAAATTAAGTTTTAATAGTATTTTCGCTTTTTGACCGTGGGGGCTGGAACGTGTGTGACGTATCCATGCACACTTACTAGATCGTCTCATTCTAGTGTTTAATTGCTGAGGAGGACACTAGCCTGCAAGCCTCAGAAGGACTGGACTAGGAAGGACGCAGTCTCGGTAGGATGCAGCCTTCCGTTTGAGAAGCACCCGATTACTACTCTCTCTGGCTCAGCGGCAGTGCCAATGCAGATTTGAATGTTCCGTTGTGATTTTGTCAAAGGTTTAATAGACACAGGCGAATCATTGTCATTTAGAAATGAGTTTGTGTGGGTGTTTAAATTGAGATTACGAACGCGTAGAAATTTGGCATTGAAACTTTAATTACGTAGATTATCTAACTGTAGCCAATCAGCAAACAAGAAGCATTCATATTAATTTTTCCAACGAAAATCAAGTACAAGAATAAAAGCATATTGTGTCTGAATGCTAAATGTCAACAACACACATCAACAATGCTAACGCAGAAGTTGTTTTCACTGGAAGTTCGGCAGAAGTGCTACAGAAAACTGACAGAAACAGTCATTGATATGTAAATGAAACACCGTCGTTTTCTAGTCTCATTGTAACGTAAACGGGCAGGTTACACTCTGTCCACACCGGACGCGAAAGGCACGACACATCGCAACAAAAGCACATTGAACCCATTCTAATCAGAGATTCTGATTGGCGATTTTATGGGGATGCTCAGCTGCATGTGAACTTGAATGCTGTACATGATTTACTACATGATTGTAAGGTACTGAACCGTCATCAGTATCTGTAACTGGTTGTAGCCTATAGCATGTCATGTGCTATATGAGAGGCTTTGTGTTACTAAGAACCAAGTCATGCAAAATACTAATATATTAATATGCACCCATTCTAAAAAATGAATTTGAAAAATGAATTTTACACTTCACTAAATTTGCATAAATTCAATTGAAAATAGTTGTCATGTCATCTGTGTATAGTCTGTTTTTATTTGCTTATTTAAAGCATATGAACATTAATAAAATGAAACCGATGACACATTGTTTAACATAATTGTTCTAAAAGATTTTAGGAACATTTTTGATCCTATCCTCATCATGACTGAATTTTAACCTTGTTTAGGTAGTAGACAAATCTTGCACAATGTTTCCAGCCATGGCCTTGCAGTTGTTAATTACAGTATATTAATAATATGGCAAATGCTAGTGGGCCACTGCAAGTTCCTTAGAGGAGGCCAGGAAGGATTGGTCAAAGCTGGTAATTTTAGGCGGCAACACGAAGGATACCAAAGTCCCTTTTTACAGCAAGTCAGTTTACTCGGCGGCCATAATTGTAACAGCTATTTCCAGCATGCAATTACTGTTCCTATTTATCCCCTTGAGAAAGACAAAATCAACATAACTGTTTGGCAACATTGTATCTCAATAATATATTTGAAATCAGGAATACAATCTTACAACAATGGTGTAATAAATGGACTTCTTTAGCTCAAATCGTACAAAAACAAGAAAAAAAAATCTGGCTGATTAAGCTAATAAACATGTATGTTCTCTAGAGTAAACGAAGAGGCCCTATTTACACTTGGCCACTTCATGCATTTTCTCTGATCTGATAGCTAGCTGTCATCAGAACTGGACAAATGCATATTTTAAAAAGAACTTGCTGTTGATCAGCACTTCTTGATGACAGGGGTGTCAAATCAAATCAAATCAGTCACCAAACTATACATATTAGCAGTAGCAGCAGCACATCAACCATACATCATACATCTACATATTTGTAAGCATATCTTAACATTGTTTTCTAAACATGTACTTTTACTCTTTCATTTGTTTATGGGAAGCATATTCCAAGCAACAGAATCTAGATAAAGCAGAGTCTTTTTCATCAAATTTGTTTGTGGACAAGCTAAAAAGATGCATTCTAAAATCATGTCTAAAACCCACATAAACAAGCTTTTCAAAGAAAAAACAGGGTGTGTGATACTTGATCCGTATCAATTATACTTTAGAGATGACGAGTCACAGTCATCATAGTCAACTTCCTTTTTGCTGCTGACACTTATTTAGGAAACACTAGTTTATTAATAAATTATTAAAATGTTTAGACAGTCTCCTTTCAGTTTTTTTTCCTGACACATAATTAATTATTATTTTTTCTGCAATATTTATGCGTTTGCTTGAGCCCTTAATTTATATTTTAAAGGCTCGTTATTATGGTTTAGTTTTCCTCTGTTATGTAGAACAGGTTAGCAATGTTATATATAATATTTTTTCTCAGCCCTGAAACTATTTTCTGATGCCAGCCATGATGCCAACAAAATGTTAAGTGCTGCAGTCTTTTAAAAAAATATTGAGTTTGAATTTTTATTTAAAACAAAAAATATTTTTAAATTAATGATTCAATGTGTCGCTCATAAAGACTTCACTTGTTTAATTGCTGGATGAATCAGTGTTTTGAAGGAATCTTGAATGAATGATTCAGTGACATACATTTTATTAACAGACTTTTGTTGCCACCTACTGGTGTAATGGTGTAATTAATGCAATCTTTATTTGAAGCATCAAGTAACTTTTGATAACTGTAGACATATGTATTCCAGTACACTTCTGTGATAATTTTAATTGTTTGTAACAGAAATAATTATACTTTGTAGTTGAAAAGACTGTTTCTAAAGCTGTTTCATACCTGTACATGACAACAGCTTTCTCAGAGTCAATGGCAGCGCCAACACTGTTTCAGTGTGATTGGACTTTTATTAGGTTTATTAGACATAGGAATAAGATAAGATTGCGTGGGTGTTTGAATCGAGATCATGGTCTTTTAACAACTCATCATGCAGCTCTACTAGTCGACTAGAAAATATTTAGTCGGAGACGTCCTAAAACTTACTTAAGATCTCAAACAGGCAAACAAAACAAGACTAACATCATTCTTAAACCTTTATACTTTCTCTGTCTATTAAATCTCCACTTTCTCTCTTTTTACAGCTCTTTATGTCCGTTCAGTCCATCTATCTCTTTCCCATTGAAAAAGTCATGGAAGCTCCCTCTTCCTGGTCCCACTGACCCCTGACAACCCTTTGACCTTCAACGTGTGTTCCTGTCATCTTCAACCCACTCCTGCTATGCAGCCATGAGCTCTGCGCTATGGAGCCAGGAGAAGCCTGCTGGCAGTTTCCGGGACGACTGGCGTTTCTACATTGTGGTGAAGGAGTGCACCGTGGAAAAGCCGGGTCAGAAGACTCTGCGCATCCCACGCGGAAGCCTTGGCCAGGTCTGCCAAGAACGCAACAGCCTCGGTCGCACAATCCCTCCTAGCAAGGGTAAGCGCAGCCTACGCATCCTGGACCAGACCAATGTGGTGGTGAGCGTGGATGAGCGGGACGTGATGGAGCTTGAGGAGAAGCTTGCGGAGCTGCTGTTCCCCATCACCAACTGTGAAGAGCGTTACAGTCTGCTGTGCAACAGAGCGCGCCTGGACAGGGCCCATGACATCACCTGTGGATCAAAAGTCCGAGTGCAGCTGAGGTCCGGTGACGAGCCCCTTCCAGGCGTGGTCCGCTTTAAAGGAGCTCTGCTGCCTGACCGAGCACTGAGTGGTATCTGGTTTGGTGTTGAATTACTGGTGAGCAACGCTGTTTGTCTTGTTTGCGTTGTTTGTCTGGTTTTAGGTTAACCCAGCCCATGAGCATGTGATCATTACAGGACAAAGCTGCATTTGTCTCCATGGCTTAGCTGGGAGATTTGTACGAACATAACTAAAGCCTGTAGGCTGTTGTGTGGGTGAAGGCCAGACTCAAACATTACACATCAACAATATCTTTTGTTCATATGGCAAATGTGTGAGTTCTTATGTCTGGATTGGTGTATGCAATGTCTTTTTATCCTCTAAAAAACCTTTCTGTCTTTCAGGAGGAAGGCCGGGGTCAAGGTTTCACAGAGGGCTCTTATCAGGGTCAGCAGCTGTTTCGTTGTGAAGATGAATGCGGTGTCTTTGTTGCACTGGATAAACTTGAGCTCTGGGAAGATGAGGAGCTGGAGGTGGATCGTGTGACGCTAGAGGATAATGACCCGGAAGTGGAAGGCGAAGTACCGCCACTGGAGATCAACTCTCGAGTGTTGGTACAGACACGGGACGGCCCAGAACGGGGGACTGTTATCTTCTGTGACTTACTTCCTGGCAATGAGAGTCTTGGATACTACGTTGGCGTTGATATGGTAAATTAATTAGACTGTTCAGATGGTGAATAACTGTTCTTAGCTGCAAAGTTAAAGTTTAATATTAGAAATGTTTGTTCAGGCAGGTCAGATATTTTAGAAGGTGCTTTTAGGTGAATTTTATTATTATTAGTATTATTATTAATAAAATATAAGAAATCTTAATTCTGGCTGATGCGATGAGACAATAATTATTTTCATTATTTGGCTGATAACCAATAAATTATATTCTATTTTGTCTAAATAAATAAACATTTTAGCTAAAAAGATAAATATTTTAAATGTTACATGCTACAGGCATCACAACAATATAATGCACAGAATGGAAAATGGATGATCATTCTGATATTTGATAAAGATTACATTTAACCATTTTATTCATTTATTAATGTGGCAAAAGTAACCTAAAGAATAGGAGAAATTAGCATGAACAATTAAATATCCACTATCGACTGATAAAAAAAACTGTAATGTCAGCCTATAAAATACATTATAAAATACGCTACCGTATTGCCATACCGTACACAAAAGTTTAGTGTTGGTAATGCATGTTTTTCTAAAAGATATAATACTTTTATTCAGCAAGGATGCATTCAATTGATGAAAAGTGACTGTAAACATTTTTTATATTACAAAAGAATTCTATTTTAAATAAATGCTCTATTTTAAAGAATCCTGGAAAACAAATCCTGGTTTCCTGAGCACCAAATCAGCATATTAGAATGATTTCTGAAGGATCATGTGACTGAAGACTGGAGTAATGGCTGCTAAAATCTCAACTTTGCCATCACAGGAATACATTAATATTGTAAAATATATATCACAATTCAAATTCTAATAATATTTCACAAAATAACAGTTTTTATTGTAATTAACTTTTTGAGTATAAGAGACATTATTGCATTAAAAACGTCAGCGTGGAGGGATGGATTGAAGGAGAGATGTAGAGACAGCTCAGTTTGCTCTGTGTGACCACCATAATGGCGCACTGCCAAATGCTACACAACCAACACGCGCCATTCCACTGTTCTCCTCTTTTCACCCTTTGTTAAGCTCTTACTGCTCTTCAGCAGAGCTCAGCTGGACTTGCCGTCACTGAGATCGAAATAGTGTAGATGTGAATAGCATTTAGGTTTTGAGGAGTTTTATTACTTTTAGTTTGCTATTGGTCTTTAATAATAGATTGTATAGATTCGATTTGATATGTTTGAGTCTATTTTGTCATTTATTATTAGTAGCCTTTATTATTAGTGCTGTATTTGAATTAGCTTTAATGACAAGTTTGGCTTTATTTGGTTGAGTAAATGCATAAAATGGTATCAAGGAAAAGGCTATACATTGGAAATATAGATTAAAACAGATAACAGTGGAGATCTGGCATGTGAAGGGTGTGGGTTTAGAATCCAGAGACATCAGTCGTTCTGATGATAGTGTAGGTTGTGTAGTGTAGCCATTAGAGAATTACAGCTCTCAGTGAAATGGGTCCTGTCTGGGTCAGAACAGGAACGCGGATGAAGATTTCCATTTGGAGATAGAGACAGGGCAACTTTTGTTTGGAAAGTGTTTATTTTAAGGTGGAAATTACAGTGTTGTAGATGTGAATGCTTATGAGATGATCTAAGTCAGGTGCAGTAATAGGGTGCTGTACCTCTCGCCCTCAGGACAATCCCATTGGAGACTGGGATGGGATCATCGACGGTAAACAGCTGTGTAATTTTGCTAGTCTTGAACACACCCGTCTCGTCCCCATCTGTGATGTGATGCCAGGTAAGGGTTCTCACTTTATAGCTCTGTATTAGATTTTATTCTGGCTTTGAGTGTGGTTACTGCTAGAAACCTAGTTAGTTGTACTATTTGTTTCTAGATTGAGTTTGAGTGCAGATGTAAAGTTTTACAAGTACATTGGATGTTACAAAAGAATAAAAAATTGTAGGAAAATAAAGTTTTTATGAAATGTAAAATTAATTTAAAAAATGTAAAAACATTAATTACATTTATTTAAAAATGTATAGTTTATTAAATTGCTTTTCTATTAAGTTATTGTTTATAGATATAGATATTTCATTGTGTGTTTTAGACTTCAAGTCAGGGTGTAGGCTAAATATTTGTTGTCAGAAAGCGTGTGTGTTTGTGTGAGTCATGTTAACATGCAGGAAACAGAGGCTCTTTTGTCTAAAGGTCTTGTTTTTGTGAGTGGAGTGTGTGGAGCTCTCTTTGTTCCCTTTATTTATTGATTTGTTTGTTTGTGTGCATGTGTGTGGGCAAGATGCCTTGTCTTGGTTGTTAATGTCTTAAAGCTACCACTCTTCCTTATTCAATCTGTGAAAGTAAAGGAATCTGTAAACGCAGTTATCAGGGTATGGCCTACTGCTCTGTAGGTGATGATACACAGGGCAACTTTTTGAGCAATGTACCCAGGCAATGTTGCCGAGCGATGTTGCTTGGGCACTTTCCCATTGAGAGATAGAAACAAATTTCTATCCGGATAGAACCGTCATGGGCCCTGTGTCTCACCTGGTTGCCCGTTGACAGCAACATTGCCCAGCAACATTGCTCAAAAAGTTGCCCTGCATATCATCACCTTAAGTGATATACTGTGTGTGTATATATATATATACATACACAACAGTTCTTTCTGATTGGCTGAGAGCCTTTTCCAGCTGTGCGATATTCGAGTCTCTGCGGAACAAAAGTGGGCTGTAGCTGTGGGCTGTACCTGCAGAGAACAGCTTCATCTCGCCCAGTCCTTCGGGAATGTAGATATTGGTTAAACATGAGATATAATTAATTTGGGGTATATCAAACAGGCAATCTCTGGTCTTATTGATTTATTATTTGCTCCAGAGAAAAATGTATTTGTCTAAAGGCAAAGTTAAGTTTCATAACTTTATATTTAGGATATAATTAACTTGAATCCTGTACTAGAGTGCTACTTTTTTTTTTTAACGTTTGACTGAATTGTTTGCTTGTGTTTATTTCCTATTGTCTTTTATAATTTAAATGTTGTTCAATAAATATTATTTTATATAAAAAATTATGCCATATTTGGTATTGAGAAACAGTCTGTTAGTGATCGTGTTGTTTTAGTGCTGTCACGGGATCCCCTTAACTTTTAAAAGTTAATACCATAATACTCTACAAAATACAGTAAACTTCAATGAAGCGACTCAACGTTCCTTTGTTACTAGTTCTAAAGTGTCAATTTGAGATTTGAATCTGTGTCGGAAGGATATAGTTCTGCACAAAAGAGGGTTTTTAAATGCACTCCGTTGTTGTTTCTTATTTATTTACTCACTTGTGCCGTCAAACTGTTTAAACACAATATCACACTCATAGCCGTGCGATATGGCTGTACAGTTGTGGTCAGAATTTTTGGCACCCCTGGTAAATATGAACAAATATGGCTGTAAAAATAAATCTGCATTGTTAATCCTTTTGATCTTTTATTATTTAATCCTTTTGCCAAGATAACAGCTCTGAGTCTTCTATAATGCCTGATGAGTTTGGAGAACACCTGACTAGAGATCAGAGACCATTCCTCCATACAGAATCTCTCCAGATCCTTCAGATTCCCAGATCCATGTTGGTGCTTCTTCTCTTCAGTTCACCCCACTTATTCTCTTTAGGGTTCAGGTCAGAAAACTGGGATGGCCATGGCAGTAGCTTCCTTTTGTGTTCAGTGACACATTTGTGTGTTGATTTTGATGTTTGTTTTGGATCGTTGTCCTGATGGAAGATCCAACCACGGCCCATTATAAGATTTCTAGCAGAGGCCACCAGGTTTTTATTTTTTTATCTGTTGGTATTTGCTAGAATCCATTATACCATGTATCTGAACAAGATACCTCCAGCAAAAAAATAGGCCCACAACATTAAAGATCCAGCGGTATATTTACCTGTAGGCACGGGGTACTTTTTATCCCTGTTTGCACCAAACCCATCTAGTGGGTTTGCTACTAAAAAGCTCTTTTTATAGTAGGCTTTCTGACCCCAAGACTCAACTAATCTCTGCAATTCTCCATCTGTGATCCTTGGAGAATCTTTGGCCACTCAAACTTTCTTCACCATGCATTAAGACAATATAGACACACATCCTCTACCAGGCAGATTCGTAACATCTTTATTTGGAACTTCCTAATTATTGCCCTGATGGTGGAAATGGGAATTAGCTATTATAAAATATGCTTTAGCTATTTTCCTACAGCTACTTTCTATTTTGTGAAGCTCAACAATCTTTTGCTGCACATCAGACCTATATTCTTTGGCTTTACTTGTTGTGATGATGATTCAGGGAATTTGGCCTTTGTGTTTCCTCATATTTATACTCCTGTGGAACAAGACGTCATAGCTGGACAATTTCATGTTCCTAGTCACCCTGGTGTGCTAAAAATGTAAATATTAATGGGAATATACTTCAGAGATATTCTGCTCATAAAGTTTAGGTTTTTGCCAATTTTTTTAATGATAGATCAAAAGGATAAACAATGCAGATTTATTTTTACAGCCATATTTGATCATATTTACCAGGGGTGCCAATAATTATGCCAATAATTATGAAAATATCTCCTATGACCCATGTAAGAAAGAGAATCTTATGGATTTTGGTAAATCTTATGGTAAATGTTGATGGAATAGGTGAGCAGTTTGCGTGTCTTTATTTGCTTACAGAATACTCCATGCAGGATCAGAGGCTGCCCAAAGTCTTTCCCTGCAGGGGCAGCAGCGACAAACCTGGCAGCCAGAGCAAACCAAAGAGCAAAGGTAATTATCCCGTTATATCTTTATATAGTATGTATGTTTTTACAAAACTTTAGATGCCAATGAAATTTCTCAATTTCTCATCCCGCCTGCCAGACACTATATAATGTGCATTTATTATGCCTAATCCATTTTGGGGAAACATTTTTTATATACTGTATTTAAAATTGTATGTAAGTGCAGAGCAATATTTCAAACAAAAAAACAATTCTGTTGGATTCACTAGATTCACTAGTGCTATTATATTATGGATGCCTGACAAAAAGATCATATGCAGTTGTTAAAGTTGTTGGATTTTTATTTACTTGATATGATGAAAGTCTATGGTTTTGAAAACTGTTTGAAAGAGATGTTTTTTGTTAACTAAAAAAAAAGAGGAAAAAATAGACATCCTTTAAAGGGGTCATGACATGAGAAATCAAATTTGCCTTGATCTTTTGATATATAAGAGGTCTTTGTACCATTTAAAACATCCTCCTCATTATAAACAAAGAATTTATTTAATCAACCTCCAAAAAATTGGCTCGTCTTGATATTGCTGGATCTGTGACATCACAGAGGAAAATACATTTGCATATGACTGCCTCCAGAGCAAGACATCAATTTGCACCATAGGCCCTGCCCATTTTCATTCATTCGCTTAAAGGGTTAGTTCACCCAAAAATGGAAATTCTGTCATTACTCACCCTCATGTCGTTCCAAACCCGTAAGACCTTCGTTCATCTTTGGAACACAAATTAAGATATTTTTGATGAAATCCTAGAGCTCTCTGATCCCTCCATAGACAGCAATTTAATTAACACTTTCAAGGCCCAGAAAGGTAGTAAAAACATTGTTAAAATCATCCATGTGACGCCAGTGGTTCAACCTTAAAGGGTTTCCCTTGAGAATTTGAAATATAAAAGGTCATGGTAATATAAGAATATCCTGAAAGTTTCAGAGCTGAAAACTTATTTGTTAGTCAAAGAAAAGCTTTTATTGACACCAGGCCCAGAAAACGATCAATCTCAGAATATGTCGACCCTTGACGTCATCGTATGCTGAAACGCCGCCTCAATATAATAAGAACAGTGCCTGATTCTGTAGCCACGCCTACTGACTCGTGACATGACATAGTCCTACATAGAGCTAAACCGGATCGAAATTCTAAGCAATAAACATACCACATAAGCTTAATTCGGATTCCAATATTATCAATGCATGTATGAACTTTATTTTAAATGAATATACAGCTTATGTGGGGAAGACGTTGCGTGTTTGTTCCTTCATTTCACCACGGATTTGTTTGTAAACAAGAGACTGGATTTGCAGACAGGATGAGATTACATGAATGAATGAAGCAGCACACTAATGTGAGTAAAAATGTGTTTTTTATATGTGATAGTATTGCATTGTTTGATATAGATCTATTGATTATGTTTACATGTCTAACTGAACATACCTTAGCACGCTGTCAAAGGCTGAAGAATCCTTTATTTGTGGTGTTGTTGGTTTATTGCGATTCAGGATCAGACTCGGGTATGAATTTTTTCGCAAAGTTTTCCAGACGGGCTTCCAAAACGTAAGCCCGGCCTGCCGACGGGCTATTTTAAATAGTGAAATAACATTCCTTTCTTTCGTTGTTCACTCTCTTGACTTGATATTTGATGGAAAAATACAATTGTGGAAGTGATCATGCACTGTCACGTGATCACATGTACTGATGAGATAGCTGAAGCTTATTAAATATGCAAATCTTATCCAATCCTAGCCGTGGGCATTTACTTCCAAGTCTTCAGTGCGGCACACCCATAAAAACCGAGCGTGCAGGAGAGAGCCTCAAAATCAGGCTAGAAAATAGCCTATTACTTACTCATTATGATGTTTTTGAATGTAAAAGTTGAGTATAAAAAATAAAAAAAGCCAGTTTATGACACCTTTAATTTTATGAAGCGTCGAGAATACTTTTTGTGTGCAAAAAACAAACCAAAATAACTTTATTCAACAATTTCTTCTCGTCTGTGTCAGTCTCCTACACAGTTTACGTTGGCCAGCTCCTGCGTCAGTGTCACACGCATGTGTCATGTTGCTCACGTGAACAGCATCAGCCAATGGTAAGCCGACCAGCGTAGGCGTAGGCGTGCTGGCGTTGCTCTGACATAACTTGGAAGCGGTGTACTGTATTTACTAAGTCAACAGCGTTTCCTATGCAATGAAGTTGGCCAATCATAACCGTTGCCATGTACTGACAAGCCTTTTAAAAACTGATCATTTCAGACAGCGGGTCAGAATGAAGGTTGAAAATAATAAAATTTTTCTGCATATATATTTTGGGGGGTTTTTTGTGCAAAAAACTTTATTAATATTATAAGTAAACCTCAAGAAACATTAAAGTAATAAAAAAAAAAACATGTCATGACTCTTTAAGCAAGTAGTGTTCCTGAGGTTTTTCATTCCTCTAGAACCATTCTCTATTATCTTAACATGAACTGGATATGACATAATAAGCTTTGCTGAACACTGCATGACTCGCTTTGTAGTCTCTCTCTCTCTCTCTCTCTCTCTCTCTCTCTCTCGATCTGTCTCTCACTCACTCTCGCTGGCTCTAATGTCATTTGCAGCTGTTTTGCCTTCATTTTCAAGTTTGTCCTAAATTCTGTCCTGATGGATCATGTAAAATCCTCACCAAGCATGTAATTTCTGCAAGAATACACACAAATGTCTCAGACTTGTTAAGGTGAAATGACATTCATGTACAAATCTTAATCCCACATGTAAAAATACGTATTCCTTTTCGTATTCTCTCTCTCTCTCTCTCTCTCTCTCTCTCTCTCTCTCTCTCTCTCTCTCTTTCTCTCTCTCTCTCTCTCTCATACACATGCACACACACAAACACACACCCACACTGTTTACTGTCTATCTTCCTATCGTGACTCTTATTCAGGGTTAGGCCTTCAGCCTGGCAGCAGGAGCAAGTCTGAGTTTTATTATACACTAAATGGCAGCTCGGTTGATCACCCTGCCCAGTCCAAAGCCAAAAGCACATGGTACATAGATGAAGGTAATCAATAATCAATACAAATGGAAGACTGCGGAGCTCTAATGATAAACATCTTAACAGCAAGGTGCCGTCCTGCAGATATCTAGCCTAAAATCAGAACACACTTAACTTTAGGTTCCTTTAATAATCTTGTCATGAATAAGTCATCACATGTTAATCAATGCCTTTGAATACATCAGGCGTGATTTTAAAAGCAACTTGCTGCTGAGATCTTTTATTGGGAGTCTGGTTCACTGTGACATGAGTGGCATGCAACTTCATAGCATGACATCATTGATCAGAGTATGAATATCTCCGGTGTTATCCTGAATGTTCTGTACAGACATTTGTGTTTGCATTTCAAATTCAGTTTTCAGCTATAAGGCAATACAAAAATAATTAATTAAAAAAGGTAAATTACATTATTTATTTATTTATTTATTTATTTTAATTTCTATTTTTTTTCTTTTTTTTCTTTTAGAAAACTGCATTAATTTGTTAGTTGCAGCTCAAATAAAATGTTTAATATTTGTGACTAGTTTTATGTTTGTGTGATTTGTGAAAGCCTTTTATATTTGGTATTGCTGGTACACTCAAGCCATATCTCCACTCATCCGTTGTGTAAGTGTGTGTGATCGTATGTGTGTGTATGTGTATTTGGCGTTAAACATATTGGGAGACTGTATTCCTTATAACATTGCTTTCATCTGTGTAACTATTTCATATTTCATGTCACACTATACTAACATGCACTATTGGAGGAGGTTGCAAGGGTGGTCTGTGACTGGTTAAGGGGTTTATATTGTGTTTGGGGCCTGTACTTCTTTTGTTCTCATTCACCAGGCTGTCTCTTCACCACATTTCTTATGCTTGATTCCTATGGTGACACTTTCCTGTGGCCCATAACAATGTTTACCAATATCTTCATATTTTATGTGTTAGTACGTGCTTCAGTGAGGAGGAAATAACCATCACTGATCAGCTCTGAGAGGACATCATATTTTGGCTGTGTTTTAGTATACACTACACTACTGTTCAAAAGTTTGGGTCTGTAATATTTTTTTTAAACAAAATTCATACTTTTTATTCTTCATCCTTTTATTCAAGCTTTTAAATTATGTATTAAATTGATCAAAAGTGACAGTAAAGACATTTTACTGTCAATAAGACAAAAGTTGTCAATTTAAAAGAAACATTTCTTATTATCATTAATGTTGAAAACATCATTTTTTTTTTCAGTATTTTTTGATGAATAGAAAGTAAAAAAGAGCAACTTCTTTTTTACTTTCTATTCATCAAAGAACAAAATGTTTATCATGTTTTCAACTGTTTTCAACATTTACAATAAGAAATGTTTCCTAAGCACCAAATCAGCATATTAGAATGATTTCTGAAGGATCATGTGTGAACATTTAGCTTTGCCATCACATATTTTTAAAAAATATATTAAAACAATAAAAATTTTAATAATATTTAACAATGTTAGTAGTTACTATAACTTATTATTTACTGTATTTTTGATCAAATAAATGCAGTTTTAGTGAGCATAACGCTGCATTCACACGAGGCATCTGCGTCAACGCTTGATGGAGGGCATGTCTGAAGCTTGGTGCTGACGCGACCGTCATAGTGACAACAGCCAATCATACTACTTTTCCGGTGTTGCATGAACGCAATTGGCTAGCATCTCCGCTAGGGTATTTGCATAGGCGATCTGATTGGCTGACACCTGCGTTGGTGCTTAAAAAGTTGAAAACTTTTCAACTTCTGCCACGAGCAACACCAGTGACGCGATGCAACGGAACCCACAATTCAGTTCAGCAATGCATGACGTCACCCATTCAAAGTAATTGAGAAGCATTGACGCAGATGCCCCGTGTGAATGCAGCGTAAGAGACTTCTTACAAAAACATTACAAAAATTTGACCGACCTTAAACTTTTGAACGGCAGTGTATAAATGTAAATCTTCTTAATGAAAAATGACTGTTTCATTTAAGCCATTTGAACCGTTTATTATAATTTCATAACATTAGCTGTGATGTCATCTGATGGTTTATATTGATTGATCAGTTTCTGGTCCTTCACACTGATGCATCTACTGGCTATTATGACCTCTTGGTACGACCTCTCATTTCTTTGGCTTTGTTTCTTGATAGTCGGTGAGGACCCGGCCAAATCCCTCACGGACATGCCCCCAGAATTCAACCCAAGCTCGTCCCCCTCTCGAGCTCCACCCACAACCACTTCGCTGTCCAATGATAACAAGTTCCACTCCCTGCCCTTCAGCTTGAGCCGCAAAGTTGGCTCCAATGGGAGCATGAGCCACGGCCCCCTCTCCCTGTCTGCTGGCTCAGTGATGGGGGAGCAGCAGGAGGTCTTGCCACCTGCTGCCACGCCTGTCCAGAGGCCTCCATCACCACCACAAGGCCAGCCAGGGTTAGAGGTCGGGTCAATGGTGGAGGTCAAAGAGAACCCACCGCTGTGTGGGGTCATCCGTTGGGTTGGTCTTCCTCCAGGACTACAAGAGCCACTAGCTGGTCTAGAGCTGGTCAGTAGATTCATATGTGTTTCTGTACTGTAACTATAGTATTAACATAGTATAACTATAGTATTAGTTTTCAACATTGATAATAATAAGAAATGTTACTTGAGCACCAAATCATCATATTAGATTGATCATGTGACACTGAAGACTGGAGAAATGATGCTGAAAATTCAGCTTCGCCATCACAGGAATAAATTACAATAAATTAATTTTTAAAACATATTTTAAATTGTATTATTATATTTTACAATATTATTGTTTTTACTGTATTTTTGATCAAATGAGAACAGTCTTGGTGAGCATAAGAGACTTATTTCCAAAACATAAAAAAATCTTGCCAACCCCAAACTGTTGAAAGGTAGTCTATATTAGTGCTATATTTGCTATATTATAAACTATTTGTTTCTTATGTGTTTAGGAGGAGGAGTGTGTGGGCTGCACTGATGGCACATTTAAAGGGATTCGTTATTTCACGTGTCCACCAAAGAAAGCTCTGTTTGTCAAACTGAAGTGTTGCAGGCCAGACTCACGATTCCCATCCTTACATCATTCACCCAACCCCATAGAACGATGCAACTCCATAGGTAATAAACACACTTGATGTGTCAGTGCATATGGTTATGATAAGCCTATAGTAATTTTTACATTACATTTAGTCATTTAGTCATGCTTTTATCCAAAGTGAAAATTAGAACAATAAAAGCAATCAGACCAACAATAGGGCAACAATTTGTAAGTGCTGTGACAAGTCCCAGTTAGTCTAGCACTGTACATGTAGTTTTTTTTATTAAATAAAAAATAAATAGATATACAAAATAGTATAGTAAGTGTTAGTATTTATGGGTTAAATTTTGACGATTTTTTTTTAAAATTGGCTACAGCAGCTCAGGCTGAGTTAGGCAGGTCATTCCACCAGCAGGGAACAGTCCAGGTAAAGGTCAGTGAAAGTGATTTTCTGCCTCTTTGGGATGGCACCACAAGACAGCATTCACTTGCAGAATGCAATCTTCTGGAGGGCACACAAGTCGCGAATTTAGGTATGGGGGTGCAGAGCCAGTGGTCGTTCTGTAGGCAAACATCAGTGCCTTGAATTTGATGTGAGCAGCAATTGGCAACCAGTGCAAGTTTATGAGGAGAGGTGTGACATGCGCTCTCTTCGGCTTGTTTAAAACCACTCTTGCTGCCGCATTCTGGATCAGTTGCAAAGGCTTGACAGTACATGCTGGAGGGCCTGCCAAGAGAGCATTACAATAGTCCAGTCTTGATAGAACAGTAGCTTAGACAAGGAGTTGTGTAACATGCTCTGATAGGAAGGGCCTGATCTAGAGCTGAAATTGCAATTACATTAACTCATTAAAGGGCCGGGTATAGTTCTTTTTCCATGTTCCACTCATTCTAGTACATAATTGAGAGCGCAAGCTCTTAAAACTAAAGTATACTCTGTTGACCCTGAACACGGATAGATGCATTCGGCGTGTGCGCACTACCTAGTGGACCTTGCTGATTGTTGCTCACTTGTTGATGATTAAAATTGCATTATGAAGATTTCACGGGCTGGAGTTAAATACAGGCAAGGGAAATGTACTTTTGGCTTAACAATAAATGAACCAGCATTTCATTTTTAAATGGATTAAAAATGTGAACCTTGTATTTTTGTTAAAGAAATGTTTATTTTTTTATCTGTTCTTTTGTGGGAATACTTTTCAAAGTGGATTAATTTTCAGGTTATGTGTTACAGATGTGTGGATGAAGTTTGCATTGTAGTTTACAGTGCTGTACTGATAGTTGTATCACATCCTTTTCTCGTGAATCATGCGTAAGCTTACTTCACTATAACAAACCGTTATTATAAAACTTTGCACAGACAAGAGTAGGAAGTGATTCTGTCACACTAAGATTATGTTAACATGCACAATAAATAAGTTTTGTGACTATACTTTGAAAATAGCATGTGTTTTTATATTGTATATTTTTGTAAACAGAAGGTTGAAGTTGACTTTTTGTGGGATCTGTAGTAATTATGCCATTATGCCACAAATGCTGTCAGTCGAGCTTAACATGTATTGATGTCAGAGCCCTTTTTTTTTTTTTTAAATCTCAGAGCACTGAAGCTCATATTGTACTTGATTGATATGACTCATCAGTATGTTTTGCTGCAGCTTTTGGGGGTTATCTGAGTGAAGTAGTTAATGAGAACACTCCTCCTCGGACGGAGAATGACGGTTTGGAGGTGATGGTGGGGAAGAAGAAAGGAATTCAAGGACATTATAACTCCTGCTATCTGGACTCTACTCTGTTCTGGTGAGCACACACACACGTTGGTACTCCAATCATTATGAGGACATTCCATAGGCGTAATGTTTTTTATACTGAGATAATAGCCGCGTTTCCACTGTAGGGCCAAAAGCGGGCGTGCTAGTGCGTGCCAGTCGCGTTTCCACTGTCACTTCCGAGGCTTGGTTGGGGCTTCCTCGGGGGTCAACGGCCAGGGTTTTTTGTCCCACCGAATACCTTGGTCCAAAGCGACCAATTACATTTTCTAGCCCCTGATCCTAAACCTACCCTTCACAGAAAACTTTATGCATTTTTATGTTTATAATAAATAATTGTTTAGTATGTTTTGTTTAGCGTTTTGAATTACAAGGACATCGGCATGTCCTCATAGTGTAGGGGCAGTGGTCTGAAACCTGAATACAACCTACAATATAAGGATGGTCCTCATAATGTAGGTCAAACCAGTACACACACACACACACACAAATACACACTGACTCACACACAAGTTTCATTTCTCTGTATCTCCATGATATCTACACAGAGAGTTAAACGTTTATTTTTTTACGCATTACATATTACATTCTATGCAATGCATAGAAGATGCTTAACAGATAATAAACTAATATTTAATGTTACATTCGTAAATATGTATTCTTCTGTCTCTTTCTGTATGTCAGTCTATTCTCTTTTAGTTCTGTGTTGGATACAGTACTTCTAAGGCCAAGATCCAAGACTGATGTAGAATATTACAAAGAGACTCAAGAGTTACTGCGCACAGAAATAGTCAACCCTCTACGAATGTGAGTGAAACACAGTTTATTACCACATTATTTGGCTGCTTCATCTCTATTAGCCAATATAACATTGTGCATCTAAATATTCATCCAGGTATTCTTTACTTATTCTCTGTGACAGACCTGGTTATAATCTTTTATTAATCTGTCTGTGTGTATTTGTTAGACATGGCTATGTGTGCGCCACTAAAATCATGAAACTTAGGAGGATATTGGAGAAAGTAGAGGCGGCGTCAGGATTCACATCAGAAGAGAAGGGTGAGAAAAGTCTCACTGTAGTTCATGTCACACTGTAGAAGAAATGTATTGACACTGCCCTCTGTGGGTGCAAACAGAAACTGAATACATTTTTATTCAGCAGAGTTATTTTCATTTTGAGCATCTGCAATATTGAGGAACAACACAAATAGAGAATTAATTATCAGAGGTGCATCAACATGATTTTTTGCAGGAAATGTTAATACTACATTGTATTGGTTGGAAAACAGTACTTCATACTACAAAAGATGAAGAAATAATGTTGTCAGCTACAAATATGACTGCAAAACTATATCAGACTTGTCATAATATTGTTATAGGAGCTCTTGTTCTTAGATGTTAAAATATAAAACATGCTATCCCTTCAGAAACTGTTATTATTATACCAAGTGGTTTGGAAATAGATTTTTCCCATTTACTTTTATGCTGAGTACATCCTGTTCTTTTAGGGAACATTGTGCTCCCATACTAAAACACAGGTGGCACCTGTTATGTCCACTTTGTGAAAACTCTTTATCATTGAAGCATGTTTTATTAGATTGTGCTGGTTTTAACCCCGTGAGAAACTTTTATTCAGTTAACTCTTTTAAAGACATTTTAACAAAGTTAAACCAAATATAGTTTTAGAGTTTTTAGCAAAAATAAATAGTAAAAACCTGATATAGTATTACCACAAATTGATATCGCCATGAAAATAGCCACAGAAGCTGGCATGGTGTTAAAAACTAACAAACAAACATGTCCACTTTTTTATGAAGCTATCACACACAGCCCTGTTATGACACACAGAACATTAATTCTTTTTATAAGCAGAGTAAAATGTATATTATAAGGATGCTCATTTTTTGTTTTCAAAACCTAATTGTTCATCAAAACACTGACACTATATTGATCTAGATTAGAGCACTAAAATGTATTTAATGCAAAATATTGATTTTACTGTATGTTTAAATTATGGCACTCAAAGTTATCATAATATGAGCCCACTTTATATACTTCAGTAGTCTTCAACTACTATGTAATAACATTTAATCATTTGATATAATGCACTTATTGTGTAAATACATGTTTTTACATTGTACTTTTGTATAAAAAATACCTGCATGTAATTAAATCTGTAAGAAATTTCTGTTACTTCATCTATAATTACACTGTTCACCCGACTCCTACCCCTTAACCCACCCATACCATGAAACCTGTCCCTGACTTTACCTGTATCCCACTTCAATAGCAGCAAGAGTTTTGTAACAGCATTTTTATTTTTTATGTAAGTACAGTAATTAAAGACTCCTAATATAAAGTGGGACCTCAATGGGAGATATATTCAACACCAAAAAACATTATTATAAAAAAAATGTTCTATAAAGATCTGCATATTCACTACAAGTAATTATGAGATGAATTGTAAGTTATTTTGATTTGTATGGTGTGAAAGTTATTCTTTCTCTGTTTAGATCCTGAGGAGTTCCTCAACATCCTGTTTCATCACATCCTGAGAGTCGACCCTCTTCTCAAACTTCGGTGCGCCTCTCACACACCCTTCAAATCAAATCCATGCTAGAATCAGCATATTTGGGAACTGCACTAGTATTAAAAAGTGGTGTTTTCATCTTTTATCTTATCTTTTTCAGGTCTGCAGGGCAGAAGGTTCAGGACTGTTACTTCTATCAAATCTTTATGGACAAGAAAGATAAAGTTCTGGTGCCAACCAGCCAGCAACTTCTGGAGTGGTCCTTCATCAACAGTGATCTTAAATTTGCAGAGGTATGTACACAAGGCGTGCTCTATATCTTTGTTAACCAGAGGCCAATTTTACTTTCATGTTTTATTGTTCTTTACAATATTTTTTTTACTGTAAAATATTTTTTTTTGTTAAAAAAATAAAATAAAACTTTTATAATTTTTTTTTAAAAGTGTAAAAAGTTATAGGTCTGTAAAATGTTTTTGGAAGAACTTTCTAAGGCTCACAAAGGATGCATTTATTAGATCAAAAATACAGTAAAAACAATAATATTGTAAAATATTTTATAATTTAAGTATATTCAAATAGTGTCACATGATCCTTTACAAATCAATCTAATGTGCTGATTTGGTGCAAAAAAATTCTTATAAATTTTGAACCATGAACTTTCTATTCATTTTTTGATAAATATAAAGCTCAAAATAACAGCATTTATTTGAAATAGAAATCGTTTGTAACATTATAAGTGTCTTTATTGTTACTTTTGATCAATTTAATACATCCTTGCTAAATAAAATTATTTTCTTAAATTATTAAATCTTACCCCAAACTTTTGAATGGTAGTGTAGTAATTTTAATGTATTTACAATAATTTCAGTTATTTGTTTAATTCTACTTCAATTTGAGGAACTATTTCTGAACTTTTACATTTATACTGCACATAATATTACTACTACTACTACAATTACAATTACTATTATTTTATAAATTAGGTGTTGAATTTCTCCAAATAAGCACATAGAACAAACACAAAATGAAAAGAGGAAGATGCATTCAGAGGAGAATTTACACATTCAAATATTGTTGAATAGTGTTGTGTGAGGACAAATAAAGGGGACTGTCATGTTCTTGTGTGTTTGTTTCTGTCCAGGCCCCTTCTTGCCTTATAATTCAGATGCCTCGCTTTGGGAAGGACTTTAAGATGTTTAATAAGATCTTCCCTTCTTTGGAGCTTGACATCACAGATCTATTAGATGACAGTGAGTCAGTTCAATAACTGAATGGATTTGTGCAGTTATTTGAATAAAATTCCACATACCAATGTAGTAATGAATCTGTGTTTGACATAAAGAACTAATTTTATTGCAATATGCATCATTCAAGCTGTGCTCTGTTTTCAGTGTTTAAAGGGAAATGGTATAACAAATGTTTTTGTCAGCCCCTAGAGAATGTCGAATCTGTGGTGGTTTAGCTTTTTACGAGTGCAGAGAGTGCTACGAAGATTGTGACATCACACCAGGAAAGATCAAGCAGTTCTGTGAAAAGTGCAATACACAGGTAGGACACACGGACATATGCACATGTAAGCACAAATGTGCTCTTCTAGCTCTATGAAAATTCAATTATCTTGTCTGCAGTACCTTTAATTTCCACTAGATGGAGACTTTTCCAAATAAATCACTGTTCAAATGCATTTACCCAAGTGTAGACAACTATAACAGTTCCTTACAGTGGTTAAATATACATTAATGTGCATATTCGTGTACATGTTTTTTTCTGAATATTTGACACTGAGTATGTGTTCCCTTCCTGGACCTTTAGGTACATCTGCACCCACGGCGTAAGTCTCATCGGTATGTTAAGTTATCTGTCCCTAAAGAGCTTCAGGAGTCTGTGTGGAGACAGGGATCTTACCCTCACCAGCAGATGGAGTTGTTTGCTGTGCTCTGCATTGAGACGAGCCACTATGTCGCCTTTGTCAAATACGGATCCGCAGAGTCTGCCTGGCTGTTCTTCGATAGTATGGCTGACCGCGACGGTACAGATTACTTTTTTGTGTTATTGTTTTTTAATCATATATGATTTCAATTGAACTTTCGCTCACTTGTGAGTCACAATAATAAATTGACGCACCATTCTTTTATTGAATTTACTGTTGTTAACTCTTTTTTTTCTAACTTATTTTCTCTGTTTTTGGTGGCAGGTGGTCAGAACGGGTTTAATATCCCACAGGTGTCCCCGTGCCCAGAAGTAGGGGCCTACCTGAAGATGACCCCAGAGGAACTCCATGCGCTGGACCCCAAGAACATCCAGGGCTATGCACGCAGACTTCTCTGTGACGCCTATATGTGCATGTACCAGAGTCCTTCCATGAGCCTCTATAAATAGAGAGGGAGAAATAAAGAAGAATGGAAAGGTAGGAAAGAGAATGGCCGAGAAGGAGAGGGATGATGGAACGAGGGAACAGAGGAAAGGAGCTGTGGTGAAGAGAGAACGAGGAAGAAAAAAAGATTGAATATCCCATGTCCAGTTGCCTCATCCTCTCTTCTGCATCTCTCTGTACATACCGCAGAGTAAATATGGCCATAAGAGCGAAAGCGAGATCAAGAGAACGAACGAAAAAAAAGCCTATTTGCACTGTGTGAGAGCGTATGTGTTTGTGTGTGTTTGTTGAAGTGTTGTTGTTGTTTTCTCTGATTTGTGCCGTCTTTGACTGAGCTCAAACTCTTGAGTGTGCGAAGTGGCGTTTTTGAACACGGAGAGAACCCACTATCTTTCCATATCGCAGACACTCACTCACCTGACGGCTTAACATTTGCCACCTTCCACCAGAACTGACCCCTCCAAACGGCAACATACTTTACCCCTGTAAACGAAGCCTTGGATGAATGACCAAAACGAGACGTCTGAATGCCTCCACTCATCACGACTCATCTTAATGCACTGCAGCATCCAGCATTAATTATAGTTGAGACGGACTGTGTGTAGCCCCTGTTTTTTGCCCTTATATTTTGCTGTGAAGTCTTTGTCAGGTGTGTTCACATACAGCATAGCCCTCGACTGCCATGCACTGGTCCGACGAATGAGATGATTAAGCACACAATTTTTTTTGACATGAAGAATAATGTAATTGAGCTTTTTCTTGTTGAATTAGGACTTATTTCATTTTATTATAATTAGTTTTTTATAAATCTAGATATTATGTTATTTTAAATATCACAACAAATGATAGCAGCTCCCCAGGCCAAGTGAAACAAATATCAGTAAATTACTTCTTACAGATAAAACGCAATTTTTGCAAGTATTATGATAACATTATGATATTCAAAAAGTTATAGTTTTGCAGTTAAGGACATGCTCATGTTATAAAGAGCTGATTCAAGTTCCTGTTTGTATATGACATGTTCTGGTTGAGTGTTCACTGCTGAGGTTGAATGGGCAAGAGCTGTCTCACGCTATACTGCAGCACTGTTGGCTAATTTGCAGTAACACTGTTCATCGAGATACTGGTTTGATGTACCATGCACACTTTACCTATAGGTTACTGGATTGTTTACATAGCCTGGTTATAACTAAAGAGCTATGAAAAGAGACATGCATTGGGATTGTTTTTTAATCTCTGCTAATGTAACCGTACACTATAGGAGAGATTCTCCGTAAGCGGCTGTAACGGGAGAAAGGATGAAGACTGGTGTACTTGTGTAAAATGAAGCCAGGTGGACTTTATTATCTCTGTGCTGTTCTCTTAAATGTTAACTAAATTAAAACGCCATTTTGAAAACAGCTTTTGTGGTAATGGCTGCACTGCTTTTGATTTGCTCATTTGGGATTATGTTTGGTAAAATGTGTGTGTTTAAAAAAAAAATAGAAGTGAAGACAAGCATGAGGATGGAGTGCAGTTTGTGTGTATGTGAAGTGAATATTTACCTTGAAAAGTTGACAGATGTGCCGCCAAGCTGTGAGAATCTCTGTCTTCTCATGTCACCGAGATGTGTGCAGCATTTGTGCTTTGATGCCGGCAGTGTTTTCATCTGCCACGTGTGTGAGAGTGTTTGTAGACTGTCTTCAGCAGGCAGACGAGTGAGGTGTGTTTGGATGTCCATTGCCTTCAGTGTTGTCATAAGTCTGCGAGTGTTTGTGTGGGGATTTGTCTACTGCCAGCGGTGCTGCTTCTTTCACCTGTCACCTGTGTGGATCTCATTAACATGGTGTCACGACCGGGGCATGATGTGGTCTCGGATGCAAACACACCAACGCTGGACAGATGGGGCTGATGTGTAGTGAAGGCTCAGTAACTGGACACACACACACACACACACAGACAGACAGACAGAGAGAAAGACACGCCACATTGCGTCCCTGCCCCTGATGACCTCATATGGTCATGGCCATTACATGTTCAGTTGTACCAGTGGATGTAGCAATATACATTTTTTGGGTTATTTTAATGTGTCCTTGTTATGGTATAATTGCATAAATAAGTACTGAGTATTATTAATTAACAGCATTCTTACTAGGTTTAGGGGTTGGTTTAGTGTTAGTTGCTAGTAATTATCGATCATTTACTCTTGTTAAAATAGTAAATACATGTAACGTGTAACAAGGACACATTAATTTAAAGTGTTGATCGTCGACTGTACATTTGGATTCTCAGTTAGTCTGTTGGTGTTTTATAAATCAGGTTTCTCGCCAATAAAAACGTATATACTCTACTTAACTCAAACCCATTGCTGCCTTTTAGTCTTGTCGTCTCATGTCCATTTCAAGCCTGCAAAATGCACAATTGCCATGCTAGTATTTTTCACCACAACAGCTGGCTCACAATGCTTTCTTGTAGCTTTATGCTGTGGCATATGCCTGCCGTGTGCCACGTGCTAATTTAGCCTACGTTGCTGCTACCTGACCATATGGAGAACAGTATTGCCATTCTCACCATTAGACTATTGCCTTGGGGGTGAATGTCAAATAAAATCAAAGCATATGGATTCCTTCTCTGTCAACTTGATTCTGACAAACAGAAGATCTGCTGTTGTTAGAGGTTTACCTCAGCCTCCTGATGAGAGTTCAGGAACGTAACGATTGGTTTTATGTGTGCTTTTGCTATGTGGACTCAAAAAATTATTTTGCTGCTTGTTCAATTGACTTAATAAGCTAATGGAACACAACACAGTTCTTGAACATTTTATTTAACTTAACTTCATTGTGTGCAATCCACTTAAATTTATAAAACAGAATTTGACTTAATCCGTTTATGTTGGGACTACATGATGGCCAGATGATTTAGTTCCCAGCATGCTTTGCATGGGGCTGAATGGAGAGTAAATGTTTAAGTCTTTATATATAATTTTTTGAGCAAGTTTAAAAAGGTAAATGTTTTAAACCTTAAGTTTTGGCAGTTACCATAATGCTGAAAATGGCGCTTTGTGCTTAATTTGAACATTTCTTAACTCTTTCCCCAGTTTTTTTTTTTTTGCCAGCCATCACCAGCGTTTTTGATCATTTTCACAAAAATGTCATGGCCCCCAGAATATTTTGTTGTATGAATATCTGAACATGTCAAAAGAACAGGGCCTCAATCTGCTTAAAAAAAAAAAAAAAAGGTTTATTCTGTAGCTTCACACATTCCTTTTTTATCAACACTTGAATGTGGGTAAGTTTCATTAAAAAAAGCAACATTTTGAGCAAAAAGCTGAGAAAATCACATTTTTGTCAAAGACTAACGTTACATCCAGATCGGATTCGGAACGATGATCAAAACATAGATGGGGTAGATCGTCTATCAACACTATGTGACCACACATCCCCGTTTTATGGGGATAATCCCGGTTTCTGACGTTCTGTCCCCGACTGGAGCTGTCCACGGAAATGTCCCCATTTTACAGCTCCCGCAAATACATTGCAAAAATGCCTGACCAACATCAGGAGCAATCATGTAGTGATTATTTTCACCAACAGATACGCTGACTCTACTTGGTCGCGCACGCGTCGCTACTTTACGTTACTTCATGAAGAATGTAACCTGGAGGAGAGCAGGGCTCCATTATCGTCAAATATGAACAAAAACACCATTACCGCTTTTAAGGTAGTAACATACTAACTATTCATGTTAAATTAAAGTAATACTGTTTGTATGTGCTGTATAACAGGGCATCAACAGGCATTTCATTCATCAACATTTCATTCATTAACATTAGGCAGTTTTGGTGTGTGCTGTTGGATGTTGGTGATCACGTTATTTTACATAACCTATATGATTACATATGATATCGCTTGTTTCTGCATCTTCATCTCACGTGTTGTCTGTTTTGATCAGGAAAGTCAGAAGATGTCATAACACCCCCTACCATATAACAGTGAAAAACACGGAAAGCTGGGGAAATAGTTTCTGAGCAATAGCACAATGCTTTTGCATTTAGCATTTAGCACAATTTCTGGTGCGTACAGAACAGTGTATGGAAATTGTCAGAAAATTAAGCACAAAATTAAATCTTGAGGAAGTGTTCCACAACAGGATAAAACAACATTAAGACGATCCTCGTTCATGCTAAAGGTATTTAAAGTTTCTGAAAAACTGCTATGTATAATATAATATACAAAAATGTTATTTACTCTAGTTAAGATTTAATATGCTACATAAAGGAATAGTTGACGAGGGTTCGTTTGCATTAGGCCTATTTTTCAATAATTCAACAGACCAGAATCAATTATTCCGCTTATACCACAGTTACTTTAAGACATCACATATTTTCATTATATTTTATTTTATTTGTCAGTTTTTTATCCTTAAAGTGCTCTTGTGTGTAGAATAATGTCTTATGCATCTTATCCCTCTGTTGCTAATTCCAAAACATTATTTTAGAGCTAGTAACTTTTTTTTTGCAAGGACCAATGAAATAACTGAAATAATTTGCCAAAGTGATATGGATAATGGAACTGTAATGCGTTCAGCAGACCTGGAACTACTTCATAGCTGTGAGTTTACTGGAAAATTATTGTACACCTTAGATTGTTTGTCAACTAATCAAAATCAAGCAGTCAACAGCCCTGTGGTTTAATAATAATTTGTTATGATTGACAGTTATTAGAAATATGAAAGAAAAAGTTTGTTGCTTCCACAGTTTGCTAGAATACACATTCGCGTAGCACTGGCATTTTAGCGGAAATACGTAGACTGTAGGAGTGCGCACATGCTTTAGATACTGTAGAAAAACAAGTTTACCATGCTTGTGTATGCTATTGCTAGCTACATCATTTGAGTTGCTTTGATACTTCATACTCAATTCAGCTTCAGATACAAAATATTGAAAGTTACGTTGACATGGCAATTTCACGTTAAGAAATCTAATTTCCAACATGTGCTGACCACATTTAAATTAAGTTTAGCCAAAACATTTTTTTAGTCCATAGCAATAGTGCTTTGAAGCTTCTGAGCCGCTGAGCCTTCTTGACACAAAGATAAAGTATGTTGAAAATGAATGAAAAGAGATGCAAGAAGCAAATATCACTTCATGTCTTCCAAAACACTGTTTCCAACCTTTATATTTCACAGGTTGGCCTTCAGCTTTGCCTATATCTTGTTTTCCATAGTGAGTGCACATGCCTATAATCTGTGCACTCAGTATGGAAATATACAGACATTGGCTGTGATTTGACTTTTTTTTTTTTCTCATTCAGCGCATCTTGTTCTTCAGCTTTACTGCTAGTTAGTTGAAATTCACTCCTTGAGTTGTTCCTCCTCATGTTCCCAAGGGAAAACATCTATGCAAACCGTTGAGAGAGAAAGAGAGAGTAAATGTTTAAACCTACTCAGACAACAGGAAAACAGTGATTTCCAGCAGTAAAGATGAAAGGGAATCTCGAGACAGAGCAATTTAAAGCCAATCAGTACTAACCCAATATAAACCCAGAGAATCACTTTAACTTCATCCTAACAGCAGCTTTTATTGGCCGTCTTCAAAGCTCAAAAACTAGAGCAGGTAATGCTTGGATGATGACTGATGATAGCATTACCTCTTCTTATTTACCCTTCTTTAAACGATCTCTTTGATTAAGTTTCATCTCGAACTCTTAATGATCATCTTAATGCCTGTGATCAAACTTAGATAAGACTTTATCTGTCTGTCATTTCAGTTGTAAAACACAGTCTTCACTAATCAAAGGGAAATTTATAGAGGTTTACAAACTGCAAGAGGTGTGAGAGATAGGAGAAAAATAGACATTGTGTGCATTTCATTTAATACATGTTGGTGTGTATCTGTGTAGTCATTAATGAGCTGTGTAGCAGATGCTGCAGTTGTCTCTGAAGAACAGGTGTTGCAGAGCTACATATGCAGCGTGCATGTGTAAAATATTTAAGCTTATAACAGGCAGCACACACACTTACACGCACAGTGGCATGTGTAAGGTGCTAAAAGCAGTTAGCATCGGTGTGCAACTTGTGGCAGGACTGGTGTGTCTGACTGCACACCTGTGCATTTTTCATTCTCCTCTTTTCATCTGTCTCTAACGCTGCATTATTTACAGGTGCATACTAGGACGCAAGGTCTGTGTGACTTACAGTACACTTACAGTAAATTCAGGTTTCAACAAACATGCTTCCAACTGCTAGTTTTATATTTGTAATATGTTTTTATTTAATAGTATAAATAGTGAATCAATGCAAGTGAATGGCATATCTCTGTATACCCCACATATACAGACTTCCTTTTTAAAGTTTGTGGTCAGTAAAGACATTTATAATGTTACAAAATATTTATATTTCAAATAAAGGCTGTTCTTTTGAAAGATCTGTTCATTAAAGTATCCTGAATTTTATTTTTAATCAGAAATACTAAGTGTTGAACTATTTTCAACACTGATAACAAGAAATGTTTCTTGATCACCAAATCAGCATATTAGAATGATTTCTGAAGGATCATGTGACATTGAAGACTGTGGCTGCTGAAATGGCTGCTGAAAATTCATCTTTCCATCACAGGAATAAATGACAATTAATATTTTTTTTTAATAAATTAAAATAGTTTTTAAAGAAAAGTATTTAAAATTGTAATGCTATTTCACAGTATTATTTGTTTCACTGTATTTTTGATCAAATAAATGCATCCTTTGTGAGCAGAAGAGACTTAGTTTCAAACCACTTTTAAACGGTTGTGTACGTGTAGAATATTTAATTTCAAAGGGATCCAAGGGCCCCAAAATGGCAGACATCACTCATGGCAAATCTTTAAGGCCCTTGCATCACAATACAACTTTAATACACTAATTCGTAATATAAGGAAACATTCCTCCTTATATTATGAATTAGTGTAAACCCTCTATATTTGAGTGAGTCCTCTATGTATGTGAATTTAGCAGATGAATGCAGTCCAGTATCTATAGCATGCAGAAGAGGACCACACAGGGCCTGCAGAGGAAGACTGAATGTGAGGACAGGAGCCTCATCGCCATGCAGATGACACGAGTCTGTCCCTCGACTCTGAGGTAAAACTCATAAAGAGTGCTTGTACACACACAATAGCATCTTCTTCATGTGCTGGCAGTTCTATTGTGCTATATGGCAAGAGGCCATGGAGAGTGCAATTATTCGTTTGTGATACATCCTTTTTTCCTGTCATTCCTGTTGTGGCGCAGAATGCTGGTTTTGTTCTGACACTCGGCGTTCCGGCTGGCAGCTGTCAGCTCCGATACCGTCTACTGCTCTCAGTGTTCCCAGCCGCTCCAGTCGGAATTCCTAATTAGATTTGCCATTTTCACGCGTCTGATTGCAATACATAACAACACAAAAAGGCCGACGTCTCCATACACACAGCTCTAACTGTAGCAATTCATAACAATGCTCATTAACATGTATGGTGTTGCGGCATTGATTATGACATTACCATCTAAATGGATGACCTGCCCACACAATTTCATTACCAGCTTGTAGATATGGATTAATAAACTTCTTATTCTATTCCAGGCCTGGTTATTAATTACACAAATTAGTGAGGGCAGGGTAATCAACTTAGGGTCTGTTTGCCTTATAATAATTGATCTAATTTTTAGCGAACATTGCTGTTGGGCAAGGTTGAGAGATCACCTCGTTAGCAAAAGTTTAATTCTGATCATAGTTCATGAGTCGTTTGCCTTAAGGTCAGATCTGAATGTCAGAAGCGTTTGAAATTGATTGGTGTTAAATTGAATCAATGTCATGTTCAGGAAAAACAATAACAGTTAATGGATGAGGCTGAAACGCCATCTGCAGATGGAGGGAGAGATAGAGCAAGATGAGCGAGAGAGAAAGAAAGAAAGAAAGAAAGAAAGGAAAGGATGGACAGAAAAGAAAGAAGCAAGGATGGGCAGGAAAGAATGAAAGAACCATGGGATGGAGGGATGGATGGGAGGAATGAAAAAAAGAAAGAAGCATGGACAGGAAACAAGGAAGTTTGGATAGGAAAGAAAGGAGGAAGGATGGACAGGAAAGAATGAAAGAACTGAGGAATGGGAGAAAGAAAGAAGCATGGACAGAAAATAAGGAAGTTTGGACAGGAAAGAGAAGGAGAGAAGGAGAAAGAAAGAAAGAAAGAAGGAGAAAGATGGAAAGAAGGAGGGAAGGAGAAAGAAAAAGAAAGAGGAAAGGATGACAGAAAAGAAAAAGAAGGATGGATAGACAGGAAAGAATGAAAGAACCAATTGGATGAAGGTAAAGAAAGAAGCATGGACAGAAAATAAGGAAGTTTGGACAGGAATAAAAAAGAAAGAAAGAGGGAGGGAGAAATAAAGAAAGAAAAATGAGGGAGGAAGAAAAGAAAGAAAGAGGGAGAGAGGGAGGGAGAGAAAGAAACAGATGGACAGTAAGGGAGGAAGGAAAGAAAAGAGATGTGTTGATGGAAGAAAGGAAGAGAAAAGTTATATTGGAAAGGGGAAAAAGGGGAAGAAAAGAATGAAAAGTATTGATCAGGAAGGAAGGAAGAGTGTTTTATATTTGTTTATGAACAGACAAAAACCAAGCCAGACAGAACACAAAGAGAGAGGCTGCCAACAACAGAAACAAAGAACGAAAGAGTTTAGACAACTCAACTAGTTCACAGCACTTCACCCCTTTATTTCACTAAGAGTGCCTGCAGATAATAACTACTATCAAAGTTTGCAGAATGCAGGCGTCTGCCGTTCTCTCCATCACTTTAGTTTTTTCCTCTCTCGCTTTGTTTCAAGTGACTGGAAGAATGCCAGCTGTTACAAATCCTCCTGATCCTTTACAAAGCTAGCTACACCGATGGAAAAAAAGATAGCGAGAAAGAGATTTACTAGTTCTATGAGGTCTCACAAACACCTGGCTTCTCTCTCTCCACCTGGAAGAACAGCAGTCGTTTTCAGAATTGTGTGAAATTTCACACTCGTTTTCCACAACACATTTTAATATGCACTGTGCTTTTTCTCGTTCCTTCTTCCATCCATCCCTCCCTTGCTCACTTGCTCTCGGCTCCGAGTATGAAATCCTTTCATTCTCCTTTATTCGCTGTTGCCAAACTCGGCCTTCCTGCCAATCATGGCTGAGCGACAGCACATACAATTTTCCGCCAGCAATTTGCCCCCTTAAGAGGAAAATTGCTTTGGATAGAACCTCTCCCAGCAAGACAACCTCAATAAACAGCTACAACTGTAATGGCATTGGTGCTGTCAGCCCCGGGCCGGGACGGGCGTTCTCACACACCGAGGAGAGATGCTTTAACCGACCCTGCCCTGTAATATCCACACCTGCGCAGAGCCGAGCGCTCCGCCAATCCTCTCTTAAACATAACTCACTGCCATCGTGCCAGAATGACTGCTATGAAAGGCTTTTGTCAGATATGCCACGGGACGGCCCGTGTGCGTGTGTGCGCGGATTGTCATTTATTATATGTTGTGTGGTTTTCTGTCAGTGTACGTATTGATTTGCGCGCTGACGGAGAGGCAGAGGTCACTTTGATCAGTGTGAGATGAGGAGAGGGAATAGCAGAGAGCTGACATTCCATTAGCTGAGAAAAAAGGACTCCAAATAAAGAGGAATATGTTAAGGACAGGCGGCGGTGGCAGGGTGATATGACTGTAATTAAGAGAAGAGAGAGAACAGAGGAGTGTCTGCCGCGGGAGGCTTTTGTCTGACGGAGACGGCCGAGATCCTGCTCTCATATTACATGCTTGACCTTTCAGCTACGCACCCCCACCCGTACACTCATCCGTCCTCCCTTCGTTACTTCATGGGTCTAACTTTTCGCTGCCCTTTTATTTTAGCAGGACCCAGATGACGCCCAGTTGTTTTGCTTTGTTCACTTAGGAAAGACTGCTCATCTGGACCACATGTTGTCTTTTTTAGCAGTCAGCTCAGACTAAAATGGCCCATGTTTGAGGGCGATTATTAGGGTGAATTCTGAAAAAATAAATCACTTCAGTGACAAAAAGTGGCCTGACTTACTCTATTTCACCTTACATTGACCTTTTCCAATGGGAGTGGGGAAAATTTGCAGTACCTTAATAAATAATATTCTTCAAGGAACACAGAGGCATCACAAACGTTACATTATATATCTGCGTACACAGGGTTTGTGGCAGTCAGACCGGGTTTATTAGTTAGACGTTTTGAGGTCTGCATCTCCTCAGAGTGTCAAAGGCATAAGAGCACTACTTTATCATTGTTTGTCTGACTGGGGATCCCACCGGGCTGAGAGTGTGTGTGTGAGTGAGAGAGAGAGAGAGAGAGAGAGAGAGAGCAGGCCCTCCAGGTGGGTTTGTATTTTATTCTGAGTCTTGGGCTTTTGATTTCGAGCTATGCAACAAATAACTGGATATTCATCTGACATCTAGTTTATTTGTGTTATGAATGCATAAAGTTCAATGCTCATAACCCTGCTGGAGAGGGTGAGAGAGAGCAAGTACACAGAGAGAAGGATAGAAAGAAAGCAAGCACCTTATGCTCCTATCCCATTCTCTGTTTGACTGTACCAGGCCGTTGGAGTTCTGATGTTTTGAAATGAATAAATCATGATGGAAACGTAATTCAGGGAGTTATTCATACCTATGTCTTTCTGAGCATGACAGAGAGTTTAGAATAAAACATTTACTGTAAGTGAAAAAAAAAGTTTTTACTAATCCAGATGAGTTGATGCAAATCATATACTGTAACCCCTTATCTTTCTGGTTTTAGCTCGGACAGTCCAGTTTTGAAATACCATCTCTACTTCCCTGCGCCACCTTGAGATCATCTCTACTTTATACTTTATAAATGGCATTGTTTCTGTTTCCGTTAATATTAAGTGGTGTACATTTTAGACATTATTGTCAGTATCCTCTGTTTTTGCTCTATTCTGCCAATCACAGCAGAATACAGCAGAACCATTGCTCCTCCAAGTGGTGTTTTGTTTCTGAATAATTCATCATTTTTGAATGAATAGGTTGAGTCAATGATTCAATGACCCATTCATAAAGTTTTGAGTGAACTGGTTGAATGAATGAATCAATGACTCACTCAGTTTTAGTTTCCAAAAAAATTATATATTTCAAATGGCTATCTTCAATATAGTCTATTTTATGCTTAAAACATTAATCTCATAACATTATGTGCAAATGCCACTTCAGATGCAAAGATAGATCTTGTTGATGCTGATTTTATTTGATTAGTAATACCTCTATAATATATCATTATTCTAATTGCATTTATGGAATACATCTAAGAATTGACGCGAAAGGGGACCATATAAAGGTAAAAAAAAAATAATAATTTAAGGGGGCAAATATGGCCCCTTAATAAAGTAAATAATAAAATAAAAACAATAAAAAGTTCATTTCTAGCTTATAGGATTTTTTTCTTCAAGTTTTATCCTGCATCACTGAATCCTCCTTTTTAGTGTTGTAGAAATGCACACCCTACCACACGTAAACCACACCACTGTCAATCAAAACCGAAGAACATCACCCGCTCCTGGAAATATTGGTTTAAAGTTCAAAGAGAGCCTTTGTGATGATATTGGACATAACTCAATCTAATTAAAATCATATGTAATTCACACAAATGAATCAATTTCACTATGCCATCCTCTTTGTTCACTATTGTACAAGGGAGCAGATACAACAATAGCTGGGTCATGCACAAAGACCATTCTTAAATTGTAAAGCAAGTAAATGCTAAAAAGCGAATGTTACAGTCAAACAAAGAAACCGGGATTGCTGGGGGATGGGGTACATCACGCAAAATTGATTAATATTTGCTTTCAGAATGACACTGGCATGATGCATGGGTGCTTCAGTAATGCAAATGAATATCTTAAAGAGACGAATCACAGCAGCCCCAGTAAAGTTCAACAGGCAGATTTGCATATTTATATTAGCTGTAACAGATAGTAAGTGCATCAGGGAGGAGGAAATATAATGCATTTGTCAAAGTACGCCTCTAACATGGCCGAACGCTGAGCTTATTAACTTCTAAAATTCTGATATCTTCAATTATTCACACAAAGCATGCCTTTCTAGATGTATTGTAGGACATTTTGACAAAAGGAACAGGCATTAGAGAGAACATAATGACCCAAATGGAGCCTGTACTTATTATAAAAGCACAGATATCAAAAGCAATATACCACTGATACAAAACAATACAGCCATACCATAACTTTACCATTGTGATGTAATCATAAAACAGCCTTAGACAGCGGGCTTGTGTCAGAGTTATAGTTAAGGCTACACTCCCTGCATTAAAAGCAAACTAAAATCATTTATTGCTCCCTCTTTTAACACATATTAATCTGAACAAACCATTCGAACAGAATCTCAGAAAAAGAGGGGTGAATAGAGATCTCTCTGCTGTACCTTTAAAAAACTTCTTAAAGGTACAGCTTCTCTTATTATGAAATAAAAAACTTTTTTTTTTTTTGAATGATCCACTTTAAACACACACACACACACACACACACACACACACACACACACACACACACACACACACACACACACACACACATTGCAACTTTTGATCAATTTAATGCATTTTTGCTGAATAAAAACATTCATTTCTAATGAAAAAAAAAAAACTTACTGACCCCAAACATTTTAACAAAATAGTGCATATAATGTCCAATATCATCAGAAAGGCTTTCAACTTTTAACCAAAATGTCCATATACTGTATATTACAGAGTATAGTTTTCAATCTAAATATGGTGTGTATTGTATACATTTCACATGCTCTTTAGCAAAATGTGATAAGCAATGAGTTAATCTACTCATCTTCATCCTCTCACACTAATGGCCAACTGCCTCCCTATTCATGATTACAGATGATAATATCATGTGACGCCACATGTAATTTATGGACGGAATAACATATGCAATATGTGAGAGGTTGTATGCTGCCTTGACGAAAGGTGATACACAAAATAAGAGACAGAATATTCAATTAGTAATCTGCTGAGCCATATGTTAAGCACTCAAGCCATTCCTTATTCTAAAGAATATTTTGAAAAACAACTCCATTTTGAGTCATATCAATGAACACTATTAGTTTAATGCAGTCCAGAGTAGTGAACTGTAACTTTATCTGTGTGCTGTTTGAATGGTTGGGTTTCGTGCTGGCAGACACTCAATCTCTTGGGTTTGCTCGTTGTTTTCATCAGGTGCACTGTTCCTATTCATAGTGTTAAACAGGCCATTATACAACTGCAATTACAACACACTCCACCGCTCTGCAGGTGCTAGGAACCCTGGCAAAAAGGGGAGTTTTAGCTTTGCTCACACTCAAAGTGAATGGCATCCCATACTTTGTGATTGCCAGTTTTGTAGTGTTTGTACACTGCAGTAGCTTTGCCAGATTAGGATAGTTTTACACTGCTGGTTGCTTTACAATTTGCCATGAGGGTAATGTAACCTTGAGGAAAAGGATTTAACTGTAAATGTTGTGTGAGTTTTGCTTGTTACTTTGACTTCTATTGCAGGATTTTGGCTCTGAATGTTTATGAAATTTGGCAGCCCTAAAAATACTACCAAAATGTCATGCTGCTTTTAGATATGCTGTACACTACTGTTACCCGTCCGTAATTTTAATGTGTCTTATGCTCACCAAGGCTGTTTATATTTGATCAAAAGTACAGTAAACCAGTAGTTGTGTAATATTAATACAATTTAAAATTTATTTTAGTTTATTTTAAAATGTAATTCAATCCAGTGATGACAAAGCTGAATTTTCAGCAGCCATTACTCAAGTCTTCAGTGTCACATGATCCTTCAGAAATATGATCCTTCTAATATGCTGATTTGGTGCTCAAGAATAATTATCTCTTATTATTAATATAATCTTCTTATTATCACTGGTGAAAACAGATGTGCTGCTTATTAATTTTGTGGGAACTGTGATACATGTTTTTTTTCATGATTATTTGATGAATAGTTGCAAATGCAAAAGAACAGCATTTATTTAAAATAGAATGTGTTGTTGGTGCCGAATAAAAGTATAATTTTCTTGAAATAAAAACAAACAAACAAATATAACCTTACCGACCTCAAAGAGCAGTGTAGATATAGTACTATGGATGGATGGATGGATGGATGGATGAGGGTAAGCAAGAAACCGAGAGACCCCAGACGCAGCCTTAAAAGGAAACGTAAGTGACTTGTGGTTTTTGCGGGCAATATTTCTTCATCAGCCTTAACTGGAGCAGACAGGCCACAATTAGTTGGATTTATGCTTTTCTTCAGAAATATGAACAAGCTACAGTCGTTTCAGCACTGCAGTGATGATAACACCAAATCTAATCAGAGAGAGCAAAATGGATTTTAAAAGCCTGTTGCTGTAATGCTTCCACTCATAACCAACCATTTCAACCACATGCTTAACTTAATTCCCCTCAGAGAGACAGGCTGCCCAGAGAGGTCTGAATATAACCAGGTCATATAAAGGGACTCTTTCTCTGCATTTAACAGGCAGAAGGACACTTCAACTTAGTTGTATGATGGAATGAATTACAGACTGTGAGAGAATAACAAACAATGCAGAAATTTCATTATGGTTTCCCACGATAACTGAATTAAGGAGGACAAAACTCCAACATATAAAAAGATGGAGAGATGGATTGATGGGGAGCAGTATGTTGGTTATTGACAGGGAGAGATATGGTAGTTCTTGGGATTCCTGGACACACTGATGTTATTCACCTAAAGCTCAACATGTAGGTGCTATTTGGCTAAAAACAGCCAGTGAGAAGCATGCATGAGTAACTATGATGGACTTACATACAGAAAAATTACTTTCAGTTAAAATAGATATAGAATCAACCAGACAAATACTGTACATACCACACCGTTAGCTTATATTCTCAGATGGAAAGGTTGCCAAATTGTGCGTAATTACTGTATTGAGCTGATATGAAATATCAAATGGTGAGTTCAATAGCTCCCTTGGTGGGTGAAAATTCACTGTACATTTTATGAGCTCATAAATCAATACAAGAAAAAACAGCAGTTAAGCATCCAACAGAAGCTATTAAATCACTTAGCTGGATATTAAGTCAGGCTATGTCAGCTGCCAATACTTTTTAACACCTCCTGCTAAGCAAGCAGTATAGACCGGTGCTGATTGCTTCAACTTTTACACATACTGAAATATTCACCATGGCACAGTGTGCTGTCACAGCATTGGCAAAGTAGAGATGATTATGTGCTATATCACAGGGTGAAAAGAAAAAGAAAAAACGAGAGAGAGAGAGAGGTGGGATTTATTAAATGAGATTTTAAACATCTGGGTTTTTTTCATAATTTTTTTTTTTTTTTTGTGGATGTACAAACTTTGAATGTGTAAACTTTTCACAGATCTGTGGGAAATATTAGATCACAAATACACACAGGCATTTAGATACACTTTAAAACCTTGATTTTACTTGGACGTAAGCAATAATTCAGCTTTTTAAAATATCATGTAAACTAGGGCTGGGATGAAAATATTGTATCCTACATTTAATCAGTTATCATTTGGATTAACCGATATATTTTAAATGGAACGGCCCCTCAAGTAGGATTTGCGACTGTGAAACTTGGGGGAAGCGCAACAATCCTGACTTCAGAATCTAATATGGCTACTCCGCACATCAATTGTAGTGAAACAGTAGTAAAATATAATTTTTTGGCACTTCTGTTTGTCTGATTCTCAGTAAACTCAGTGGTGCACACAGTACTATCCAACCTCTATATGTGGACATGATACTTAGGCATTATCTGTGCAAAATACTGCTTTATTATGTGTTTGTATTCTAAAAAAGCAAACACAGCAAAGGTTTGCCTGACTGGATGCTTCCATCTTCGCTTCTTGACCTGTGCACTGGGAATGTGGCCACCTCGGATGTGACGTCATTCCCAGCCCCTACATCCCTCTTCTGGGGTAAATGGAACACAGCATTAAAGGTGCTGTATGTTAGTTTTTGACCTTACTAAATCATAAACATACCATAATACACTCACCTAAAGGATTATTAGGAACACCTGTTCAATTTCTCATCAATGCAATTATCTAATCAACCAATCACATGGCAGTTGCTTCAATGCATTTAGGGGTGTGGTCCTGGTCAAGACAATCTCCTGAACTCCAAACTGAATGTCAGAATGGGAAAGAAAGGTGATTTAAGCAATTTTGAGCGTGGCATGGTTGTTGGTGCCAGACGGGCCGGTCTGAGTATTTCACAATCTGCTCAGTTACTGGGATTTTCACGCACAACCATTTCTTGAGTTTACAAAGAATGGTGTGAAAAGGGAAAAACATCCAGTATGAGGCAGTCCTGTGGGCGAAAATGCCTTGTTGATGCTAGAGGTCAGAGGAGAATGGGCCGACTGATTCAAGCTGATAGAAGAGCAACTTTGACTGAAATAACCACTCGTTACAACCGAGGTATGCAGCAAAGCATTTGTGAAGCCACAACACGCACAACCTTGAGGCGGATGGGCTACAACAGCAGAAGACCCCACCGGGTACCACTCATCTCCACTACAAATAGGAAAAAGAGGCTACAATTTGCACAAGCTCACCAAAATTGGACAGTTGAAGACTGGAAAAATGTTGCCTGGTCTGATGAGTCTCGATTTCTGTTGAGACATTCAGATGGTATAGTCAGAATTTGGTGTAAACAGAATGAGAACATGGATCCATCATGCCTTGTTACCACTGTGCAGGCTGGTAGTGGTGGTGTAATGGTGTGGGGGATGTTTTCTTGGCACACTTTAGGCCCCTTAGTGCCAATTGGACATCGTTTAAATGCCACGGCCTACCTGAGCATTGTTTCTGACCATGTCCATCCCTTTATGACCACCATGTACCCATCCTCTGATAGCTACTTCCAGCAGGATAATGCACCATGTCACAAAGCTCGAATGGTTTCTTGAACATGACAATGAGTTCACTGTACTAAAATGGCCCCCACAGTCACCAGATCTCAACCCAATAGAGCATCTTTGGGATGTGGTGGAACGGGAGCTTCGTGCCCTGGATGTGCATCCCACAAATCTCCATCAACTGCAAGATGCTATCCTATCAATATGGGCCAACATTTCTAAAGAATGTTTTCAGCACCTTGTTGAATCAATGCCACGTAGAATTAAGGCAGTTCTGAAGGCGAAAGGGGGTCAAACACAGTATTAGTATGGTGTTCCTAATAATCCTTTAGGTGAGTGTATGTTTGCAGATATTTAGGAAACATGCTGAATTCACATATTAAAAAATGGTACAGCAAGTTATTCTACTTTGAAATGTGCGTTCGGTGTCGGAATGTCTGTTTTTGTTTTGGTTCGTGCAATACTGCACGTTGCCAATTTACCCAATAGTATTTCGACACCCCGGGTTGCCATTTGGCAGAAAACACATGCAGCAAATTGCAGCCATGGAAGCCAGCTAACAAACTGGGTCAGAGATCGCAGATTCTACCCGACCTAAAAAGCCTCAGCATCCATCTAAAACTCTCTATGAATGGGAGCATATTAAAACACGAAATCAACTCCTCATAAATCAATAAATCAACACATTTTCTTATAGTGTGTAAGTCTCCACACACCTTCCATTGTCAATTGAGCTCACGCTCTTTATCATAGCCGAAGCGAAGAAAAATAATGCTTCACAAAAAATAAAGAAAAGATGACAAACTAATGACAAAGAACAAAAAATTTACATACAGTACACAAGAGTATAAAGTTTGTTGTTAGTCGCCAGCAGCACACCAGCCCTTTAGTCTGTGCTGTTTTCAGTTGATGCATGAACAAAACGTTAATTTGTAGCACGTCTGCCATCTAATAAATCACATTAAGCTTTGTTGTTTATGACTTTTTGATATTATGACATTCAAACAATAAATAGCGTTTTGGTGCACTTTATGTGGCGTGACAGATCACTGTAGCGCCTCAGTTCAAGTGACGTGGTAGCGCAGGGCGCACGTGAACTGATCATCTCTTTAGCTTTATCAGTTACAGCACAAAATAAACATGAATGAACATCAGAAGGTGTTACATAAGCATTATATTTGTACTTAATCTGTTCTTCAATAGCTAATTTAATGTACAGTTGAATAAATACATCATTTTATGACAGCCACCGTTTAAATCTTTATATTTCTGAAAACTAATTTTAATAGAAACATAATTATGTCATTAAAAAACCTTATTTGCAATTTCAGTGGTCAATATATATATTAATATAGCCTACCAACAGACAGGGTTCCCTGTATACCCTTTACAGCATTAGTTCAGAGGATATTTTGTGTGTACTGCCTTTAACTGATATATATCTTAGGCCCCGTCCACACGAAGCCAGAGCTTTCCCTATCTGATCTCCCCCCACCCCCCCCCCCCCCCCCCCTCGTTTCAAGCAATATCTGCGTACACACGAGAGCACTGAAACCGACTCAAAACGATGTAGTATACATGCCAGGCCAGTATGTGGCGCTGTAATTCTGCCACAGAAATACACTAAAAACGGAGAAGAAGAGTTGTGGCTAGAAGGGGTACAGCAATGGTAGGAAGTGAGTCAAAATCTCACAATAAAATAACAATAAATAAAAACCAGATTGTGTTTTATTAACGCCTACACCTACCCCAACCCTAAACCTACCCTTACAATAATGCAAATACAATAATTAAATGTTACATGCCCAGTGCCCTTAGCTGTATCCCTTCTAGTCTTTCCTGTGCGGGACGTGGTGTGATGACATCCCCGTTTCACAAAATATACGGATTGGCTGTACACATGAAAATGCAAGGGTGTCGGTTTCAGATTTATTCACTCTGCGAAGTGGTTTTAAAAAATATCGGTTTCATGCTCCCAAATGCTGGATCCGTGTGGACGAAATTTTTACATATACAGCTAAACGTGTCTCCGTGTGGATGGGGCCTAAATTACATAATATCGAATGGAGAATTATAATTGAATCGAATTGCAAGTTTGAGAACCCCCCCAGATGTTACCAAAGTAGGCTACTTCAACATTTCTAGGGGGGTCCAGGGTAGTGATGTCACGATACTGGAATTTCTAACTTCCATACCATACCTTGAAAAAAACGGAAAACGGCCATATAGTAATTTTTATAGCAATTTCTTATAATTCTTTGATAAAAGCTTACACACCGCACAGGGAGGCTTTATTTGAAACTTTGAACTAAAGTAAACCGTCAGTGATTAAATAATAGATAAGAATAAAATAAAATAAGAATAAATGAACAAATTGCAAATGATTGCACAAATATAATAGAATAAAGAGACAAATTAAATAAACTTGGCTTTGCATATGTATTAAGTGTTATATAGCCTATATTGTTGAGCTAATTATTAATTTAACCAACATTTAATTCCTTATATTTTATGCTTCGAAATACATGCTGTTAATGAAAACACTGTTGAATCATTTACAGTTACTGTACAAATAAAGACAGTATTATATAACACAACATAATTTCATAACCACAGTGAATAACTGTAAATGGCAAATTAAGTTGTATGCGCATGCCCTACAAAGCATCTGATTTCAGAAGAATAATTTTGACATTTGTAATATAAATGTAAATATAAATCTGCCTAGCTGATCTGATATTCACTACTGTAATAAAGATGACTGTAACTTTTAATAAGCAGGGGAAATTCCTGACTTTAAACAAATAACCATTTAAACGGTCGCGCTGTACGAATGTACAGGTAGACTTCAGATACAAAAACGCTGACTCATTAGGTAAGGTTTTCTCATTAAAAGATTTCCTATTAATTCAATAGAATGTGAATCAAATGATTTCCCAATTCAATGTCATGTTTGTCTGATGTATGGGTCTTAAAAGCTTTAATTTTAACGTTAATTTTTTTTCATAATGATCGTACAAAATTAACGCATTAAATCGATAGCCCTAGCCTAAATTGTATACATTGGAACTATATTTTACCATGGTAATTTTTAAACAACATTAACATTAATCGGATTTAGCCTCGTATTAGGGCATAGGCAAAAGAAATTCACATCCTTGGACTGGGAATTAGGCCTATGCGTTTCAATGGCACCACTATCAGTGCCTAAATGAATCTGCAGCGGTGAGGCGGTAGCTACAGCCGTCATGTGGTACAATAGGAGCTCTCAGACAAGTTTTTCTTTATTTACCTTTGCATTGCAAACAAGCGAAACCACGGGGTGGAGTTATGAGGTTTGACAAACAGTTTGAGGAGGAGTCACAGAGAGACAGATGGTGACCATAGTAAATGATTTATGAAAAAACAACGAAATATGGAGACATTCTACTAATTAATGCAAATTATTATCATAACATTACCACAATTATAATAGCAATAAGCGTTAGCCTGGTTGTATTATGAATAACCGTCTGTCTGTCTGACTGACTGACTGCAAGTCGAGGATTCCACGGGGGAAAGTGAAAGAGGAGGAGCACAGCGAGGGGGCGGGGCTAATGCATATGATCGAAAACTGATCGCTTCAGCTGTCGACTGTTGTTAAAACCAGCCTTCAAGGTTTAAATAATTAGACATATGTGTAATCTACCTCATCAGACAATGGTTTATCAAGAACATTTTACTGGGGCACAGCAAAACTTTACTGGGGCTTGTGCAGACTACAACTGGTTGTGCACTTGCTCCAAAAGACAGAGGGGTGAAGCGCAATGTATAGTTAATACTTCAAATATTTTTGATTGTGTATTGTTTCATGTATACTTCTTAGAAAGACAGATGAAGACAGTGAAAAAACCCATTGTAGCCCAGTTATAAACGTAACCACATGATGTGTTCAGCAACTGAATCATATAAATCATAATTGTGCTAGATGTAATCAATCTTACCCACAGTGCACTGGGGTTAGGTAGGAAACACATTCTCATTTACAATCAATTACACCTCATCAGAGAGAGAGAGAGAGAGAGAGGGAAAGAAAGAAGAGGGAGGATGAGTGAGTGAGAGAAAGATAAAGAAAGATGGGGTAAGGATGTTTTGCGCTCTACCTCTATAAATACCAGCAGGAGGGCCTTGGCCTGCAGATCAATGCAGTGCAGTTCTTCTGTCAGGGCTGTAATGGTGTAATGGCAGCTGGCTCTCTCATTGCTAACGATCAATAGCCCGTCTCTCCTGGCCTCAGACCGGGGGACACGGTGTATGTGTGTGTGAGGTGCTGGATTGGGGTTAAATGACAACCACAGGGCTCCTGACTAGATTTTAGCCTTGTTTTACCTGTTGACCCCTACCAGCTTTACCCCACTTCCTTCTGGAGACCCTTGCACATGTGCAGAAGAGCACCTGCATCTCCACATATACAGACTGAATGACTAAACAATTTACTTTTAATCCTGCAAACAGATACACATGCTGTTTTATTTAATATTTTTTACTATTATCTTAATAGTAATATTTAATAATTTAGTATTTTGTTTATTTCAGTGCATCCTCTGCTCATAAGGCATTCTTCCTCAATTTGGCCAATTATTGCCCACAGTAAGACAGTTCACTTTTCATGTGCAATCTTGAGTTTCACCCTCTTTGCTTTCCTCTTAACTATTTGCCTATTATCACTAATATGGAGAACTTGAGCAATGAAGACAAACAATGGTAATGCAATCAATAAGACAGGGAGACAAAGAGCAAGAGAGAGAGAACTGAAAAAAGGTAGCATTAACCAAACATTGCTATGGACAGATAAACACACTCTTTGACAGACTGATACACAAAGTGACACAACCCTTTCTTTGACAGACAGAAAGGTACACATACTTGTATGCACACACATAGACACGGATGACAATAGCAAACCTTTTGAAAGCCTAACATTATTTTACAATAACAGCGATAAAAACTAACTACAAGTTATATGTGCGTGTGTATATATTGTATATACACTAGTGTTGTAATGTTAAGACCTTTTTTTAATATTTTATGATTCAGCAAGGCTGAAATTGTTTAAAAAGTGACAGTAAAGACATTTATAATTTAACTTTCAATTAATCAATAATCCTGAAAAAGTATAGTTTCCACAGAAATATAAGCACAACATTAAGTTTTCAACATTAATAATAAGAAATGTTTCTTGAACACCAAATCAGCATATTGATTTCTGAAGGATCATGTGACACTGAAGAATTACACAATGATTGAATGCTGTAATGATTACAGCAATAAATTACATATATGAAAATATATGAAAATAGAAAAAAAGTTATTTAAGTTGTAATAAAACTTTCCCAATATTATTGTTTTTACTGTATTTTCATCAAATAAATGCATATAGATCCCGAACTTGTATAACATGTTAACATAATATATTTTCAGTTATAACTAATATATTTGGTCCTCCAACTTGCATTCTCATTAAGTTGATGCTCAGGACATGCTAAAATACTCCAAACTCCTTTTTTAAAGAATGAAGCACTGTTAGTAGTTTTGTAGGCTATGGTGTCTGTATACACTGTAAGATGAACTGTGTTATAGACTTGTGTGTTGTTGCTTCTGAATTTCAAGAACTTTTTTTTATCGTTTCTGCAGAATGCTGTACTCTGAATCCAAAGGGGACAAATATATACTGGCAATACAGGTTAGTTGATTCATGACAAATTATTGCTTTAGTTCAATTTAACGAAAACCTTCAAAGTGCATGTAAACATACTTTCTGGAGAAAAACAAAAAACAAAACACTGACTAAATTTGCTCTGATAGCCCAAGGACTAAAAGAGAGAACAAGACATTCAGATTACACCAAGCCATGTAAAAGGTCATTTCTTTTTGGTGCTGTTGTGACCACATAAGAACATTTAAAAAAAACTCACAAATAACTGGCACATTCCTAAGGATAAAAATACTTTTGCATATGTGTGTTTTTGTACTGTCCAGCACCTTGTGTTCCAGGTCTAAACCGCTCTGCTGCTTTGGGAACTAATGCAGTCGATTCCTCACCGCTGTCACCTATCCAGAACAACACACTCACAGACTATTTTCTCCTCCTTCCTTATATAATGATGTACAGCTCTCGAGTTTGCCACAATATCCTTTTAATCCATACACAAATAAACATCGTCTTTGCTACTACCATCACTCTTATGTTCTTACAGCTCTACTAACACCCCCTGTGCTACAAGAGAGAGATAGAGAGTGTGAGTGTGTGTGTGTCAGGAGTGGTTCTGCAGTGCTCTCTCTACAGCATGTGGACCACCACGGTGAGTAGGATGACACTTTAGTGTGTGTGTGTTTTGAGCAAGTAGGGGTTAAAGTGACACACTTCCAGTCAACAGGTCCTAGTACAGTGTTCAAATAATTTAACCAGCTAACAAGTGTGTGAAACAGACAGTGTGAATGTGTATGTACTTATGTGCAACTTTAAAGACTTAAAAGTGTGAGTGTGTCTGAGAAAGACTGAGAGGGGGAAGGGGGTAACAAAAAGTAATAAAGAGCAACAGCAAACAGTGTGTCCTCTGACAATAACAACAGTTATGTTTCACTTTATTATGATTTAAAGAAGCTTTATTAGGAATGATTAACATAAAAAATTAAATATAATAATTAATTAATTAATACGTTTATTAAAGGTATAAGATATAAACTGAAAATGATTTTGTAGTGTGTAGTTGAGTATGCATTAGAAGCAGAATCTGTCCCCTGGCAGTAACCAGGTCTGTCTGTGTCTCTACGGCAAGGCAGCATTTGCTGACTCTGTACATTGTCAGGACTTTTCTTTATCTTTTCAGGAATTCTGACAGTTTTAATTCTCTATTTAGGGACAGACAACATTCTAATTTACTCTATTTAGTTGTAGCGTTTGCGCTTAATAATTAGACTGTCCAGTTGAAATTTTATCATGAATATGTTCTGGTTATCTGTCTCATACGCAGTGAGAGTGATGTGTGTGTTGTCAATAATTCTCGATAAAAGCAACATGCAAAGTTGTATCTGTATCTGACATAGCTGGCATACATGCATTTACAGGAATTATAATTGTAGAAATTAAAATATATATTTTTTTAATGAATATTAACGATTATATTATGAATGAAACAATTCGAATTTTTTTTTTTAAATGTATTGCTGCTCTGATACTGCATGATATTTACACATAACCAAAGCAGAAACAAACCTGCCTTTAGGAGCTGGTATATACTTTATACAAAAGTGTTTGACAATTCTTAAAACTTAAGCGATCATTATTCATGAAAGTCCAAAATCAATTATATTAATTAGAATTGCATTTAAAATTGCTGCAGTGCACACATGAAAAATAAATAAAATAAATAGGATTCAGGGCTAGTAAAACATAGTATAGCTCAAAAGTCACTTGTGTAAAAACACCTTATGCATAACAATTATATTATTATTAGGCTTATTATAATTATTAGGATTATAACAATTTTTATTATTATCTTATTTATAATCTTGCTTAGAAGAGTAAGGTTTAGCGTTTATTGCTACAATCCTAAAATGTCCTGGTGGTGGGACTGTCAATATTGGACACTTCTTTAAACCTGCTCTCTTTACTTAAATCCTATTTTAAAAGTTAATACCACAGTATCATTATCTTCAGCTCATCTGTTTTTTGTGCTCATCTGCGTTACGCCCGAGTCTCGCGCACCAAGCATTTGTCAAACCTGCACAACATCTCATTCCAGGATACCTACACGTACAGTGAGTTTTCTTCAGCTTGTTAAACCTCACAGACAGTGTTTACTTTTGGTATTACTATTTATATTATGGTGGGTAGGCCTTTTCTATGTAAAAAAAAACAATAATACAAGTCGTTTTATTATGTATGATGTGTGTATTTGCACTCAAATGAGAACTCTTATCTACTAATTACCTGCTATTCCTCTCACATCTGCATTCCGGCATCTCTCCCTTACACAAACATACACACGCACATTAATGAAGCTTTCTCTCCAGAACGTTAGATTTGAATTAACTGAGCATCAGTCATAGCTGATCAAAAGATAAACGGCACCGGAGATCTCTCGTGCCTTGATTCGCTCTTGATCTCGGTCTTTACAAACGCGCACGTTAACGGTTGGAGAAACGAGTCGCGCTCCTAAGTGCAGCCACTAGGAGGCGTTGCACTCCAGTCCACAGCATGACTCTAACAGAATCCAACAGTGTGTTTTCTTAGGTTTTACACACATGCACATTCAAGTGTCGAGCGAGACTGGCTATAGACATAGAATTCAGTTATTTTTATTATTATTTATTATAATAATTATTTTTTTATTTACGCTTTAATGTCAAGAGAGGGTTCTGTTTGTCTGTCTGTCTATCCTGTGTCTAATCTCACATAGCTGAGAGGATACAGCTAATGTCATTTAAATCTGCAGACAGATGTCATTGTCAGATGGGAATGTGCTTAACTTGGAGAAAGGACAAATAACATATCACTTGAAATCAAATAGTGTATTCTGCACAGTGAGTGAAATATCTGGTTTTGTAGGACAAACAGTAATTTAGTAGTAATTCAGTTTACCTGTGATGATTTTCATTCTGATTTTATTTAGCTTCAGTTGTGTGGCTTAAAATTATATTGCCTATTTATTTATTATTGCCTATTTGTGTATGAAATAAAATGCATGCATCACAATTTAAACATAGCATTTTTGTTAAAAGACTGAAAAATTATTGGTCAAATGTACATTTACAGTAGGTCATTAAAAAAAAATCCATTTAAAAATAATTTAATTCGAAATATAGAAGTGCACAAAAAAGATTATGGCCATTATGTCTTTCGCTTTATATAATGTTATTTAAAGCTAATAGCTTATAAACTGCATAATATGGTGCAAAAGACATATAAATAAAATAGATCATATTTAAAACAATTATATTTCTAATTTGTAAAAATGTAAATAAAAAAGTACAAATTTGTACTTTAGTTTTTTTTAATTGATTCTTTATTGTGTTCCTTCACCTAGGTTTTTATTTTAGAGGTAGCCTAGTGAATGGAGTAATGGCAGAGGAATGGCAGGGCGGATACATGGCCAATTTCAGCACAATTACACTTAGTTGACCTCCCTTCTAGGGCAATTTACACGACTCCCAAAGTGTATGCATGTTTATGCAAGACTGGCATGATGGGTACAAAACCCCTTGAGTGAATTTGTGTGTGTGTGTGTGTGTGTGTGTGTGTGTGTGTGTGTGTGTGTGTGTGTGTGTGTGTGTATGTGTATGTGTGTGCGTGTATGTGTATGTGTGTGCGTTGTGCAGGTTTCCTGCTTAAATGTCGTCAAAAATAGGAGGGTCTTTACCGTAAATCTCTCTCGGTTTCCAAACGAAAACACTATGAAATTATTCTTGTTAAAAAGGGTAAAATCAGTAAGAAATGTAATTATAAAAATAGTATAAATTACAAAATTAAATAAAACAGTGCAGCATTTTTAACCCCTCCCTCTAATAAATGAATGACTGTTTTAAATGTAGTCTTTGCATTTAATTTACACTTATCAGATCTGTAAATTACGATCAGGCTTCTGGTGTTTTAACTAGCTTACCATGGGGTTAAATTAAAAAAAGTATTAAAATGACAGTATTAAAAACTTTGTAGAATGAAAATCATATTCTGTATTAAATTATTACTTTAGAGGACATATGAATTTACACACTTTAACAATTGGCATCTACTCATTGTGCTTTCCTTTATATTTTTAAAAACCTGCTCTCGCTCTCATTCTCTTTCTTTGCAGGATGACGTTGGGAAACAAAGGCGTGTTAATGATTTTCGGAGGCCACGGTTGAGCTGGAGAGCACTTCAAACTCAAGAGCAGGAAACACGCTGGGCTCCACAGGGTTCCCACAGGTATGAGGGTCTACAAGCACACAGCCTTACTCAGAAACACAGACTCTCACATACACTCACATACATAAAAAGAAAAAAAAACACACATTGCAGAAATGCCTTGACAAGATCATTACAGAAAAAAGTATAATAGCATCACCATTTGAACCAATTACATATTTACCCATATTTTCCTCCCTGGTTTTTGGAAATTTCATCACATTGACGATGAGCTTAAATATATTTTTAAATGATTTACAGATGTTGTTACTTTTGTGGATGATATTTGTATTGTCATAGTGAGGCACATTATCAAATCTAATTTAAATCGTATATTGTTTGGTCATCCTCTCTGAAAAGAGAAGCATTATACAGTTTTTTTTTTTTGAATGAGTGTGTCTCTTTACACAGAGTGGATTAAAGGACCGGACCCTTTTACTTAAGAATAGGATGGTAATAACAGCTGGCTGGTGTGTGAACTTAAGCTAAAGAGTGTTAACAGCTCTGTTAATTGACCCGACCTCACTTGTAATGAAAAAGATCCATGCCGTAGCATATGGTAACGCAAAGAATTATGGGAATCGTGGTGTAATAGGCTAAGGGTGGAAATGAAGCAGAGTATATGACTGATGTCACTTTATTAGCATTGATTTTATTTTATGTATTTTGTTGCAGCTAATGATATTGATTTGTGCCATACATATTTACGGTCCCCGTAAAAAGTTAAAGGATTATTTCAGAATTTGTGCTGTGCTTCATGGTCACCATTGCTTATAAAATGCTATTTGAGAGTGACAGATAGCTTAGAATAGGACAAACAGAAAACTAAATGAACAGACTTATTAGTGAATTTAGCATTTCATTCCATGATATACTGTAGTATAACCAGGCCAATGTTGGAATGAAAAAGGTTTAGAAATATCTATTGCGATATCCAATGATATAAATAGCAGCATGCATTTTAAATCCTACAGTGTATGTGTGTGTTTGAGCTATTCAGTATCGTGTGTATGCAATGTCAGGTCCTGTTCTCCTTCGTATCGCCATGCTCTGACAGCAGGGCAGGGAACAGAGTGTTTGTTCTTATAGGATCGAACACTGGTTCACTCTCCCACATCCTGAACAGCCTCCCACCGCGCTGCAGAATACCAATTAGCATGTTGACGCTAAGCGCTAACCGCTCACGCTAACTTAGGCCAAAGTGCTGGGGTGTATCAGGCTGGAAGCATCTTAATGGGTCCCACAGATGAGCAGCGGGCAGTACAGACTTGTTGTGGTAAAGAAAACAGTGAGGATGTAGAGTGTGAAATTTTAGGGGGGAAGCGCAAACACAGTGACTGATCAAATTAAATATATTTGTGTGATGGGTGTGTGTGTGAATGACTAAAGACTCCAGAGATACTCAGAGAGAGACAGCTGACAAATACTGCCACGGTCTACATGTCACCTGACACCTGTCAATAGTTCGGGAGGGGCATGGCATTCACCTGATAATCATCAAATTATACACACAGCATGCTTCTTTCTCTTTCTTTTCCTTTCATGCCTTCTCTTCCTTTTCCTCACTTCTCCCTAGCTTTCTACACACACACACACACACTAACACACACACACACACACACACACACTTACACACATTCAATAACCTCTGATACCCTGTGGCCCAGCTGCTCTGTACGAACCTCACATTTAAATGTGTATGTGTGTGTGTGTGTTTACTGGGCGAGAGAATAAGCCCTTACCATCACGGCTCACTGGCTCCCAATACTACCAGCATTTTCTTTAACAGAGCCAAAGTGAATAGATACAATTTCAGCCGGTGTAGAAAGTGGCACAGCCAAGACAAAAGAGACAAGATCTGCAATCTGGAGGTCGCTGACATCGTCCGAACAGTAATTACTACACTTCCCAAAACACTAGCACCAGCAGCTCTACCCCTACACTCACTCTTCAAATGCTAACCTAGGCATATTAGCAAGAGCTAGTGTCCACAATGTGGCTATACTAGTAATATATGGTTCAGTCTACACGTGTGGAGATTGCTTTACCAGGAACATGTGTACTCATCAACTGGGCCCAAGGAGAGAAAGAAAAAGAACTAGAGAGAGAAAGAGAAAAAGAGAGGGAGATGTCCATTTCAGTTGTATGCTTTGAATGAAAGAGGGGACTAAAGTAAAATTGACAGTCTCGATTCTCTGGGTTGAGCTGTGGGTCTATGAATATGTCAGAGGCATTTTGAAAAGCTATAAGTTATTGTCTGGACCGAGCAGAATTGAAGAAAATTAATGACCAAAAGGGTCTATATACACCCCCCCTCTCTCTATCTCTATTTTGCACAGAATATTATATTGTTTAAAAATTTTCTATGTGGTTACCCACATAATTGTCAGGTATTTTGCTGGAATGCTATACTGTAGTGTGGAGTAAATGTGAACTAAAAACTAAATGCTGGTCAGTTTATGATATAAACACATATGAAGCATAGCATAGACGTGGTTGTATTTAAATTTAGACATCTAGTATTATATAATACTATTATATATAAATATTTTTTTATATTTGAATATAGGATTTTTTTCTTTTTTAATTTAAATAAAATTGTTCAATATATTGTTTGTTTGATTTGGTTGTTCAAATATATTGCGTTTATGGTGTAATATAAATATTTTCATTTTCATTATGCTTATTCAAATATATCCAGTTCCATGCTGTAAGATTTTATTGCGAATTTATCAATACACTACAGTATAGCATCTGACTGTCATATACACTCACCTAAAGGATTATTAGGAACACCATACTAATACTGTGTTTGACCCCCTTTCGTCTTCAGAACTGCCTTAATTCTATGTGGCATTGATTCAACAAGGTGCTGAAAGCATTCTTTAGAAATGTTGGCCCATATTGATAGGATAGCATCTTGCAGTTGATGGAGATTTGTGGGATGCACATCCAGGGCACGAAGCTCCCGTTCCACCACATCCCAAAGATGCTCTATTGGGTTGAGATCTGGTGACTGTGGGGGCCATTTTAGTACAGTGAACTCATTGTCATGTTCAAGAAACCAATTTGTGACATGGTGCATTATCCTGCTGGAAGTAGCCATCAGAGGATGGGTACATGGTGGTCATAAAGGGATGGACATGGTCAGAAACAATGCTCAGGTAGGGCGTGGCATTTAAACGATGCCCAATTGGCACTAAGGGGTCTAAAGTGTGCCAAGAAAACATCCCCCACACCATTACACCACCACCACCAGCTTGCACAGTGGTAACAAGGCATGATGGATCCATGTTCTGATTCTGTTTACGCCAAATTCTGACTCTACCATCTGAATGTCTCAACAGAAATCGAGACTCATTAGACCAGGCAACATTTTTCCAGTCTTCAACTGTCCAATTTTGGTGAGCTCGTGCAAATTGTAGCCTCTTTTTCCTATTTGTAGTGGAGATGAGTGGTACCCGGTGGGGTCTTCTGCTGTTGTAGCCCATCCGCCTCAAGGTTGTGCGTGTTGTGGCTTCACAAATGCTTTGCTGCATACCTCGGTTGTAACGAGTGGTTATTTCAGTCAAAGTTGCTCTTCTATCAGCTTGAATCAGTCGGCCCATTCTCCTCTGACCTCTAGCATCAACAAGGCATTTTCGCCCACAGGACTGCCGCATACTGGATGTTTTTCCCTTTTCACACCATTCTTTGTAAACTCTAGAAATGGTTGTGCGTGAAAATCCCAGTAACTGAGCAGATTGTGAAATACTCAGACCGGCCCGTCTGGCACCAACAACCATGCCATGCTCAAAATTGCTTAAATCACCTTTCTTTCCCATTCTGACATTCAGTTTGGAGTTCAGGAGATTGTCTTGACCAGGACCACATCCCTAAATGCATTGAAGCAACTGCCATGTGATTGGTTGATTAGATAATTGCATTAATGAGAAATTGAACAGGTGTTCCTAATAATCCTTTAAGTGAGTGTATGTTGATGATACGGCTGGTGAAATTATTTGATTACTTCAGACTATCTCAGACAAAGAAAAACCTCTCAACTACAGGGAAGCTTTTACTTGTTTTTGTGATCCATTTGTGTGGGCTGTTTTCTCAGAAGTTCCACTTTGGTTTCACAAAACCAGTGACATCCCCCAACACCAGGGCGAGCACTTAAGAAAACTTTGAAGATGAATCAATTTCTATATTATAGCAAGTCCATAAGGGTGCTGAGCAGGAATCGAACCTCCTGCCTGCACTTCATAGCAGTCAGGCAGCATTGATGAGGTGATTGATCTTGGGATGGAAACGACGGGGAAGAGGAGAAGGATTACGCTTGTCAAACGGAGTCAATACAGTGGGTTGGATGCTCAAATGTTTGCAGTAAATCTTAAATAGTGTCTGTGAAAGCTAAAAAGCCTGAAAACGGCAGCAGAAAAATGGAAGTGCTGCTTTAGGTTTCGCTTTCTCTGCTGTCTACCTAATAAAAAACTGACAGAACTGCAAAAGTCTGAGATCCCTGAGTTGTCAGAAGGGTTCTCTGCTCACAGACGCTCACATAAGGATGATGCTCTGAGGAGGAGTGAAACGGAAACACAATATCATCCTTACAGTAACTGAGTGAATGTGAAATTTAGGAATTCTTTTGGTGTAATTAAGAGACTCCAACAGCGTGTCTCCCAGCCCCCAGAAAAGACCTGGTGGAGAAACAGCAGCGGCGGCAGTGCTGTAATAAGTCCCCACTGGAGCGCTGAGTGGCAGCTGCAGCAGCCGGCCATACGCCGCACCGCGCATTCATCCTCACACGGCGTCCACCCAGTTATTTACAGCTGGCTTTTCTTTTATGGAAAAATCAAGACGTGATTGATTCAGGTTAATGTGACGGCCAGGCAGCAGCAAGCTGCATTTGAGAGCTCAGGTTAACAGAAAACACTAACTTCCATAAAGCACTACGGGGATAAATCATGCTTATTCAGGCTGGCGTGACAGCCGTTTAAGCTGTGGCAATCATCGAAAGCACCTCTGCCGCCCCTCCGCTCCGCTCCGCAAAATGTCGAGGGGGGTGTGTGGGATTTGATGGGGGACGAGGGAGGGGGCAGATGAAGGGAGATGGAGAGCGTGAGAGAGAGAGAGAGTCAGATAGAGGTAAATGAGACCTAGGGAGACAGTCATATCAACGAGCCATCAGTGAGCAGGTGCTTTACATAAGCATCTCGGTAAGCAGTAAGCAAATTCTGTTGACAAAGAAACGCAATAAAACAAAGAGGGTTTGGAAGGAAGAGACATCCCCAGTGCATTCCTACAGCGCTGCCCTGCTCTCTCCTTCTCTCGCTTTCTCTCTCACAGGAGCAAGATTATAGTGTTTGCTTTTATCTGTCAGAGATCAATATTTCAAACGTCCGATAAAAGAGGAAATTGAACTGGGAATAGACTGGAGTGCTGTAAAAGTACAAAGCACAATTATCAAAAAGCACTTAAAGAGCTTAATAGGATACACATATTAAAAATGCCCAAATGGATGTCTCAGAACCATAATGAGGACTCTTCCTCATCCCTCCTCTGCCTCTCTCCACCTTCGGCTGCAAGGTGAAGCTTTTGATCATAATGCTGGCTGAGGGCAGGGGGTTTGATGGTCTGTGGGTGCGACACTATATGGACCCCAAGAGGCCTCATGTTTTAACATTGCACCATTAGGTCTGACAAGCTGCACACTCTGTTTATGCGCCTGCCATTACAGCCGCGTGAACCCAAGATCTGGGAGGGAGATGTAGCAGACAAGGACATGGCAGAGATGCAGACAGAATAGACAACCGAGCTGAAGCCCAGACAGGTGAAGCACTCTAGCACATGTGCACTGGGGTCAGGAGCTGTTCAGGATCATGGGATGGACATTTTCAACATAATTCTTTCTGTTCATTTCATTACTTGTTCAAGATCAAGCATATAACAAATCTCAGTCTATGCTTCAGATGTTCAGTCTCATAGAGATGGATTTATACTCATTTGAACACCTCTTCCTAGTCTATAGATATCCCCTGACATGCAGTGGTGCGTTCTGGGTACTGAGTGTTTGACACCTGGTCTGCAGTGCATCTGGTATCGTGTTTGTAACGGTCTTCATTCACCAGCTTCATGCACACCCCCTCACACCATGTGGAAACTGTCAGAGACCCCTTCAATAGTGAAGGTTACACACACGCCCCTGGGATGTCTGTCGTGCTTCCCTTCTGGCCCAGGATGTAGCTGAACCCCATCCTCAAGCTATTGAATGTTCTCCGTTAAACAAAGCTTACACCACTTATGGCCTTTGTGTGTTGTGAAATCCAACACCACTCTGGAGGGCTGGCGATCTGCACAAACACATCAGTGTAGAAGTCAACAAAGTCTTGCCAACAGTCTGAAGCTCATTTGGTAATTTTATATGAAGAGTTCAGATGCAAAAGCCTCTAAAAGCCACTTCGGTCAAAACTGAGATAACGATACTGAGTGAATGCTCTCCACATATAGTATACGTTCAAAAAAAATTTCACTTCAAACCCACTAAATCCCAGCCTCAGCCCATTCAGAAGTACGGGTACTTAGGTAGAAACCTATACATAGGAGCCTGACAAAAATGCTTATTTAAAAAAAAAACATCAGACGGACTTAGAGGCTTTTGCATCTGAAGTCTTATATATATATATATATATGGTGTGCAGTGGTGTTTTAAAATGAGGAGGCAAAGTCCTCACATTTTTTTATGTACTGTATATCAAATTAAAATGTATGTCCATTACACCTAATTTTCCTGGTTAAATGAACATTACATAAAAAGAGAGACCAAATACAATTCTTTTTTGTATTTTTTGCTATAAGTATTTACATTTCTGTTTATTAAAACCAAGTATAAATTTCTTCAAGTTAGTGTTCGGATTTTTACATTTATTCCAAAATAATAACTAACGGCAGTAACAATTTAAGCAATGTATATTATTTGTGAACTTTTCTTTTTAATAGTCAACTTATTTTCAGCAGTCATCAAGCTTGTACACACTGGTCAGATGTACCTTTAATTTCACCAAGCTGATTGCTCACTAACCCCCACAGTCATCATGTTTTCAGGCCATTTCAAGTTTGATTTTGACATGACATAAAGCGATGAAATGGCTGTTGTTAGTTGTTTATTTACTTTTTAATTAGTCTAAATTATTGTGTGAACCAATCATATCCAATCATATTGATGATGGAGACATTGATGAAGAAATCCCCCCCCCCCCCCCCCCCCACACACACACACACACTAAACACATCGCAGGCATTAGTCTGTTTTAAGTCAATAGTGTGGTGCAGGTATGACATCACTTTGTAGGCCAAAACGCAGAAGCGAGTCAGCATTTTAGCACTTCCGGTTCCATCGTCCAGGCCAGTCAAGTTCCTCCACAGCAAACATGCTCATCCATGTCTTTATGGACCTTGTTTTGTGAACTGGTGCGCAGTCAAGTTGGCCATCCCCAAACTGTTCCCACAAAGTTGGGAGCATGAAATTGTCCAAAATGTCTTGGTATGCTGAAGCATTAAGAGTTCCTTTCACTGGAACTAAGGGGCCAAGCCCAACCCCTGAAAAACAACCCCTGTTTGTAGAAGCAGTCTGCATGCCTAGGTGCTTGATTTTATCATGGTAGCGTCAGTTCTGGCAGGTCACGTTAGTCAAGCTCGCATCAGCTGACTGTCAGTTCAGTCAGGATTCGGTATTCTGATTCTCCTTGAAACAGACTAAATTCCCGAATTATTTTGTACATTAAATATTGACATTAATGATATCTGCAATACATTATGTTGGTTCTGTTATGTTTACCCTAAGGGGGGTTATCGCTGCTCTCCCTGCTCTTATCCATGCTAGGCTGCATGGATGTGCAGGGAGTTCTTGCCCAGAACAGAACCATGCTGCCAATCCAAACTGTATGCTAATTGTCAATCATCTTTGACGATAGTGGTCCTGAGAGAAATACACCTGTGGCCATGGAAGGGATTGGAACATCTGAATTCAATGCGGGAATAGGCCTGGTGCCAGGCGCTCCGCCACGTCCAGCACGAAGGGTGATGGAGGACTTGACAGGATTTGCTCTGGAGAATATAAGCGCCACAGTTCAGGGCGCAGCAAGCCGACAAGAGCCCGGGCCTCTCTGTGCTTCTACACGTTTGAGGTGAGAACACAGGAGGATACCAGCTCTACATGAAGGCTATAGAATCTAGCGAACATGTTGGGTGTCGCCCAGCCCGCAGCTCTACAAATATCTGTATGCGAGGCACCACGTGCCAGCACCCAGGAGGATACACCAGTCCAGGTAGAGTGAGCTTGCAACCTGAGCGGGCAGGGCACGCCTTGTGCTTGGTAAGCCAAGGCGATGGCAACCACTATCCAGTGGAGTGAGGGGAGTGAAAGGGAGTGGTAGGAACCTTGGGCACATAGCCAGGCCGGGGTCTCAGTACCACGTGGGTGTCACCTGGCCCAAACTTTAGGCACGATTCGTCGACCGAAAATACCTGCAGGTCCCCTACCCTCTTGATAGAGGCCAGTGCGGTCAGCAGCAAAGTCTTCATAGTCTGAATCTTTAGCTCTGCTGACGGCAAAGGCTCAAATGGGGCATTCTGAAGTGCTCTAAGCACCAGAGCAAGATCCCAAGAGGGTATGGAGGGAGGAGGATTTAACCATCTCCCCCCCCAAGGAACCTGATGACCAGGTCGTGCTTCCCAACCGAACTTACCTCCTATGGGGTCGTGATATGCAGATACTGTGGCAGCATACACTTGGAGGGTGGAGGGAGACAGCCTTCGCTCCAACCCATGCTGCATGAAGGAAAGCACAGACCCAATCAAACATCTTCAGCGAGAAGAACACCACTCAACGAACAGGTTCCACTTCAAGACATAAGTGTGTCTCATAGAAGGTGCTCGTGCTGAAGTGATAGTGTTAACTACCTCTTGGGGTAAGTCACCTGGGAACCAGGTCCGGTTGGGCAAATACGGCGCAACTAACAAGACCTGCTCCTCGTCCTCCCTGACTTTGCACAGAGTTTGTGCAAGTAGGCTAACTGGGGGAAATGCATATCTGACAGCTGTGTGCCAGTGCATCCATGCAGAGTGTTCCCTCAGTCAGGGAGTAAAACAACTGGCAGTGGGACGTTTCTGGAGAGGCAAAAAAGTCGACCTGAGCCTCTCTGAACTGTCTCCGGATCAGCTGGACCGCCTGGGGGTGGAGTCGCCACAGCTTGTGAGAGCTCGTCGGCTACACGGTTGAGCACACCGGGGACATGAATGGCCTGAAGCAACCTCAGATGATTCTGATTCCAGAGGAGGAGATGGTGGGCAAGTTGTGACAAGCGACTGGAGTGCAGACCACCTTGTCGGTTGATGTACGCAACGGTCACAGTATTGTCCGTATGGACCAATACATCTTATCCTGCCTTTGAACGTATTCAAGCAGTTCAGCATCGATTAAGCACTCTCTGAGGCATGCTGTCTGTTAGACCGAATCCAAATCCATACTGAGAAAAGAGAACCTCTGCACGGGGGCGAGTTGCTCTTTTCCCAGTTGACCCAAAGACTCAACTGGCTCAGGTGTCTGAGCACCGACTGCGGAGAACTGCTGGGCCCAGTTCTCGACAAATAAAAAGGCAGAAAAAAGGCCACCTTGTGAGATGGGAGCACTGAGAAAGCGTACTTTGACGACCACTTGCACCTCAGCAAGGCAAGCCAGGGAGCGTTTCTGGACCACTGAGGTGGACATCGTCTGGCCGAGGGCCTGCGCCGTGACTTTGATCACGGTTAGATAACGTGCGCAGCTCAACCCTGGCTCAGAACTACCCTTGTGCATTAAAAGTGCCTTGGCCTCACATGCAGGGTGGAGGCGGTCTGCACACAGTCACCCCACCGTTGAGGGTAGTGAGAGAGGAAAAACTTTTTATGCAGTTTTTTGGCACTTTTGGCGTTCCATATTTTTGGAACCAATATAGCTGCATACTGCCAAGTTTCCATGCACATCCAGGAAAGATCCCGGGAAAGCATGGCTGTTAACAATAAATCTGATTAAACATAAGCACACACCATTACAGTGGGCTCAGCATCCTTCTCATTTCCAGAGCACAACAGCCCTCTCTCCGATGCAGCAATTGACATCTGATCCTTAGCTGGAGCCCCGAATAAAACAGTAGGTTCCCCCATGAGAAGGACCAGCAATCTAATCCGGAAGCTGCACAGCTTGCGATGCGCTAGATGGGGAGAGGCCCTAGGGGGTTAGATCCCTGAAGGAGAAGCCATCCCCTACTCAGGTCACCCAAGCTATTTCACCAAAGTAGACCTCCTGGTGGCCACCAGGGAGGTTGCTACAACGGGAAATAGGAAAGGGGACAGAGCACCTAGAGTGCAGCAGCTCGACGGCACACGAAACACTGAGAAGCAAGAGGTCTGTCCGTCCAAATCTCTCGCTGATCTTCTTGGTCTCCCAGAGTGTCGAGCAGACCTGCGGCTGTGCTTTTACACACAAGCAGCGCCTGGCCAACAGCAGAGGGGACTCAAGCTTCCTGGAGAAAGAAGAGTCGCGACTGGCGTGTCTGTCAACATGGTCATGTTTTCATGAGAAAACATGAACCACCCACGAACACCGTCTCAGCATGCATATGCCCAGGTATGTGAGACAGTGATCGTGGCCGTCAGTGAGGGCAGGAAACAACTGCATCCAGAAACACACAGGTAGAATATCATCTTTAAAAAGACGCAAGCTCTACCCATGTAACTGCTCTCCTTGGTGCTGAAGCACGCAGTGGGATGGTTGAGGCGACACAGACAGGGAATGTGCAGCCTGTCATGCACGCTCTCTCTCTCTCTCTCATAGAAGGCGCCCTCTTACCAGCCTTAACAGAGCACTAAACCAGCTGTGAGAACAGCCTTTTTTTTTACTCAATAGAAACAAATATAAAAAGAAAGAGAGAAGAGAAAATCGACTCCGCTGCAGTGCCGTCACTCCAACACCAGACGAGGAGAGGTCCACTCGAAGAGCTTGACTTGTTATAATGTTAAAACACGCTTCGTAGAGAGCAGGAAATATACACAGCTCGGCTCCGATGCGAAAGACTGATTAAATGCAAGCACAACACGAGACAGAGCAGCTGCTGCAATCATTGCATGCCAATGTGCATTGGCTCGTTTAGTTACACTCGAAGTAGATTGGTCTCTCTGCCGAGATTCCTATTTGTCGGTCTCCCGACGTGGCGTTGGAAGTGACCGACTGATTGGGAACTAGTAATCTAAACAGCAACAAACACCTGGACTGGACCTTGCTATACTTTTCTTTTTTTTTCTTTTTTAATTTTACTGCCTGACCCTCTTTAACCTGCATTTTTTCTTAGCTGTGCTTATTTAAATTAAATTCTCACTGAAATGGTTCCCAATCGACACAAGTATATAAAAACTAAATGGAAAAGTCATTGTAAAATATATGAAAGACACAGGAAGTGAAACATTTGCTTGTTCAGTCATTTAACACACCTGTCTACTGTTTCTGTCCCCCTCCAGAGCGTATCATACTTTTATGTTCAGAGGAAAAGAGATGAAATAGTGTTGTAATACCCAAGTGGTGGCAAATCAATAGCATTCTAGACATAACAAGGACATTAACTTATCTTAAAGAACAGATAAAATTAGAGAGCAGTTGTAACAGAAGAGATATCATGAACATCTCTTGATTGAAACATCCTATTAGCTGAGAGCTCAGTATGATACGACAGACCATTCATTTCAGCCATATCTTAATGGCCCATCATTAGTCATATAATCAATAAGCTTCTTGATTAGGAGAACTCAAGAATGCACGTTTCATCTACAAGCATTTTTTGTGGATCGATGACAAGGTTATCTCGCAAATGACGAGGATGCAAAAGGAGGATTATGTGTGTGCCCGCACACACTCAAACACGCAGAGACACACAAATGCTGCAGAGTAAATCATGAAACACTTTGATCAGTAGGCCAGTATAACTGGAGGCAGAGCTTTTAATCGCCAGCGGTAAGTCATTAACTAAATTAGTTTTTAAAGATTTAGGATGCTCTGCAGATTTCATTCTCAGATAGGCCTGAAGTTTCGTGGCTTTGAAATATCTGTAAGTTCCCATTGATGGATGAAACGCAGTTGAACGATTCCCCTATAAGTCAGGGCATTTTTCAAAGTTCCAAACAATCTCCATGCCACCTGCTAATGTCTCGGTTCCTGTCCAATCCCCTGAAGGAAGTGCACTGATTTTTCAAATTTCATTAGCTCATTAGTTGAGTAATGTAAGACTGGTGTTCAGATTTATCTAGTGCGCTAACTCAATAACCTGTCCAAAGTCCTTGTCCAAGGACATTAGCCATGCAAAAAAGATCACAAGATCCATTTTTCTATAGCTAAGCAGAAATCAAACATTTAAACATTTATAGGTCATCCTGTTAAAGATAGGCCACCAAAGTCACTCTGCCAGACTTCAATTAACCTTCTGGGCTGTTAGCCTACTGTCTGGAGAAGCAAAGGCTTTCTCTCCCTCCCTCGCTTTCTCTTCATCTCTCTCCCTCTCTCAGTCATGAGGTCTTTACATAAGGGAATACTGGAAAGAGAGAGGGAGACGGCTCGTTTGATTCCAATAAAAGAAAACTGAATGTGCTGTTGAAAGTCTTAGTCATTTTGTAGCCTACCTCTTGCCTTTGTCCTTCAGCGATCATTTTCCCTGACATTCAAATCACATTTTTGATATTTGCTCTGTATGATGGGAGATAAGATGAAAACAGCCTGTGAAGTGTACTGGGAGCTGTCTGTACCCTTGTGAGGGCGCTTAGGGAGTTTGGTCTTGATGCATTGAAGAAAAGGTCTGCCTGGTGTTAGAAAGATTTGTGCTGGTGCATTTTTACACATGAGGCTGAGTTTAGCAAGTCATCATCACTGAAAACATATAAGGTGTGCAGGAGCATATGGGATTCCAGAAGTACAATGCTTTAAATATAGCCTTTCTAAGTCTCAAGAGAGTCCGTACTTCCACCACTTTACCACAGCCACCAATGTATTTGTGCATGCCTAGAGACAAATGACTTAATAGCTATCGAGTGTTTTAGAAATGTCAACATGAAAAATTCTAATCCTGTAAAGAATTAATATCTAAATTATCTTAAATTATCTATAGATATGATGATGCTCTATAGAGTTGGTCAATAAAATTCCTGTTTTTAAAAGGAACTTTATTTACTGTATACTGTAAATGGACCCACTTTATATTAGATGGCCTTACCCTACCCTTAAACTTACCCATACCACACACCTGTCTTTACCCGTATTCCACCTCAATATCAGCAAAAGTGTTTTGCAATACAATATGAACACAATAAGTACATTGTAGTAGTTAAGGCCATCTAATATAAAGTGGGACCCTACACATTTTAAGAACCATTGTAAACATTGACAAAATAATATGCACACAGTTTTTATAATTTCTTAGTTAGTAAATTAGCCCCCGGTTTCACAGACAAGGCTTAAGCCTAGTGATTTTTTAGTTGTTTTAACTGAAAGCAACTTGCTCTGACAAAATAGGTCAGTGCCATTGTTTTGTCTTAAGATGCACACCAGTAATGTTTTTTTTCTAAGGCACATTTATGAAGCTACTTAAATGCCCTAATTGAACTAAGGCCTAATCCTGGTTTAGTCTAAGCCTTGTCTGTGAAACCGGGCCTATGTATGTTGAAGGATTAGTTAACTTCAAAATTAAAATTTCCTGATAATTTACTCACCCCCATCTCATTCAAGATGTTCATGTCTTTCATTCTTCAGTGGAAAGGAAACCAAAATGTTGAAGGTCCAAATCAATTCAGTTTCAAAGGCTCTGTATCCCAGCTGAGGAATAGGGTCTTATCTAGCGAAACAATCGGTCATTTTCTAAAAAAAAATGTATGTATAAATGTATAACCTAAATTGCTCATCTTGCACTGCTCTGCGACACAACACAGATTTCGCATTCACGTCGGAAAGGTCATGCTAGACAAAGTACCGCCCCTGTGCAAAGCTCTCGTGCGAAGACTAATACAAACATCTTTTAACAAAAAAAGGTTAAACAACGATGTCGAACGATTTTGAAGTTGGAGATGGAGTTTTTTTTATAAAGGGGGTTTGTATTAATCTTCGCACGTTCGCTTGGGGCGGTACTTCCGTGGTATCGTGATTGTGCAATCCGTGGCATGTCGCAGAGCAGTGCAAGATGAGCAATTTAGGTTAAAAAGTATATAAATGTTTATTTTTTCTTGAAAATGTTTCGTTAGATAAGACCCTATTCCTCAGCTGGGATCGTGCAGAGCCTCTGAAGCCCTTCGAAGCCCTTTGAAACTGCATTGATTTGATATTTTAAAAAAGAACACACAAATATGCCCCCTGACCCGTATTTAACATCCCTACCATTGTAGCCATACTGCTATTAAAGACAATATGCAACACTTACTGGAACCTGGTCTCACAAAAATTTTGGCGTGCATGTGGTACGCCATTTTTCGTGTGCATATGATAATCACTTTATGGTGTATTATACACACGAAACCCCCCACCCCCCCACCCCACCCTCATCCTACCCAAGAGCGTGTCATATACACGCCATAAAGTGCGTATCATATGCACGCGAAATGCGGTGTACCATATGCACACCAAAACTCATTTTGGCGTATACATTCCACGACATTGTACACTTGTACTATTGATACGCATTCTTATGTGATCGTGTTGCTTAATGAGAACAGGTGAGGCTGTTTTTGTGTTCATAAACGGAAGGGTCTGGAGATGCATGTTTCAAACTACTTTAGGCATCTTAAAATTGTTGGCTGTTTAGAAGTTCATCTGTCTGATGCACCTGCACAAAGAAAAACAATTAAAAACAGTGCAGATGGAATATTTTTAACTTTTACTTATCAAAGTTATAGAATATTAATGAAGTTAATTCTGTGAAAACTTAAAAGTAAGTTCAGAGAACATTCATGGCCTTATCCATTCTAAGAACGTGAAGAAAGTGTCTCTATGTAGTGTGCATGCCTGTCCGTTTTAATGAGCAGGGAAATACATTTTGAACACAGCTTATGCAGTTGGGAGGGATGAGAACGGCTCAATAAAATACACACCAGAGGTTGAAACGATGGGGGGAGTAAAAAAAGCTTTTTGACAATGTTAAGCCAGGCAGCTGCTCTGAGGCTACCAGGGGGTTTTTATCATCTCTTCAGATGTTGGATCATGGGGAGAAAGAAGCTTTCCAAGGGTAAGCAAAGTCAGGCAAGCCCTTACTGTAACATCAACATACTACAGCTACAGACAGATTGCAGAAGCGCATTCTCACAGGGGTCTTGTTAAAGCAGAATGGTACTACAATAGATTGAAACAGATTTTCAGGAGACTGATTCTCATAGTTATGCTGTCTTTTGGTAAACTTCTCACATACATGGCAAGCATTAAGGTCAATTGACAGCACATGTTGATTGTCACAAATATTTGATTTACAGGGAGGCACTTACAAAGTTCTTACTAGAACCAGGAAGTATGACCATATTAGCTTGATTGTGTCAATAATACATTGGCTCCCTATTAAACATTGCATACATTTTAAAATCTTGCTATACCACAAAGCACTAAATGGTTTAGCTCCTCAGTACTTGAGCGAGTTCTTAACGCATTATAGTCCATCTCGTCTATTGCAATCTCAAAATTCTGTCCAGTTGACAATACCTAGATAGAATATCAAAATAGAATATCAAAATCAACTGCAGGTGGTAGATCCTTTTCCTATTTAGCACCCAAACTGTGGAATATTTTCCAGTTTAAATCTAGACTAAAAACACATCTCTTTAACTTGGCATCATTTAACCTTGTTAAATGATTGTTAGGCTGCATAAATTAGGTCAACCAGAACCGGCAACACTTCCCATAACACCCAATGTACTTGTTACATCGTAAGAAGAATAGCATCTACGATAATATTAGTCTCTCTATTTAACCTGATGTTACTGCAGTCAGTCTTATCCTGTCCGTATCCAGATCAAATGGTGGACCTGCAACTAGAGATCCTGTCAACTAGACAATCCCCTGAATCCGATCAAGCAAAATGGAGGAAATATTTGAATGCTACCGATCCACAATAGGGCCAACCTACAGTATTATTGTTAAAATACTCACCGTTTCAATAGTATAGACAAGACATAAACAATGCGTGTTAACATGATATAAGTGTAAAAAATAATAACTTCCCAATTTAACATGGGAAAAAAACTTAGCTCAAATAATATACACAGAATTAGACTCTTAATGTCACACTCATGTTTAGTTTCTTGTCATGGTTTTCTTTGTCATAGTATTTGCCCGTGTTCTCGTTCATTCATTTGTTGTCATGTTTTCTAATTAGTTTTGCACCCGTTTTCTGTTCTCCTGAGTACTATCCTCTGTGGATTTAAGCCTTTTGTTTTCTTAATTCTAGATCTTATGTTAACGTTAATGGTAGTAGTGTTGTGTAGTATCTCGGTGTTCATTAAAATCTCCTAATTTTATCATTCTACGTCACACAGCTTTATTGTTGGATTGCAATACACATTAGCCTGTGACACTTAATTTTGTCACAGGCTAATGTAACAACTTTTATGCTCACCACAGTATGCTTGGTATTATTTGTGGTGTAGGTTTGTTGTCTTCTGATTTGGGATCAGACTCTGGCTCAAACATGTATGGGTGAATTTCAGCATTGAAACATTTCAAAACAATTTCACATGTGTAATGAGGATGTTTTAATTGTATGTTATCCAGTCATAGCAGTGCTTGCTAAGTCTTAAATGCAGCACACATATCAGAACATTGTTTCTGTCACGGTATGTGTGGTTGAAAAGGAGCAAGGACTCAAGTGCTGGAAGAAGGATGGATTTATTTAACAATGAAAATAAAAAACAAAAACACCCACGATGGCAGGAGCAGGAGCAGGAGCAGGAGCAGGAGCAGGAGCAGGAGCAGGAGCAGGAGCAGGAGCAGGACGACATCAAACAACATTCCAGCACAGGACTGCAAACACAAGGAGATTATAAAGGGTACAAACAAGGCAGGTAATGAGGGAGAACAGGTGGGGCAAATCAAACACTAATCAGATAACAAGGGAGAGGGATCAGACAGAGACACAAGCACATGGCCCAAAATAACAAAACACCACATGTGCTACACAAGACAGGACAGACATGTGACAGTTTCAAAGAGAGGGTAAAAAAAAACAGGATATAAAATAGCCTATTACTTCTAATCAAAGCATCCATAAAAACGTATCACGCTTCCTCAAAACATTGATACATTGATAATAATAAAAAGCACTATAATTCAGCTTTGCCATCACAGAAATAAATTATTTTTGTACAATATAAATATTATAATTGTTTTACAATATATTAAAATAGAAAACAAAATATCCGTTTATCTGTGTTCTTCTTCTTCGACATTTATCACTACAGAATACTATAATATAATTTCTCTGTCAGTCATGTTCGCCATTACGTAGAAAAGACTGGAAAAGAATGTTAACAAAACAAGCCAATGGACATTGGCGAGTGAGATTTGCATGGCAAGCCACTCTCCCAAACATACATGTATATAAGCTTGCTGGCAACTCACTCATCGTTTCCTGCGGTTCCTCATCTGACGGTATTTCATCATATTCAAGAAAGGCGGTGTGTTACGGCCGATCTTGGATCTGCGTGTCTTGAATCGGGCCCTTCACAAGCTCCCGTTCAAGATGCTAATACAGAAACGCATCCTTACGTGCGTTCACCCCCAAGATTGGTTTGCAGCGATTGGCCTGAAGGACGTGTACTTCCATGTTTCGATTTTACCTCAACACAGACGATTTGCTTTTGAGGCTCGGGCATACCAGTACAGTACAGTCTTCCCATTCCGGCTGTCCCTGTTGCCCCACATCTTCCTGAAGGTGCCCTGCAAAGGCACCTCAGCCATCTGGGGCTTTGGCTCAACTTGGAAAAGAGCAAACTCTACCCACTGCAGAGTATCTCTTTTTGTCTGTATGGTGTTGGATTCGGTCATCATGATGGTGCATCTAATGTTGTCCAGTCAGTGCTGAACTGCTCAAATTTATTCAGTAGCAGGCTCCACTGAAACAATTTTTTAGAAGCTCCTGGGGCATATGGCATCTGAGGTCACGGCGCTCGCATTCATGCATATAAGCACTTGCTACACGGCCGAGTCCTGAGATGGGCATGATCGGGTGACCATCACACTGATCTGTCACTGCACTTTCAGCCTGTGGTCAGACCATGCCTTTCTACACGTCAATTGCCTCGAGTTGCTAGCAGTTCTGCTGGCCCTGCACTGGTTTTGACCGTTGTTGCATAGAAAAGAACAAGCTGGTCTGGACGGAAAACACAGCAACGCTGGTGGACATCAACCATCAGGGTAGTCTATGTTCACGTCGCTACTTGCCCGCCATTTCCACCTCTGGAGACAGCACCGGCTCAGGTCGCTCTGTGCCATTTACATTCTAAGCGAGCTCAATGCAGCCGATGCGCTCTCATGACAGCTCAGGCTCCCAGGAGAATGGAAACTCTACCACCAGGTGGTCCAGCTATTATGGAGACATTTCGGAGATGCGCAGGTAGACCTGTTTGCATCTCTGGAGTCCCCCCAATATTATTTATTCACGGACCAGGGGGACCCTCGGCACGGATGCACTGGCACACAGCTGGCCCCGGGACCTACGCAAATATCCATTTCCCCCAGTGAGCCTGCTCGCACAGACACTGTGCAAGGTCAGAAATGATGAGGAGCAGGTCTTGATGGTTGCGCCTTACTAGCCCACCCGGACCTGGTTCTCGGACCTGATGCTCCTCACGATAGCCCTTCCCTGGCAGAATGCCTTGAGGAAGGACCTGCTTTCTCAGGGACAGGGTACCCTGTGGTACCCACGTCCAGATCTCTGGAACCTCCACGTGAGGCAGAATTAAATGGCCTACCAGCAGCAGTGGTAGACACTATCACTCAAGCCCTTTCTACTAGGTGAGCTTATGCCTTGAAGTGGAGTCTGTTTGTTGATTGGTTTTCTTCCCGTTAGAAAGACCCCTGTAAATGCCCGATCAGCATCTCCCTCCACCTTAAAAGTGTATGTTGCTGCTATTGCGGCACATCACGATGCAGTAGACGGTAGGTCTTTGGGAAAGCACGACCTGATCATCAGGTTTCTGAGAGGCGCTAGAAGACTAAATCCTCCTTGACCATGCCTCATCCTCTCTTGGGACTTCTCTGTAGTGCTTATAACCCTACAGAGAGCACCCTTTCAGAAGGGCAGACGCTCAAAGCAGCTCTTTGTTTGCTTTGGAGGTCAGCAGAAGGGAAAGCCATCTCCAAGCAAAGGTTGGCCCACTGGATAGTGGATGGCATCATCTTGGTGTACCAGTCTCAAGGCACTCACTCCAGCTTCTTCCTGTGTATTGGGTACAAACAGGTAATGTGCAGGAAGACTGGCTCGTATTGTTTTCAGCACCATTCCCCTCTAAGGGGGATATGAGTCTCGACTCGACACTCTTCCCCAGTGTTATCCAACCAGTTGTGGCTGAATTGGTTAAAAGATAGGAACAGCAGCTATAAACATTCCCCTTAGAAAGTTCTGTCCTTCCATCCCACCAGGTACAAATGTCTGTTCTACAGAGAGCGCTGGGAAGGGTCAGTGGTTACTTGTGTTACTTTACATAGAGACCCCATAATGTCAGTCTTTTCAGTGTAACATCAAACGTGACTGACTGCTAGGGAATGTTTTGGATACTGTTGTTATCCTTGTTCCCTGAAGGAGGGAACAGAGATGTTACTTTCTGCTTGCCAAATCCCTGTACCACCGCTGAATGGCTGGGACCCTGTCTCGGCTCAGCACAAACCTGAATGAGTGAATTGTCGGCGAGCTTATATGCCGGTATGCCCTGGAGAGTGGCTTACCATACAAATCTCACTCGCCAATGTCCACTGGCTTGTTTTGTTATCACTCAAAGGTGACTGGGCTCCCAAGTGAGATCCCATAACGTCAGTATTTTTGACGTAACATCTCCATTCCCTCCTTCAGGGAACAAGGGTTACAACAGTAACTGTTCTGTCTCATTCTATGATACGTCAGATCACAAAATGAAGTTATTTCAAACATTTGACTGATGTTAAGAAGTGAGTTTGGAATAAAAACTTGTCATAAATATTCTCTTTTCGTTTGACAATAGGACAAAACGTTTTTAATGAAAAGATGTTCGGCATGTTGCTTTTGACTCAAACTCACAGCGCTTGCAGAGCAGCATTTACTGCGAACCGATCGATCCGCTCTGATCTCAGTGCAGCACTTCACCATGAAATGCTGCGCATATACTTATTTAATGAAAACTTAATCCCACAAATTTTGGTTTAATTTTGGTTTAATTTTGGTTAATCATCTAGTCAACTTTATTTATATAGCGCTATTTACAATGCAGATTGTTTCAAAGCAGCTTCACAGTGTTAAACAGGAAAATAATGCAAAAGATCGGAGGCATCATGCTGGAGACAGGTTTATTGAGGATGGCGTGTTGATTAAACAATTATTAAATAGGAATATTCGAAATATCGCCGGAAAATCACGCCGGAGATGGATCCATTGAGGATGCCATGTCGATGAGCAATTTCAGAGGGTAGACTAATTGACACGGTCTCTGCAGACACTTCAGGGACGCATTGGTAATGTCTGGGCGCTGGTCCACCATCTGATCTGGATACGGCCCGGATCTGGCTGACTGCAGTAAACCTCGGGATAAACAGAGAGACTAACATTAGCGTAGATGCCATTCTTCTTATGATGTAATGAGTACATCAGGTGTTATGGGAAGTGTTCCCGGTTTCCGCTGACCTAGTTAATGCAGCCTAACAATTTGAATAAAATATAAATTAAAAATGTTTTATGTGTATGCCATAGTAAAGAGATGCATTTTTAGTCTAGATTTAAACTGACAGAGTGTGTCTGCTTCCCGAACAATGCTAGGAAGGCTGTTCCAGAGTTTAGGTGCTAAATAGGAAAAGGATCAACCGCCTGCAGTTGATTTTGATATTCTAGGTATTATCAACTGGCCAGAGTTTTGAGACCGCAATAGATGTGATGGAGTATAATGCGTTAAGAGCTCGCTCAAGTACTGGGGAGCTAAACCATTTAGTGATTTGTAATTAATTAGCAAGATTTTAAAATGTATGCAGTGTTTAATAGGGAGCCAGTGCAGTGTTGACAGAACCGGGCTAATATGGTCATACTTCCTGGTTCTAGTAAGAACTCGAACTGCTGCGTTTTGGACCAGCTGCAGTTTATTTATTAAGCGAGCAAGGCAACCACCCAGTAGAGAGTAATTACAATAATCTAGCCTTGAGGTCATGAACGCATGAACTAACTGTTCAGCATTTTGCATTGAAAGCATATGCCGTAATTTAGATATATTTTTAAGATGGTAGAATGCAGTTTTACAGATGCTAGAAACGTGGCTTTCAAATGAGAGATTGGTATCAAAGAGCACACCCAGGATCCTAACTGACGACGAGGACTTGACAGAGCAGCCATCAAGTGTTAGAAAGTATTCTAGGTTATTACTTGTGGAGTTTTTTTGTCCAATAATTAAAAATTTTCTGAATTAAGTTGCAGGAAAGTACTAGTCATCCAATTTTTTATATCAGCTATGCATTCCGTTAATCTTGTGAATTGGTAAATTTCGTCAGGGCGTGAAGAAATATAGAGCTGAGTATCGTCAGCATAACAATGAAAACTAACGCCATGCTTCCTAATGATATCTCCCAGTGGTAGCATGTACAGGGTGAAAAGCAAAGGTCCTAGCACTGAGCGGCGGTACTCCATATTGAACTTGTGATCGGTGTGACATCTCTTCATTTACTGCTACAAACTGATAACAGTCAGATAAGTATGATTTAAACCATGCCAATGCAATTCCACTAATGCCAACATAATTTTCGAGTCTATTCAAAAGAATGTTGTGGTCGATGGTATCGAATGCAGCGCTAAGATCGAGTAACACTAACAGAGAGATACAACCATGATCGGATGATAAGAGTAAATCATTTTAAAAATCTAGATTAACTTCATACAAACAAGCACACAACAAAGTCTCACTTTTATAAACAAACAAACAAGCGGCTCTGTCTAACACACATGTAAAACTGTATCACATATGTGAAACTGTGGTAAATTTATTCATTGCACTGACTGATTTTTTTTTTTTTTTGGAGCACATGTGACATCACTGTACAGCACTGCTCTTGAATGTCAAGGAAAATTAGATTTCTCAATTCATGAGAATGTTCTGAGATATTCCTTTAAAATAATTATTTCTTAGATTTCCCTGCATCAAAGGATAGAATTGCACCAAATGCAAGTCCTACACATCAGCTCACATTCCTGAGTTCAGCAGCTGCCTATGGGAGCAGGAAGTCAGTGTATTGATGCATGCCGGTGTCTGAGAAGTGTATATTAAAGGACAGCTCAAGTCACAATAGCCTCTCTCTTTCTCTGTGTATGGGCATCCCCTCCATCCCATAATAGCCCCTTGCTCTCACTACGACAGAGGTTAATGATTCTACACCTGGCCTCAGATGAGCGAGTGATATTTTACCTCTTGCAGGAAGAGGGTGATATATGGAGACTGCAGTTGTTTTGGGGGTTTATAAATTAAAGGAATAGCCCGTATTGGCGGGCAGGATGATGAAATAACAGGCACTTTAGGTAATTCCTCTGATAAAGCAGTCTGACCCCCAAGCAGGGTGGAGGATGATAGAATCAAATGTTCTGGTAGAGGTCAGCCATTGGAGCATCAGTCTAGTCAAGCCATTACAACAGAATACAAAGACCCAGCACCTGTCAAAAGAACAAGCCAGGTGGGCGAGAGAGAAAGAGTCTAAGGTATCCTGCTCTTTTCCAAACCAAATGAGATTCATTTTACCTTTTTGAAGAGTCAGAACAGGGTCTGTTCTGTGGGTTTGTAATGTTAGAGCTCAATTCATTTAACATTAAAAACATTTGTAAAAGCACTGCACATGTGCTGAGTGATTTCTATAAAACTGCATATTAGTTCAAATATATTTTGTTTTTATAAACAAATCTAAATAATTGCATTGTTAATGTGAAAATTTGTGTTTTTAAATGAGCACTGATTAGATTATAGTGTGAAGAAAATATTTATTAAAATGTAATGTTTAACTCAATGTGCTACTTGCTGTTTCTAAATACTTACTCTGATTTCTAGCAATTTCTGAGTGAAATATTGTTTCAAAGTAAGTCCTAGACCTTTTTTTCTGTATACTAAATGTGCACTCCACATAGATTCGATAAGCTTCAATGATTTGGAGAAGTGCAGTGTGATAATTCTTGACAACATCTCATTTTGTGTTCCACCATGGAATAAAGAAATAAATAAACAAATAAATATATAGCTGAAATAGTTACATTTTTAGATAAACTCAGATTTTTACAATAAGAGAAGAGGCCCCAAACTTTAGTAGAAGTTTACTCTCAGCAGATAGTTGTGTCAGAACGGTGTCATGAATATGCTTAAAATGTTACGCAAACAACACTTACAGTAACATATATACATAATGCAAAGAATTTATCTTAAAATCGATCTTATTTACTTTGTTAGCACACATTACAGGTCTTAGGGTGAACAATTCATCCGTGCATACATCCGTTAATACACAGAAAAAAATTGTTTGATGTGGTAATCTTTAATCAAAATCTGAAAAGTAACTTCCGGTCTGGAATGGCGTTCCCTTTCCGATGACGGCAGTTTGACGGCTTGGGTTTGAATATCCTTAACCACTCCCCTCCAACCGTTAGTCTGCTATGAGCGAGAGATGGAGAGGAGGAGCGCTGAAGTAAACCCCGCCCTCTACTCAATATTCCGTTTCACTTGGAAATGCGTCATAGCACTGAAATAAAATCAGTTGCAACTTCGGGTTCACTGGGACTTTAACAGCATTCAATTGATTGTCCTTCTTATGACTGTAATATTCCTATAGTGCACAGCACAAGCTGATGTGTTTGTGTGTGTGTGTGTGTGTGTGATGGCAGGATGTTAGACACTGAAAACGATGATTCTGCATCAGAGTACTAAATAAATGAATAAATATGTGGACGGAAGGCAGATGATAAATGCCGGTACTTTTGCAAACCCATTAGCAGTTGACAGCTCTGGTGCGGGCGCAAGATTCTGGTGAGTATGAAGCCTGTATATCAGCCTTATTACACCCCCCACTTCCTGACCTGCCCTTTTAATTCATCCATTATAATTTGTCCTGTCAGGGGCTCTTGTTTTATCGCTAACTAACTCAGGCATTACGGTCTTGATTTACGGTGCCAATTGAGTGCTAGCAAATCATGGAATATTTTCATTGATTACCACAAATTGTCTAATCTGCGCTATGTTCGTAGGCCTTGATTGGGTGGTGCTTACCGATTGCTTCCCGCTAACTTAAAAATCAATCAAGGGACACAATGGGCAGAAGGCTGGATGGATCCGGTTCCAAGCCGGTGAATCATCCTCAATCAAATTTGTTGCAAATTTAAATCCATAAGTCATCAAATGAATTCTAATTTGTATGATGCCTACATATGCACTTTCTCAAGAAGCAGCATAATCTATGGCATCACTGCTGCAGGCTTAAATTTAAGTGCTTAAATACTGCTCATTAACATTATACTGTTTGTTTTATTTAATGTAACCAAAATCTTCGGATGTAAGACTCTGTAAAGAACACAATTTTTTTTTTAATGATGGTCTGTTTGATAAGTGATGTTTGAGTGGAGGGTTTTTTTTTCTCTACAAGCTTTAAAACTTTGCCTTGCACTTTTACTCTTTTTCAGCAGGTGTCATGGACACTAATTATAGATCACAAACAGGTAGAAAGAAGATTCAGACAAACAGCATGCAATCCCATCTCATTTATATCAATGCCCCAGAGAGTGAGACATGTCTGGAGGGGAATCTAAAGAGCGTCAGATGCATCTTCCTGAGAAGTTAGCAGGGTTAGGGCATGTTAACACCTCTGAGATGCTTCAGCAAGTAAAACATACGCGAGTTGTGTGTGTTTGATATGAGGTGCGGATGACAGGTAGTGAAAGGTGACCAACTCCAGGAGGCAGCTCACCTAGCCACATATTACCATCACTGTCATGCTCCCAAACATTGTATTTGTTTACTGAGCCTACTGAGCCTTGGGCTTTATGAAGAAATATCCAGTGACAGTGAATCAGAGCCTTTTATTGATAGCAGAACGGAGAGACAGACTGTTGAATCTTCAGATCTTGGATCACTTCTCCACCTTTTCTTCTCACAATTGCATCATCTAAAAGCTTAGTAATGACAGACACCAACAATATCAAGCAGTTGAAATCATTCTGAATTTCAAAGAGAGCAACGACAGACAGGCATGTCACATCCCAGAGTGCAATTGACTGCGAGAAAGACAGAAAGAGAAAGCAGTAATTGCATAGCAATTTCACCCTCTCCTCTGAGTAGATTGTGGGATCGTTTTAAATAGGTGGGTCTGAGATGGAAATATTTTAACTTGCTCATTAAAAAGTAAGAATTCATATAACTTTGCCCATTCAGAGGTTTATAGATTCCAGGTTGGAAATGACCTTGAAATAAGAGTGGACAAAGACATGAAGAAAAAAAAAGCTTCTTAGGGAAAAGCGTCTACATCAGTGAAACATCAACAGGAAATTCACCTAGTTTGATTGTAGGGGAAGAACAGTTTTTTAATGCTTTTAGGAAATCAGTGGAATCGAACATTCTTGAGGTTTTTAAATTTTAAAGTAAAAACCTAAAGATCACTTTATTCATAATACTGATTTACTGTGATTCTAGTTCCAGTGTTTGCCATGAATTTATATTAATTGTACGCATATTCCATTTTTAAGTATTACAGCAGATATGACATTCCTTCTAAGAATATCTCAAGGAATTATCCATCATTATGTGGGAAAATTGGTGCTGTATGCCATAGTCTGTGTTTCCATGTACACACCCACATAGCTGCAGCTTTGAACTGATTAATAGTGTATTTATGATTTGCTCTTCCTATTTTGTCTGGTGACATTAGAGTGCTGTTTCTATTGTGTCTATTAGTGTATATTGTTTGTGGATGACAAGTACATGCCTAATGAGGGGTATACTGTTGTGCCCACACATTTATAATTTTCCTGTTGTGACTTACTTTTGAAAGCATAGCATTCCTTTACTGTGAAAAGACTGAGATTATGTGTACCTCCACTAATTTATGAAAAAAATGCTGAAATATGGCCAACAGCGACGTTGTTATTTTTTGTACATAAAAAATAAGAATACATATCTAGTGCTATTCAATAACAATATCTAGCAGCAGGCAAATAATGACATTATTGCAAAAATAAGTCATTTATTGTAAACAATAGATTAAATGTCTCATCATTATTGTACTATTTCACTATACATGTGTTTTAGATAGGCTTATGGTAAATCATTGTGGTCCTCATATGTGAATATATGGTTTTCTTCATACAGTTTATACAGTATGTGCATTTGTGTTCTGATCTTCTGAACTAGTGAAGTAAATGTATGTGCTGTGAGAGGACGGGCTAATGTTCATCCCATCTTCCCCATCAGCTGCCTGGCTCATCAATAGATCCATCCTCCCAATCAATGACCTGCAGAATCACTCAAAGTGATCAGCCCAAGGCCTGCTCAATCTGCACACACAATCAGTATGGACATTCATCTTTTTAGTCCACACACACAGGCTGTTGTAGGCAGCGTTAAGCTATCACACACATTTACACTCTCTCCCTCCCGCTGTGGCCAAAACATTAGCTAAAACTGTACAACATTGCCAATATGTGCGGATGCTTCAACCCAAGCACGGATCTCATTTTGCAAACGCAAATGAGTGTTTAAGGGTCTATTAAACCCACACACTGCTGAGCGATATGGTGTGTACACAGGTGTGTGTGCTAGATCATCCTATTAAAGGCATCCTCTGTGTTTAGTGAAACATGTCCAATTCCCATTTTCAAATTTTCTCCCTCTCTAGTGTCTGCCAAATCCTTGTCCTTTCAGGGCTGAGGTGGAGCCCTGGTCATGACATCTGCTCCACTGTCAAGCATCAAACATTTAACCCATCCCCCTCCGAGCGCAAGCCCAGCATCCCCTCCGAATGCTCGTCTGTGCTGGGGAGTGATGGCTGCACCTTTTCTCTCCCAGGGTCATTATGTTAGTGGTGATAGAGACCCTAGCTAGTGACTAAAGGAGAGTAAGCAAGGAAAGAAGAAAGACCAAATCTGAGTGATGGCCAGAGAGAAACAGAAATGGGAAGACGGAGGAGAAGTTTCTTTCTCCCTCTCTCTTGACTGGACAATACACCTGTTCAATGGTGAGGGGGCAAGAGTAAGAGAGTGGGACCGCCTGAGACAAATGAAAGGTGCAGTTGCTCAGTACACAGCGGAGATTGCTTATCGATCCAGATGGCAGTATTCAGGCGCACTCGCGAGAGCCTGAGAATTTTCTGAGGGAGTTAATAACCAGGCAGCTCAGCTGTCCTGTCCAATTCAGCAAACGCTGACGCCTAATCACACCAGGATCCCTTTTTCTGCCCTCCCTTCTTCTCGCCCCTGGGCTGCATACCTTCCATCCGTCCTTTTCAGCTTTATGCCGTTTTCTCTCCCTCACTTTCTATCTCTCTATCTCCCTCCTTCCCCTCCCATCCTCTTCCACTCGGATGGTTCGCTGAGAGTGATTGGACTGACAGCCTATAGAAGAAGGCTAATCAAATTGTTTATTATCAGTCTGAATCAATATGTATGGATTCTTAAAGGATCACAGACAGGCCTGAGCGTGAGAGGAGGTCGGTGCAGCTGTGGGTTCGGGCCAGGCCCCTCTGACCAGAGCTTTTCTGTTTAAGCAACTTCACTCTTACTTAAGTCGTGACGACCCGGAGGGGTCAGCTGCTGTTGAGGGGGGAGAGTTAGACAGATTGGATATTCCCCCCAACGCACGCACAAACACATGTGCACCCTCCAGCTCTGAAAGTGTCAGCCCCAGCTGCATGATAAACAACCTGTCAATCAAATTACCAGGGACAACAACGGAGCCTGAATGCGGAGCTCAGTCTCAGCTGGATGTTCGGGTCACGCGGACGTTGTCCGACGCGTCTCGCTCAAAATGTGGGAATTTTTTTGAGGAGTCAGAGTGCTTAATCTACTTTCGTCCTGTAGATTGTATGTCTATAGCATTAAGGTCAGACACGGCAATGAGTTCAGTGATTGTGGCTCGTAATTAGACAATGCCGAGGCACACTGAGAGTGAGACATGTGCAGCAGACAGCAGCTTATTGTGCTCTTGGTGGTCTCAACTCTCACACTGTAACGTTTACAGAGGCGAATGCGGTTTATAAAAAGACATCAGTGCCATTCATGCAAATATACTACCACCTTTACTGATTGCCATAGCATAAAACACATTACTATGTGATATTTGGCACAGATTAGATTCACACATCTGATGGACAGACCTCTTTACAAGATGTGATTGGACCCTATAAAGAATGCTGCAGAAGCAACTCTGATCAGAGATATTGATCTGCTCAAATCACACAGCAGGGAGTCAAAAAAGTGAAACGTTTCTCTGTTACCGATAATTGGTATAATAAGCATGAAGAAGCGAGAGAGACAGAATAAGAGAGAGAGAAAGGCTCATCTGTGGCATGTCTGTTGACTCATGGTGGGAATCAATAGGTCCAACAGTGACAGCCTCAGAAGAAATCAAAGACTACCATTAACACATTTACATTTACAAAATGGTGAAAGAACAGCACAATAAAATGGTTATTTTTGAAAACACATTTTGTTCATACAAATGGTATTATATACACTCACCTAAAGGATTATTAGAAACACCTGTTCAATTTCTCATTAATGCAATTATCTAATCAAACAATCACATGGCAGTTGCTTCAATGCATTTAGGGGTGTGGTCCTGGTCAAGACAATCTCCTGAACTCCAAACTGAATGTCAGAATGGGAAAGAAAGGTGATTTAAGCAATTTTGAGCGTGGCATGGTTGTTGGTGCCAGACGGGCCGGTCTGAGTATTTCACAATCTGCTCAGTTACTGGGATTTTCACGCACAACCATTTCTAGAGTTTACAAAGAATGGTGTGAAAAGGGAAAAACATCCAGTATGTGGCAGTCCTGTGGGCGAAAATGCCTTGTTGATGCTAGAGGTCAGAGGAGAATGGGCTCGATTCAAGCTGATAGAAGAGCAACTTTGACTGAAATAACCACTCGTTACAACCGAGGTATGCATCAAAGCATTTGTGAAGCCACAACATGCACAACCTTGAGGCGGATGGGCTACAACAGCAGAAGACCCCACCAGGTACCACTCATCTCCACTACAAATAGGAAAAAGAGGCTACAATTTGCACAAGCTCACCAAAATTGGACAGTTGAAGACTGGAAAAATGTTGCCTGGTCTGATGAGTCTCATTTCTGTTGAGACATTCAGATGGTACAGTCAGAATTTGGCGTAAACAGAATGAGAACATGGATCCATCATGCCTTGTTACCACTGTGCAGGCTGGTGGTGGTGGTGTAATGGTGTGGGGGATGTCTTCTTGGCACACTTTAGGCCCCTTAGTGCCAATTGGGCATCGTTTAAATGCCACGGCCTACCTGAGCATTGTTTCTGACCATGTCCATCCCTTTATGACCACCATGTACCCATCCTCTGATGGCTACTTCCAGCAGGATAATGCACCATGTCACAAAGCTCCAATCATTTCAAATTGGTTTCTTGAACATGACAATGAGTTCACTGTACTAAAATGGCCCCCACAGTCACCAGATCTCAACCCAATAGAGCATCTTTGGGATGTGGTGGAACGGGAGCTTCGTGCCCTAGATGTGCATCCCACAAATCTCCATCAACTGCAAGATGCTATCCTATCAATATGGGCCAACATTTCTAAAGAATGCTTTCAGCACCTTGTTGAATCAATGCCACGTAGAATTAAGGCAGTTCTGAAGGCGAAAGGGGGTCAAACACAGTATTAGTATGGTGTTCCTAATAATCCTTTAGGTGAGTGTATATATAAAAAGTACGTAAAACGTATATATTAAGTATATATATATAATATATATAACATATATATAACAATAAAACAAAAATAAAATATGTATATATAAATATTTTAATCATTTATTATTATACTTTTTTAATGCTCAGAATGATCTCTCACATATGAATAAATTACTTTTTTAAAGATCAACCACTAAGGCTAAAGTTAAGGTTTGATTTTTTTATGCTTCGTTTGTTGTTGTTATATAGTAGGGATGAAATCTGACATTATAAAATGAGGGTATGCTCTGTGGCCCTGTAGAAAAACCAACACAGCCAACTTTTAACAGAGATGCTAATTACAGATGTTTTATTTAATTTGGCCCTCTTGATCTCTGATTGGAAGCGGACATCAGAAACCACCCATAAGTGGCACAGTTGGCCTACATCTGATACAAATGTTGGCACAACTTTGACACAACATTGGCAAACTACCCATGCCTTTAACCATTCAGTCAAAGGGTGAATGCCAGGACAGTGGGCCACCCCTGCCAGCTCTCTCTCTCTCTCTCTCTCTCTCTCTCTCTCTCTCCCCCACTTACTTTAAAATGTACATGAACACACCAGAGTTGCTTTCACCTCTACAATTAGAAGCAAACCAGGCTCTCCAACATAATTTGCAGTGAGATTTTGGGTGCCATACTAGCATGCATACATGCATAAAACTACACAAAATGTACATAATGACGGAATTAACCAACATATAGTAAAGCATATATACATACATTTTCACAAAAAAATTACAATGATGCAAAATGGCTTACATATAAATATTTTAAAAAATAATATGGGATCTATGGGATTTTACATCAGACATTTAATTTAATTTTAGTAGTTTATTAAATGTAAAGGTACCTGTTTTATTATTGTACAATTTTATTTTGTACAATTTTATTATTGTTACAGCTACAGTAACTATGGTATTTTGGCAGAAACTATAGGAAGCAGCATTGATGACCCAGCAAAGAGTGATGAGAGAAAGGGGTGGTTAAAATTATCCCAGTCTCGCACTAGGAAACATGTTCCAGGACATCAAAGCAGAGCTTTGCTTGAGGGCTGCCTGAAACCAGCTCTCCTCCAAACAACCAGAACACTGCTACACAGACCTGCTATTACTTAATATGATGATTAAAACAGCATGTTGTGTTTCTGCTGTGCAACTAATTATGCATTTAAGAGCGACATGTCTGCATTTGTATGCAGACATGAGTGTCATATGGAAGTATGTTGATATAAAGTCTGTGAAAACGCATAATGTGTATGTTCAGGAGAGAGTTCCAATAACCCATTCCTACATTAGGCTTAATTAATACACACTAGTGGTCTGATAACTGAGAGTCTGAAAGTAGATATCTTTAAGAGATACTTAATCCTACCACAGTCCTATCCTCTCTCACTCTTTCTCTCTGTCTCTCGCTCCCTCTTCCTGTAGAGGAAGTCTCCAGTGGACTCATTAGTACACTGTTCAACATAGAAAATATCCCCAGAATCTAGAACCACTTCCACTTCTGTACACACACACACAGAGGCAAAGGTAAATGTATGCACTCAGATATACATTCATTCACACATGTTGTTGTCATGTTTTATTGGGACTTTCCATAGGCATAATGATTGTTATACTGTAAAATCTGTATCATCTATCGCCCTAAACTTACCCTACACCTAAACCTACCCGTCACAGAAAACTTTCTGGATTTTTACATTTTCAAAACATCACTTAGTCTGATTTATAAGCTTGGGGGACCAAAAAATGTCCCCACAAGGTCAAGGATTTTGGATATTGCTGTCTTTGTGGGGACATTTTATTCCCATAACTTACCTTTAATAAGTCTATTTCTATTCCAATTTAAAATGAGAGAATTCTAAATGTACATATTTAAAATTTAATATAAATAGAATTGAAGAGAATAAAACTCAAAGTAATTAGAATTTGTTTGTGGAATGAATATGTAACAGTTCTCTAATTCAGATCAATTACAGTAAAATAGAAGAAAACCTCAGCACGCATCATATGTGATCTTGCTAATTGAACTAAATGCTTATTTAAACAAAACACAGAGCTCTATGAGTCTTTATTGCATTGCAATATTTTTCACACTTTGATGAATTAAAGAATAAAAGGGTAGGCTGTAGTGTGAAGGGATGTGACAGTTATAATTTATCTCAATGCTTCCTGTGATGTTCTAGTCTGATATAGAATAACCTCCCTCTACCCATTTTCTCCAGTACACACAAACACACACTCCCATTTCCTATGGACATACATATTATTTTCATCTAACCTGCCATTTATCTTCAGGGCTGAGAGCTAGGCATAGGTGTGTGTATGCACAGGAACCCGGCAGTGAATCAAATCAATTGATGGAGAAGTGAGCCGGCAGCCTCCGGGTGCTTACTGAGCATGAAATATTATGGAGATTGTTGTTTAAAGTGATCTCTTCATCATCATCAGCTCTTGTGTGTGTGAGAGAGAGAGAGAGTGAGTGGGAGAGAGAGAGAGAGAGAGAGAGAGAGAGAGAGATTCCCTGTGCGGAACACAGCTGTCATAACTCAATCAGCCGGATAATGTAGCACGAGTCCACCACGTGTGCCGGATGCTCTCTCACACTCTCTTTCTTCCTTAAACACTGTGTTGCCCCCTCCAGCAGTCATAACCCGTGACGGCCGCGCTTGTCACAGCTCATATCTTACACTGCCCGTCATACTCACTGATGGCCCCCTGTCACACCCTTACAGCGAACAGAGCTTCATCCATGAAAACACAGGGATCTCAAAGGGGCTTTCACACACACATACACACACTGATCTTACACACAGTGCGTGTGATTTCTCATGCTGGATTATGCTAGTTACATCAATGTAGTGGGCTGTGTCAAACATGACAGAGAGCCTGAAGCTCTCCCACAGTGACTGCTCAACAACTCATCATATTTAAACAACAGCCACGTCTGAGCATAACATGTCCAATATCTCCCAGGTGGAAAAACTGCTGTTACAGGGGTCAATGGCAAAAAAGAGTGTCCACAATAAAGAAAATGGTCATTTAAAAAAATCTAGTTATAAGAAATGTACTCCTTGCAAACATATTGTTTTCATATGATTTAAAAAAAAAGCTTTCATACCATTTTCAAAAACTTTCATTCATGAATAATTAATAATTAATATTTCATTTTTACACATGACATTGTAAAACCTGAACTAACCTTGACTAAAAAATGCTATTATTGACCTTGACATAGTCACAGGGTCTATAGGGTCCTCTTTATGATATAATTTCCTGTTTTTGTTTTGTTTTTCTGCATGTAGGTTGGATCACATAAGCTTGTTTTGGAGGACAATTTTTCAAATATTAATAAGAAATTACAATTATAGATTGTGCCAAGCTACTAAAGGTTTTCCTTCCACTATTTGTACAGTTTTTCATGAGCGATAATAAAATATCAAAATTAATTTTAATAAAAAATATTTTTTTAATATTTAATAGACGGGACAAAATAATGAGTATCATGTATCTGACCCAGAGTAAAAGCAATGCATTTAAAACCTGCTTTCATAATAATTACATATTGCATTGCTATTCAGATTATAGATTGGCCAACTTAAAATCAAACTGATCTACTTTATCCTAGCATGGCTGTTACTTTATCCCAGCTGAACACTCAGAGGTCACGTCCCCTCTGCAACTACTGTTCTGACCCATGGCCTGTGTGTTGTATCCTGCTTAATGGTCCATTCCACAGCTCGGTCCAAAAGAGAGGACTGCATAATTAAGAGTCACTAGATCGCTCATCCGCTGTTCTAACCGTGTCTGTTACCGTGCTGACTGATATTACATCACTCATGGATACAGTAGCGGAGAGAGTCTGTTGCTGTGTGAATATAGCAAGAGGCATCAAACCATGATGCCGGAATCATGACCCAGTGCTAGGAGAAGTCAAGGTCTTCTCTTAACTGTAGATATATTTCCAGCTAAACAAAACATTGATACAACAAAATAAAGAAAATTAGGTTTGATATGAGAAGCAAAGAAACTAAATGTCTTGCTTCCACTTTGGGCTTTTAACTGATAACTTTCCATGTATGAAATTGAATTACTACTAATTAGCCTTCAGAAAATATCTCCACCTCAGGAGGTCAAACTGAATTAAAAAAATTATTACATAATATAAAAAAAAGATGTAATTTAATATTAAATTACAATGACAAATAAGGGCGTTTAAAATAAGGATGTTGAAAAGGAAATTTGTTTAAGAATCTAGTCAAAATGCAAGTGCCAAGAAATATGATGTATTTTTGTAAATCATTTACACAATTAATTATAATAATAATAATAATGTCAAGTTACCAAAATAAACATAACCAAATGTAACCATCCATTGTGTACACATCTCAAGTATTATTTAAAAAAAAAAAAAAAAAAAAAAATATATATATATATATATATATATATATATATACAGACATTTATTTTAAAACAGGACAATAGCTGAACTCGGTTTGCGTGAAGTTCTAAATGTTGTAATACACTTTCTATATATGTGCTAGAGGTGACAGTAGGAAGCACCTGATACTCATTTCACCTTGACTCCTTGACTGATACGCTCCAGCCTCCTCTAACATGCTAATTATGAGAGAGTATGTAAAGAGGACGAGTACACAACTTCCTATTTAATCATAAGCATCACCTTTCAGTGCGTGTTAAAATTCACAAATGTTGCCAGTATCAATAAAAGAATTTGAAGAATTTATAGAAACTCCTGTTATGGCATAACTATAGAAAAGTGGTTTATTTCTGAACTACTAAAAACTATATACACTTTAAAAATCAAAGATACTCACAATTTATGATGATCAAAAAACATTTGTCAAACATATTTGTGTGTGTGTGTGTGTACGTGTACATTACTGTTTCAAACTTTGGGGTTGATAATTTTTTTTTTATGTTTTTGAAAGAAGTCTCTTATGCTCACCAAGGCTGCATTTATTTAATCAAAAATACAGTAAAAACGGTAGTATTGTGAAATATTATTATAGTTTAAAATAGCTTTTCTATTTTATTACATTTAAAATGTAATTTATTCCTGTGATGGCAAAGCTGAATTTTCAACAGCTATTAATACATTTGGTAACACTTTACAATATGCGTGCACTAATATGCATTAATTCATGTTTAACTAAGGCACAGATAATCTTGAGTTAATGTACAACTCATGAAGTCATGTGCCTAAAGAAGTAAAGTCATAACATGATGATTTATTTGCAAATCATTAGCTAATGATTCATTGAAACAGACGGCTGGAAGCTGAGATACACGGCTTTGGCCCATTGTGATAATTAACATTAATTAACACTGTTAGTTAAAACTATGTTGATAAGGATTTAATCCATGATAACACATTTAATTAATGAATCTATTAACTTAATCTTAATATTTAAAATCTTAAAACTTAACCTATTAATTTAGATTTAATTTTAGAGTTAATCTGTTAAATTAGACTTAATCTATTAACCAAATAGACACTTTATTAGTTGCTGATGCTGTAATCATTAATGAATGGTTTAGTTCATAGTCATACATTAATTCAAGATTATTATTTAAGCATGAATTAATGCATACTGGTGCACCTGTACTGTAAAGTGTTACCATACATTTATATAAACCCCTTTATTTCTCCCTGCTTTTCTTTTTCTCTTTTCATTCATGAAAATTCAACACCCCCTCCTGCCCTCTTCTCTCAAAGTTTCAGTCTCAGCATACAGCTGCTTTCATTTTACATTCTCCTCTCATCCCTGCTGCTTGGTTGCAGCCACCGGTTGTTCCTTTAAGCATAATGTTTTTTGTCATGCCGGCAAGCCTCTCCGTTTGCATTTGTGGCCTACTTGCAATCTGTTTAATGAATTCATCTTCTAAAGTTTGTCCCTCGTTTTAAAATATCAAAGTCCTGTGCTACTAATTCCATCTCACTGATAGTCGTCTCTTTCCATACCTGTTTTAAACACTCATAACAATGAAACAAAAATGTATTTAGAAGGATTGGCAGATGCTTGAGCTTAGTATAAGCTCAACTTCAGTAGTATAAGGGTTTGAGTGCCGCAGTCTTGCAGAACAGCAGCAATTTATGAGCCTTTTATCTATGAGTCTGTGTGTGTTCACGTCAGTGTCTGCATATGTCTTTGTATGCAGTCCTGTGTGTGTGTGTGTGTGTGTGTGTGTGTGTGTGTGAGGTCCTGAGAAAGTCTGAATTTCAGTCCTGTGTTCTGTCATTGCTCTGATAAAGACGGTGGAAACAGTGAGACTCACGGAGCAACCAGACTTCAACACTATCAATGGAAAGACCTGTGTTTCCACGCCAGCTCAAACAGTCCATAAGACTCTTATAAGATAAGACCCTTTAGTTCAGGATAACTACAACCAATCTCACATTTAGTTACTTGAGTTAGGAACTCTCAAACAAGTAAGCAAAAATGTATATCCCTGCTGAACAAAATACTTAAACTAGCCTAAGCTGATTTGCAAGTTCTAGCTGGTATACCTTTTACCTGGTCTCCCAGTCTGAAAGTGCTCAAAACCCTTTTAAAAACAGCCATCAGACCAGCCTGACCAGACTGGGAGACCAGCTAAGACCAACAAACTATCCTAGGCTTCTCGAATAAGAAAAAATGTGGTTTGCTATTGCTGTGATCTCATGTGAGTGACGCCTTGTCCCACCTTCGCGCCTGCAAACACATTATCAGAGAAGAGATGTCACTGCAAGTGGAAGGAAAGGTTACAAATGTTTTAAAAAATATATAAAATAATGATGCACATGGACTGCAATATTCCATAAAAAGGTTGTCTCCACATCAATGGATGCTTGAATAAAGTTTTTTGGCATCTAAAGTAGGGCTTACCATAATCCGTGGAAGGACAACAGATAAAAAGAGGGTCACATATACACTTGTGATTCATTCAGCACACACACACGTAACGTCTCTTGCCAGTGGCCACCTGTTGCTGCTCTTAAGCACTACCTCATCTTGGCATCTCTCTCTCGTCGTGTTGACTCTCTCTTTAACAGTCCTTCTATACTAACCTGATCTCCAGATGTTATCGTACTCAGAGTGCACTGTTACTGTCCACAGCTGGCCACCTACCACACTCAACTACCATTTATAGACCCTTCTGAGAAGCCCCCAACCCCCCGTTTTAGCTTACCGCCTCTATATATGATAGCCCAAACAATGCCTGTGTTTTTGCCTGTACAGAAGGTTTGTAAAACTAGAGGGCAATATCTTTCCTCTGAAGCTTGGAACAGATTTAATCACTCTGTGACTTTGGACATTTCCAATCACTTACAACGCCTTTTTTGATCAAATTTAATTAATGGATTGCAATTACCCGAGCTGAAATTAGTAGCATTTAAATGCATCCATTTAGTTGATTAAAGTTAGATGATGAGAGAAAGAGAGAAAGAGGTAAGCTAAGCCTGAAGAAACCGAGGAGAACAGAAAGAAAAGGAGAGGGGAGTCAGGTGTCAGGTGCACACAGTGAAGCAAGCTACAAAAAGCCACAGGTAAATAAATGACGAGGGACTGTCGTGTCACTTCCTTGTCGGTTGAGCTCGGCTGAATATCGTGTAAGGCTCAGTCATCACACGCTCTCGGATTCTCACCAAAGAACGCAGTCTGGTTACGTCAGTCAAAGTGCTGTTCTCGCTCTCCCTCCGCTGTGTTCGTCATGCCCTCTTATGAGTGTAACTTACATGTGAGAAAGATTTATAGGGTTCAGCTAAGTAAGGTGAAGCCCAGTGTTAGAGACTGAACCCTAGCCCTCACCGATAATCACCTGATTAGCATCAAAATCTAACATCTGAATTACACCAACCTCTCTCGGAAAAGTCTCCTGTTCTTTCTCTCTCCTCTTTGAAAAGCAATATCTCATATCTCTTTATCTTTATCTGTTAATTTGCCTTTTCTTTTCAAGGTCCAAACTAAGCAAAGACTGGGCGGAATGAAAATATCCAGAAGGCTTCAAAAGCGAATGGAGGGAAGAAGTTTCCATCATATCAGCAAATGTGGGTGTTTGGGACACTGTCACATTTCTGAGAAGCTACTAAAGTCACCTTTACAGAGCTGTTTTACATTAGCATTAACACATTTTTTATTAGCATTATTACTGACTACATCAGTAGTCAAATATATGTCCCACACCATCTTTGAAATTCATAAAATGTTCTTCAGAATCGTGCTGCTGCAGAGCTCTCTCTCTTTTGCCCTCATTTCTCATCCCTCTGTCCATCTCTCCCTTGTTATTTATTCAGTAAAATGGGAGATTGATCAGATAATTGCATTAGGAGGGGCAGATTGGTCATAATCATGGTGGTATTGGCAGCTCGGGGCTGGAGGCTCAGCATTGACATTAACTCAGACTCAGCAGTCAGAGGTCAGCACCACTGAGATTAAACTCTTCTCTTTCTATGGTCAGCATGGTTCGGGCCATTTTACAGCCTCACATCACCCCAACTGACCCCTTGATGACCACTTGAAAAAATGGAGGGGAGGGTGAGGACAAAAGAGAACTGACCAAGGAGGGTAAGCGGCGGGATAAAAGCAGCGGGGTAACTAAGAGGAGAGGTAACGGTGGGATGTGAAGGGAAAAAAAAAGCACAAAGACTGATGCAGCATACCAAAGGAGTGAGGTCATGAGCACTTCCTCTGCATCAAATTCATTCCATACATGTGCACATTATGCATATGAAATGAAGTTAACAGTGATCTTTTTCTCATTACATCATTTTAAACTTTATTTTATAATTTATTTTAAGCCTAGTTGACTGCTGTTTTAGTGTCCATCATTTTAAAATGTAAACCAACAGAGACTGACTATATTAGTTATTAGACAAGGTCACTTCCTAAGTCATGAAATACTTTATTGACAAAAACCCTCTGCTTCTCTCACTTCTGCCCCCAAACTCTCTATGGAAGCAATTACATTATATTAAAAGGTCTAAAAAGGCATCAGTAATCAGAGGACATCTCAAACACAACACAAATTAAACCCAAGGGCTAATTGTTGCACAACTCATTCTAAAAAGGTGGAAATAATTGTAACCAGGAGGAGGGAATATTCTGTGTACTTTTTAGGAAAGTTATGGAGATTACAACTGCATGTTCATATTCAAGAATCTCCCAAAGCAAAATGACTGATAATGTTTCTAATTTACTCTTTGTGTGTATATCTCCTCAATTCGGGCTGGTTGAATAGGGCTGTAACAAGTACACAAGTACACTGTAATTCTACTTCAGCTATAAATGTAACACTTAATAAATGTAACACTGGGAATAATTTAATGCACATTGAACTCACTGTAATATATGTACAAGCAAAACAATCCTCATAAAATAACAGACGATTTCAATAACAGTAGAAAAATGGCAAGTCTAGATAAAATAGTTTACTATCTTAAAATGTTGTCTCTTCTTCCCAAGTTATATGTTTCTGAGTTACAGCAATATTGCAAAAACTCCCTGATGTAGCTGTTTGCTAAACTCAATGTTCAATGTCAATGAAGCAGCTGACTCTAGGCCAGTGGAAATGCAGATACAGCACATGTTCTGCTGAAACTAACTCAGGAAGAATGAACAGAAATGCAACCTATGATACATTTTCCATAACTATTAAAGAGTTGTATGAGGGGCAAATTTAATATACTGTTGTATTTTATGCAAAGTAATGAGAAAAACATTAGAAAACACATTTCATTGTTTATCAAGCACTTTAAAATAAATAAATACATACAGTACATACAGTGCATACGTACATATCTTAAAATATATACATATATTTATTTATGAAGACCCGTTTTGTTTTCTACATTTCTGGCCTTAAATAAATCAATTTAGAATAGTCGGCATGATGATAACCTTTCTTAATAGGTCAATTAATGTATTCATCAAACATATTTTTCGTGATATATTCTTTTGTTGTTGTTGTTGTTTAACTACAGTAATCTGGATATTTCATATGTCATATAATACAATATAGAATTGTGCTTAACTCCCTAACTCCTATTTTGTTCATGTTTCTCTGTCTGCTGTGCACACACTCTTTGTGTCTCATGGGTGTGTTTAGGGTGAAAACATCTGCATTTAAACTATTCCCCTTCCTTAGGCCTGAATACAAACACTTGCTCAGCAGAGCAACAGGAAGCCAGCCATTTTTACAATAGCTGCACTTAAACATGCCAGAAAAATGCCACTTCACACATGCTGCTAAAGTACTGGGGATAACCTAAAAAAATACAATACAAAAAAAGCATTTATCTCGTGAATATGTGTGTATTGTACTGATCACTATTCATTCATCCATTTCAAATGTTCTCTACACTGCAGTTATTCTGTAGTTGTAGGTGATGGGGTATTCAATTTTATGTTTTATGAAAAAGAGAGTGACATGTTAACTGCTTTGTTTGGAAAATTTATTCTTTTTAAGAAACATGCTAGACTACACAGAGACCTTCGAAAACTATTTTTTATTATTTTTTATTATTATTACATCTATATGGGTGTCCACATGCTACCGTGAGCAGTTTATACACACTGGTGTAACTCTAAATGCATTGTTACAGCTTGGCATTAAGACACTGAGAGATTTCTTTCAATGCGGCTTACCCCAGCTCCCTACGGATTTCAGACCAATAGTTGGATGAAAACTGTGTGTACACACATGCCGTTTAGTTACTCAAACATTGTAAACTGTATAACTAAAGATTAGGTCTGATTCATATAGAGTTTACCCTGTCGATAAATCATTCAGTGCCTGCTGGGACGCTGAAGACTGACGGCAAGAGCATGGAGAGCAGAGGATGAGAGAGAGATGGCGACTGCATGAAAATACTTCATGTTTGTTCTTGCAGATGATAATAACCTAGCATTAAAAACCCTTATTGACCTATGTTTATTATTTTATATAATTAATTAATATGGTTTGTCCATCTGTCTTCATTGTTTCGTTGAACATAATTTAATCTTTAAAGGGGACCTATTATTCCCCTATTTACAAGATGTAATCAGGTCTCAGACATGGGACACCACTGTCTCAGGTGTCCCCAGAATATGTCTGTGTTTCTTAATCTCAAAAATATACCCCATATATAATTGATTATACCATGTTGTAAATGCCCATTTTTGAGTGGAAAGAAAAACATACTGTTTTCGTGCATTTATCTTTAAATGCAAATGAGCTGCTGCTCCCCACGCTGCTTTCCAGAAGAGGGCGGAGCCTTTACTGCTCGTGCCACGGATGCTTTGCCAAAAACTAAAACATCTGTTTGGTTTTGATTATCATCTCTATTGTGGTCACACTCACGTGACATTAGTTCAGTTTCAAAAGCTTCTCTCTATGCTGCGCTGAGCGCTATGGGAACATGGAGGTGGTCACTCATACAGTGGCCAGGTTACAACTAGACTGGCTACAGGAACAAGAGAATCCCTAACGCTCTAAATTAGAGGACAGATTTCTGTCCGGTGGCCAGGAGGTGGGACCTCAGCATTGGTCTCTCCTCTTCTTTGAGGACCTACATGGCACGATATCTAGTTAAGCCTTATACACTGCATGTCTTTGCGCTTTCGACCTTGACATATTCGACTATTGTGGATGAGAAGGCACGTGGTTATACGATGATGCCTCATGTTGAAGAGACACTTGTGAGCTATCTCTCCCCTGGGTCTGCATCATCATTAAAGAAACTAACTCTCCCCACCGAGCCGTGCAGGACCACCTCCACGCTGGTAAGGGAAAGCAGTTCAGGCAGCAGGTCAGGCTGGACCCGCTCTGCACACCATGGCGGTGTTACAGGCATACCAGGCTTACCTGCTAAAGGATTTGAGTGCAGGTGGTTCCATTGACAAAAAGGCATTCTCTCAGCTTTGTCAAGCCACAGATCTGTCTCTCTGCACATTGCGTTAATGGGTGCGTTAGTCGCCATGGAGAGACATCTGTGGCTTAATCTAACGGGCATCAAAGACGGAGACATGCTTGATGCCCTTGATGTTTATGCTTGATGCCCTTCTCTCACCTTCCGGGCTGTTTGGCGTCTTGGTCAACACAGTAGTCAACAGATTCTGGGAGCACAAGGAAGCTTTCGTGCAGTTTCTTCCTCGCCACACTCAAGAGGAGGGTCTGTCAGTCACCCAGCACCAACCCGGTCCTTCTCAGGGACAAGAGACACAAAAGAGTGTGGCTTGTCGCACTCCCCCTCGCCAAGATTAGGGACTGTCTTAGATGGCCATACAGCCCTAGGGATATGGAGGGGCCATCATCTCGATTGATGGTTGTATTTCTGGCCCTAAAGTACCTAAAGTTCCAGCAGCTGAGGGGCCACCATGTCCTAGTGCGGGTGGACAACACTGCAGTAGTCTCCTATATAAATCACCAGGGTGGTCTGCCTTTGCATCGTCTAAACAGGCTCGCACAGCAGATTCTGCTTTGGGCTCAGGACAAGTTCCTGTCCCTCAGAGTGATTTATATCCCTAGATATCTGAATGTGGGTGCAGATTTACTCCCAGACAGACTGTGCTGAATGGAGAATGGTAACTCCACCCCGAGGTAGTGAAACAAATATGGGAAAGATTCTTTGAAGCTGCAGTGGACCTTTTTGCCTTTCAAGGGACAGCACAAATTCTCTCTACTTCTCTCGGTGTCACCCAGCCCCCCAGGATCTGGACACATGACCCAGAATGCGCCTGTATGCATTCCTCCCGATCCTGGCCAGAGTTCGTCAACAAGGTTCTTGCCTCTTACTGTTAGCCGAACAAAGTTTGGTTCTCAAAGATAATCACCACTCTCAGGGTTTATGTAGCCGCTATATTGGCTTGCCACCTGCTGACTGATGGGGTGCCAGTCGGGAAGCAGCCTCTGCTTGCCCGCTTCATCCATGGGGCCAGGCGACTGAGGCCTCCTGTTAGAGTCAAGATCCCCTCTTGGGACTTAGCCATAGTCCTCGAGTGGCTGTTGAGACCCCCTTTGAACCTCTAGAGTCAGCGCCAGATAAGCTTCTGACCCTAAAAATGGCTGTTACTTTACTCAAAAGAATTAGGGATTTGCAGGCTCTGTTGACCTCGCCATCCTGCCTAGACTTTGCCCCTGGAATAGTGAAAGCTATTTTGCATCCTCACCCTGACTACCTGCCTATGGTTCCATTCAAACAATATCACACTGGGTGAGGGATGCTACTGCCCTAGCCTACGAGGCGTGCAGTCAATATTTGCCACAAGGCATTATGGCTCTCTCTACCAGGGGGGTCACTTCCTCCCAAGCTTTGGCAAGGGGCACCCCCCTGCAGCAGGTTTGTGATGCGGCAGGCTGGTCCTCTCCGCATACATTCATAAGATTTTATAGTTTGGATGCTACTCCAGTCTCACACATCCTTGAGCCAACATCACAAACTCATGCCTGAGAACTTTCATGTGCTTGTGACTACACAACCATGAGGGGTCCAGACACCTCCAGTGTGGCGACATTGGTAATCTCGTTCCCATAGAGCTCAGTGCAGCATAGAGAGAAGCTTTTGAAAGGGAATGTCTTGGGTTACTTGACTGTAGCCCTGTTTCCTGAGAAGGTGGGAATGAGATGCTGCGCCGCATTGCCTCACTGAGGATGTACCCGGAATTCTCTTCAGACAAAGTGATACCTGAAGGCGCACCTGTTGCACATTTAATTATAGCCTCTGACAAGCATGCATTCCAATGATGTCACCATCACAAGTTCAAGGCCAAGTTCCTTGTTGTGTTTGCACACATGCTTCACAGCCGGTCACACATAAAGGTGTTCCCAAAGCACTCAGCGCAGCATCTCATTCCCTCAGGAATAAGGTTACAGTCAAGTAACCCGATACGTTCTTTATCATTATGAAAGTTTATTATCTGCATGCATTTTAAAGCCATATCAGTCTCAGTATATGGTTTTCTGAGTGCACACATCCGAAGAAAACACATAGAAAGCTGGATGTTAGACCGATACACATTTACATCGATCAGGCATAACATTATGACAGACAGTTAAAGTGAATAACACTGATTTTCTCTTCATCACAGCACCTGTTAGTGGGTGGGATATATTAAGCAGCAAGTAAACATTTTGTTCTCAAAGTTGATGTGTTAGAAGCAGGAAAAATGGGCAAGCATAAGGATTTGAGCCAGTTTGACAAGGGCCCAATTGTGATGGCTAGACGACTGGGTCAGAGCAAGAAGTTAATGCTGGTTCTGATAGAAAGGTGTCAGGATACACAGTGCATCGCAGTTTGTTGCATATGGGGCTGCATAGCCGCAGACCAGTCAGGGTGCCCATGCTGACCCCTGTCCACCGCCAAAAGCACCAACAGTGGGCACGTGAGCATCAGAACTGGACCACAGAGCAATGGAAGGGCCTGGTCTGATGAATCACATTTTCTTTTACATCACGTGGTTTGCTGTGTGCGGGTGTGTGTGCGTTGCTTACCTGGGGAACACATGGCACCAGAATGCACTATGGGAAGAAGGCCAGCCGGCGGAGGCAGTGTAATGCTTTGGGCAATGTTCTGCTGGGAAACCTTGGGTCCTGCCATCCATGTGGATCGTACTTTGACACGTACCATCTACCTAAGCATTGTTGCAGACCATGTATTATACCCATGACAGTATTCCCTGGTGGCTGTGGCCTTCTTTCTTAAAGGATCTGCTGCTAACATCTTGGTGCCAGATACCACAGCACACCTTCAGGGGAATAGTGGAGTCCATGCCTCGACTAGTCAGAGCTGTTTTGGCAGCAAAACGGGGACCAACACAATATCAGGAAGGTGGTCATAATGTTATGCCTGACCGGTGTATGTTCAAACACCATGTAAAAATACATTTTGCACAATAGGTCCCCTTTAAGAACTCGTGGTGAAACTGCAATAGAATAATGGAAAATTGGTTTTGACACAAACCAGCTCATTCTTCAAACTCTTAAAATAAAAGCTTTTGTAGATTCATCATCTCGCTCTGAGCAGACATGTAAAGTAGTTGTATGTTCCTGTGTCCTGTGTCTTCAGCTCACAGCAAAGAGCAGCATCAATCAAGCAACAGGACTCCAGTACATACAAATGTGTGCCGAGCCTTTTCTGAACAAGCCTTTCCTACACACTCACAATTTCAACAACCTCCCTCCCACCCCTCGTCACCACCACCTCTCTGTCCCTCCTCAGGGGCTAATGTAACCCCTCGCAGGGCACAGGTCTTCATTTACATGCTTTACAAGTCACTTACGCCTTCTCACCTGATAAGGTCAGAGTTCAGTGTGATGTGGGTGCCCTCAGGCTGCAGGGTCTGTGTGAAAAGTATTTAGCCATGTTATTACGACTGGTCCCAGTAAACTAGGAGGCTGTTTTTATGTAAGGTTTAAAGAGAAATGCTTTACAATGACTGGGTTTCCGATCAAAACCAAACTTAAGGCCTCAGCTATAATTAGCGATTTGAAAAGGTAAATCTTAAATTGTAATATGTGGAATTAAATTGTATAAATTATATGTGATTTATATCAATGGTGGTACAGAAAACTTCACAGAAAAACAAAATAAAATAAAATCACTTTTCTTAACAATTTTAAAGAGATTAATCATAATTATTGACAACCACAAATTTTTTATTTGGGGGGGTCTGTGGCCTCAAAGCGTTTTGAAAACAGCTGTTCTTAGCGACATATGTGACACATTCAGTCTTACCAGAAGACGCCATAGCGGTTACAAATGATGAAAACGAATACTCTTTGTTTGCATTTGATCTGGAAACCTCAGTGTTAGTCATAGCCACTTCCTCCTGTAATACCATACTAACTTACATGGCTCTTTTGCCAGACACATAAACATGATCTTGACCATGCCTATTGTTCATGGAATCCATCTGGTATATAACCATTACAGTAAAAAGGGATGTCCTGACTGGAAATGGAAGAAGGGGGCACAATGCTTGATTACTTATAAAGTACAATTTGAAATTAGTTGTCAGATTTAACATGTTCCAAAATATATAATGAAAATGTAATGAATCTGCTATCATATATGAAGTAGTATTTTTTAGTATTCAAATTAAATTTTATTCATTTAATATAAGATGCAATTTTTCTTTTTTTTAAATGTGAGTGAAAATCTGTAGCTCTCTTTGGAGAACAAGGCTGTTATTCATAGTGCTCAACTGCTGTAGATCACTGTGTATATGTGTGTAGATAGTCAGGGTGCTGATAGTGCTGTAAACCCCGGGTAACTCACTCTGCCTCATAGTGTGGCCCATTTAAAAGCCCTTTGATCCAACCTGGGATGAATGAGTCACTGACTAAAGCAAAGACACAAACACAGACACACACATACAGAGCACCAGGGGTTGCATACACACACACATAGAATGAGATCACCACTGTCCACATGTAAAACAAAAACCTCTGCCAGCAAGCTATGACTTCAAAACAATTGTATCTATATATGGTGACGATACTAAAACATGCAGATACAAACAGAAAGAGAGCCAGAAGGACAGGTCTACTCCCTTAGGAAGGTCATTAGCTCAGGCCTGTGTTTCATTAGTCTGAATAGTTTAACATTTT